>OZ020620.1:4877601-5197444 GCA_963971575.1 Liopterus haemorrhoidalis | reverse complement strand
TTTCCTCCTCCTTGAGAGAGATATTCTTCTCAGGTGGACTTGAGGAATTCGATCACAAACATCTGTTTGGTCTCGATATCCAGGAGGGTTATGTCCGGCTTAGTGGCTGTCAGTAACCTCGAGGTGGGGAAGGAGTAATTCCAATAAATACGGCACTTGGAATTTTCCACCACCGATTCTATGTCAGAAGGGACGTACGGTATAACCGGTATTTGGTAACCCTTCTAAATTATCGTATTCTTCCGTTCTATCTGCGTTCTTGTATCTACCTGCACTAAAACAGTTCACTCTTGTTATTATACTATTTAAATATTAATTATTAAATTGTGAACAGTACTAAATAAATAAATACAAATAATTGTAAAATGTATTCTTGTTGTGGTAATGTAACAAAGCCTAGGTGGTGAGATGAAACTAGAAGAGTAACGAAGACAATGTGCTGTAGCATTACGGTATTTCTAACATGTTGATGACACGACAGAAAATGACACTTCCGTTGATTTTCACACGAATAGAACCCAAAAGACAATGATATTGACAAATGTAACACTGATATAGACAACGAAAAATATTTTCTGAAATTTTAAGCTTTATATTTTTATTTAGGGGGAATATTGGAGAACGCGGGGTGCGGTTTGAAGGGTGTATTTGAGTAAATAACTAAGATAAGTGACAATGAGTGACTCTCATGCATGGATGGTCGCTTAAAGTTATCACAGTTTGAGTGACAGCACCCTACTTCTGTCACATCTTGCATTGACATACTTGAAAAGTTCAAAAGTAAACTTTGATTAAATTTTTAAACTTTAAAGGATCCAATACTGTAAATATAAATAGATATATTACTAACATGAAATATTAATATTCAACCGAAAAAATCCGCTCGAAGTTTTCGAAAGATATTGATTTTTTAAATTAAATGAAGTTGTTGTGGATCCGTGGTAAAATAATTGTGTATGAAGCACAAGAACAAGGGTTTTAATTCTTCCACCTTGGTATTTTCATCTTAGTGAATTCAATCCAAAACTCGATTTTATATTCATCAATACAAATTGTCAAAAATAGCTGGGAACAAATCCCGTAGAAGAAGTGATAGAAAAATATTAATTGTGATGGTAATTTCTTTACTTCATCTTTTACTAGGTTTTTTTCCGTGTCTTCTCTTAGATATCTCGGTGAAATGTACATTTTTCGTATCTAATCTAACTCTACCTTCATCCATCCTTTCTATTAAAAGGATGGATGAAGATAGAGATACGAAAAAGGTACACGACACCACGATATCTAAGAGAAGACACGGAAGAAAACCTAGTAAAAGATGGTGTGAAGAAATTAGAGGAACGGTAGAGACGAAATAAATACCCTGGAATGAAGCAATAAGCAGAACAAAAGACAGAAATATGTAAGTAAAAATTGCCAGGGATCCACAATTTTTTTTAAGGTGAAAGGGTTTTGACAAAACTCTGTCTCTCTAGGCCTGCTGAAGTTTTGCAAAAGTTTCCGTTGCACTGTGCCCAAGTCTAAAGCAAAACCTGATAGCACATCGTTGCTCGAAATTAATGTCACTCATTTTTAGAACGCACTAGAAAAAACTGTTTCACGAAAAAGTCCCGCGTCTCAAATGTTGCCAGATCAAACGCTAAGTTGCCAGTCCGGTTACTTAATTTACATACCTCGTAGGTAAACCTTTTGAAGATTGCAGTGCCAAGATGACAAAACTAATCTAACAAATAACAACCCAGTTTTTTTGGTGGTTTAAGGCATTTTCAGAAGGAAGAGAATTGATTGAAGATGAATCACGCAGCAAAAGGCTTTCATCTCCAAGAACCGATGAAAATGTCAACAGAATCCGGAATCTTGTGCGTTCAGATCATCGGTTGACAGTCAAAATGATCGGGGAAGAGTTGAATTTGAATCACACTACCGTTCATCAGATTTTGACCAATGAATGTCCCACAGCAATTTCAACGATTTTTTGGCCAGTAAAAACATTCCTTATTCACCTGACTTGAGTCCTTGTGACTTTTTTCTCTTCCCAAGATTGAAAAATCACCTCAAGGGACGTCATTTTGAGACACTCGAAAACATTCAAACGTCCGTAACCAACCAGTTGAAAGCTATTACAGTATCCGAGTTCCAGCACTGCTATGAGGATTGGAAGATCCATCTACAACGCTTTGTAGCTTCCCAAGGAAGTTATTTTGACGGAGACAATATTGAATTGTAATTCTATTCGAATAAAAAAATAAAAATAAAAATCAGACGGGTTACTTAATTTACACACCTCGTATATGCGGAGCTATACAATTGTAAACATTGGCCGGTACTTGTCACACCGTCTGTAGGCGCTCTTAGCCTAAAATTCAATCTGTATTAATATAATTACAGGCATCAAAATGTAAAGAGTAGTGTATCTAAACATTTATACCTAGAAAATGTACAGAAAAATTCCGTTAATATCTTATGGGACCACCGTCGTTGATGCAGTCCATTATTAACTGAAACGTCGTTATGTGGCGCATGTATCTATCTTCTTTTATTTTTCATTTCACTTGAGTGTTGAAGATTAATATAAAAAGTAAAAAGAATAAAAAATCAATGATTAAATAATATTAGAAAGGAAGTAATTCATTGAAATAAAATGGAAGTAAGATGTGGATGTTTGATAAAAAATTGTTGCTGTCTGACTTAACAGGTAACCGATTTACGAATAGGAAAGTGGATAAAAAGGCGAAGCGCTCTTACATAACAAGAAGGGATATGAGTTTGCCAATTCGGAAATGTCCCGCCAGTAGTTGTATTAGTACCGGCAGTCGGCGGAAACCTCGAGCGCCACTCGCGTCTTGAATTTCCTGTCTCCAGATTGCACGAGCGCCATTTCCCCGATTTTCACTCAACAACTTTCAACCTTAATGTTACGTTACATTGAGGTGATTGTTAAGGTTTGTTGTATGAGTGGGAGATAGTGGCTTTTGATTTATCGTTGTTTAAGAAAACGTGCTGGTTAACAATTGAAAGGAAGACATTCAAAACGTGTGGCAAGATGGGAAAGAGTTATGGCTTTCAAAGATCATGGTTTTTGTGCAGTTCTATGGATTACGTGTGCCCTACTTTTGATAATATTTCACTGAAATTAATTTTTTTTAAATAAATATCTAGAATATTTAATATAAGTATATAAAGCTTAACTGCAGAAATTAAATTTTTAAAATGATTTAAGGGTGTCACTAAACTTGACAGAATAAGAAGTGAAACAATACGAGAAGAGCTACAGATAGAAGCAGTAGAAAAAAACAATAGACAGAAATTAAGATTGTATGGACACAAGAATGAAGCAAGAAAGACCGACAAAAAATATATGGCTAGCCAGAACTTCAAGAAGAAGAACATGAGGAAGACCTCATAAAACATGGAACCAAACAGTGTCACAAATCCTAGATAAGAAAGGACTGACATGGTAAGAATCAGAAAATAAGGCTCACAATAAGACAGAGTGCCGCAACTTCATAAAAGAATTACACTGAGAAGAACAACCTCTACACCGAATGCTAGAAGAGGTTTCTGACTATATATATATATATATATATATATATATATATATATATATATATATATATATATATATACATATATATATAAAGCTTAAACAAAAAGGCCAAAAGCCCGATTCAATCGTTAAAAGTTATTAGATGGAAGGTCAAACGCTCAAGAGTAGTTTAAGTTCTTACCTTGAGATTGTGATGACGTATGAGTACTCCATGATCCTTTATAAGAAGTATCTGAAACAAAAATATGTTTTTAATATTTTTACTACCGACTTGGGCAAGCACTGGTGTCAACATCAAAAATCGAAAATATAAGGAGGACGGAAAGAAATCCATTATTTTAGAGTACAATTTTTTTCAGAAATTTTGAATATAATAATTGCAAAATATAATTTCCATAATTATTTATTACGGCTTCCCAACGTTGTACCAATGTTTGATGCCCCCCCTCTCCTATAGAAGGTTCCTAGTTTTGACTTAAAATAAGGTGATTTTTTGCATCGATGATATTTCGAAATTTTTTATCTCTCAGTATATGTTAGACCTAAATAGGAGAAAATCGAAAAGCGCGAGATCGGGTGAATACGCTGGATGTGGAAAAATTTTCCAATTTAAGTCCTGAATTTTATCGCGGGTTATTTTTGCTGAGTGAGGACGTGCATTGTCATGATGAAAAATTATTCCTTTTCGGTCAAATAAATTTGAAAGTTTTTCCTCTCGTTTCTGATTTCTGACTAATCAGAAAGTATCATTGATTTGATGTATATATGTTTGTATAATCATTCTAAAAATTAATATTTTCCCGTCATTACAACAGGTAATTGGAAAATATAAATTGCAAATTTCCAAATATAATTTAATTTATCAGAATTTGGAGGAAACATTTTGTTCATTATTATTAATTATGTCGTGCTAAGCCATGATTAGCTGCCGACGGAACCAGATGAAAAGGAAAAAATTTAATAGTCTATAAATATATAATTTCATTACAATTCATGTTATTATATTTTTGCCATTTTTAATAAAGTTTTATTATTTTTGTGAACATTAAAAACTGTGGAAAACCAGTCGCAGTTTTTGAAATTTACATTTAAAAGAATATTATATGGATATACGGATATTATAATCTACGGAAGTAGCTCATCTAATTCAAGATAAAAATGAACATCACTTAAAACACGTACAAAAAATCGTCTTATTAAAGTTAAACATGAGGTGATTGTCAAATCGGCAGGATTGCCACCAATTCAGTTTGTATATACGAGGGTAGGTCAATAAGTTCTTATAAAATCTAAGAGATGGCGCTAGTAGTATCAAAACAAGTCTGTTTCTGAAAAGTACTATCTGTCAATAGACTGGAGTCAAATTTTCAGCCATATCCACCGCGTGGTTTCATTTTTACAATCGATTGAAGCAAACAACTTTTTTTTTCAAACAATGGAGAAAAACGAGTTTTGAGCAATGATTAAACACTTTTATTTGAAAGGCAAAACACTGAAATAAATCAAAGCCGAGTTGGATGAAGTTGATGGCACATCTGCACCAGCGTTTATAATTGGATGAATGCGTTTAAACTTGGTTGTATATCCACAAATTATGAACATTGTTTGGTATGTCCACTTGAGATGACTACGCTAGAAATGATTGACAAAATTCACGATATAGTCATGAGTGATCGACGAGTCAAAGTGCGTGAACTTGTTGAGTTAAATAAACTAAAACTCTGTTAATTATATAGCAGAGTTATATATAAATAGTAATGATGAAACTGGGGTAATTTAATATTTAGTATTAAGCATAATTGCTAAAATTAATATTGAAAAAAGCATCTGTATTGTATAGACCAGCGATTCTTAACCTTTTTATACTCGGGACCCCCCCAACTAGCCTAAAACATTTTCTGGACCACCCAAGAAAATTTTTGAAATAATATTTTAAATGTTCTTATTAATTTAATAATAATAATAATAATAATAATAGCCTTTATTAAATTACCTATTTACAATATAATTAATACATTTTAATTTAATTTAATTTTAGATTTATTTATTTCTTTTTTCAGGTAAGTTGAGCCCATTTTTGAACATAGGCCTCCCCTGCTTTTTTCCATTCTAGTTTATTCGTTGCTTTCTTATGCCAGAAATTTCCTGCTTCTGCTACTACACTATCCACCCATCTTTTTCTAGGTATTCCTTTCTTTCTTTTTCCATCAGATGGAAAACAATTTGTGGTTTTTAGTGTCCATCTGTCATCCCTTATTCTTGCCACATGACCTGCCCACTTCCATTTTCCATATTTGTGGCTATAAGCACGTCTTTAGCTTTTGTTTTTTGCCTTATTGTGTCGTGCCGTATTTTATCTTTTAGTTTCACACCCACTATACTTCTTTCCATCGCCCTTTGGCAAACTTTTATTTTGTTGGCTTGCCTTTTTGTCAGTGACCACGTTTGGCTACCGTAGGTTAGGATAGGCATAATACAAGTATTCAGTACTTGGGTTTTTAAATTTACTGATATATCACCTTTCATAATATTTTTCAGGGACCAAAATCCTTTCCAGGCTTTTGAATTATTGTTTATTGTTTAATAATTAAGTTTATTGTAATTTTAAAAGCAAAAACAGGTAAAAATTATATTTTTTCTTTTAATTTCGGGACCCCTCTGGGGGTCGGGACCCCCCGGTTAAGAACCGCTGGTATAGACATTATTTCTTTCACTTGGTTTTAAAATAACCTGCATGATAAATTTTTGAGTGCACCTGGTAGATGGTTAAAAAAGGTAGCTGCCAAATATATACCATTTCTAGATTTAGATAACCTAAATCTAGGCAGTCTGATGTTGCCACAAGAGCGAAAATTGTTATCATGCCTCGAGGATACGGTTACATATTTGTCAGAATTTTCCTTAACATATAACACACACAACTATTAGCCAAATGTAAATTGGCATAATGTTACACTTCCTAAAGAGCTCTCGGCAATGGTACCTGTTAGCAACATTGTTTAAATTTTTTTTTTGAGTAAAAAATTCTGATGACTGTAAAATTTATACCCCAATGAATGAAGACGTACTCTATCGCGATAAAAATTCAGTATAATAAAACGCAACATATCAAAAGATACAGAAGATCTCAGTCTGATGAAATCGTAGATTACCCATTTCAGAACTTGGGAGTTGGACGCATTGGAAGTTGGTGAATACTGTGTTGGTACCTTCTTAGATCTCAAAAAAGCTGACTGCATCTCGCATGACATTTTAATAAATAAGCTACATCTTTATGGTTTTGATGAAAATAGCTGCTCCTTGATCTTAAGCTATCTCCTAGATCTTATCTATCGGATAGGAAACAATTTACTCAGCTTGAAAACAATAAATCTAAAACTCTTCCTTTACAGTTTGGTGTTCCGCAAGGTTCCATACTTGGTCCGTTACTATATTTAATATATGTTAATGACTTCTAAAACCGTTCTCTACGCAGACGACACAACATTATTAACGAGAAACTCCAATCGAAGTGCTCTTCTTTCCAAGAATAGATCCTTGATAGTCGAAGCAAATTCTTGGTTTAACACCAATAAATTATGCTTAAGCACGGACAAATCCCAGACCTTGCTGTTTACTACTAGGAAACAATTTTGAAAACTCTCGTTACGTTAAGTTTTTTGGAATCCACGTACATCCTCATTTACGTTGGGACCAACACACTGAATTTCTTAGTCGAAAACTTAGGTCCACCATCTGATAAGGAGTTTGCAATACGTATGTAAGGAGGTCGTATTGAAAGCCTATTTTTCATCATTCCAATCCCACCTAAATTATGGGATACTTATATGGGGACATTCTCCGGCCAGTGACAGAATTTTTGGCCTTCAACGTAAAGCTGTCAGAATTATCGCGCTGCATACAAAGCCGAATGTCGAGATTATTTTACAAGTCTCAAAATAATGACCTTACCAGCATTATTCATTTATAATTGCCTCTTGCTAATACATAAGAATTTGAGCAAATTCACTACTCTTGGAGACTTGCATGAGTACAACACTCAAAAAACGATATCCGTTCTAGGTACCTTCGCTTGAACAAATCCAGAAATTGCTCAAATTATTGTATAATATTTTTCAGTGTGTTGCCCGAGGAGTTTAAACAACTATCATGCAGAGGATTTTGAAATAAAGTTAAGGACATATTGTTGAAAAATCCCATTTATGATTTTAATAATTTTAAAAACATTGAATTTTGTATGTGAAATCTTATGTAACTAATAATGACTGACTAAAAACAATAGATGTATTTGGTCAATAAATTATTATTATTATATTAGAACGTTGGCCAAATAGTTGATGTGATCATACCAGCTAAGTTAACTGTTCATGTGAATCCCAAGAAATTGCCCCCAAAATATTAATATTGCGATTGAGAAAAAAAAACAATGAAATTTGTTTAATTTTTGTATTATTTAATTTCAGTTTTTTATCGTTTCACGGTCTGTGTTTTGAACCACATTGTTAACATACGTAGGTCTTGTCATAGGCTGACCAGATTTTTTTTTACAGAAAAAGAGTATACTGAAAAAAAGGTCACACTCCAAAAATACAAGTGATGGGCAAAAAACAGAGGTCCTCACTCAAAAATACTAGCGACGAGCAAACAAAAAGGTCTTTACTCTCAAAATAGAAGTGATGAGCAAAAAAAAGGTTCTCACTCCCAAAATAATAGAAGGAATGAGCAAAAAAAAAACAAAGGTCCTCACTTCCAAAATAGAAGTATAAAAACAAGTGACCAGTAAGAGTACATTCAGGTTTTTTTTTATAGAAAGTAAGAGTATAGAGGATTTTACTCAAAAAAGAGTATAATACTCTAAAAAAGAGTACGTTTCACCCTATCTTGTCAGAACGGGAGTGTCATCGGAGGCAAGTATAGCTTTGATATTATTATAGCATGTTTGGGAGGTCATTGATATAAACAATGTATAAACTAGACCAGTTGTACAGTTTTTATGTATGAAATAGTATATTTACCTGCAAATAGCATAGAAAAATTGCCAAAAGTTCCACCACGACTTAGGTAATCAGCTGATGTCTTTATATCCAACATGGCGGAAACAAATTTAATATTTACAACATATGATATAATGTCCCATAAGTAATATTAAACCACATAACCATATCAAAAACCACAACACAAAACACTCCACGAACACTTCCACCAAAAAGTAAGGTTATGTTTAGTTTTAGTAATCCCCGAAGTAATAAATAACATTCGTGTTGACCATGCGGTTGTCTGACAGACTATAGTGAAAAGCATGTGAGTGGTTTTTCTTCTAACTTTCCGTCGGGTATTTTCACCCCCGTTGGGTGTGGCTAGGGGTTGAAATACAACCAATCACAAGGTATGTTTTGTTGCGTCACAACCATAAACCACGCCCTGTAATTTTCCAGTAAGGGGGTGTAAGTTTTTGGTGTGAAGTGATTTGAAATTGATTTCTACGTTATCTTACTAAGTTTGTTTGCTAAAAACGTTTTGGGGTGTGTTAAGGTATGATGTTTCTTCGTGTTTAAATTTAGGTGTTAACATCTCGAAAATTTACACATTAAACTTATGTTAAGGCTATGTTTCAAGGACTTTTTATAGAGGCAATCTTTACACAAACCACGAAATATTGAGAAGTTATTTATTAAGTGATAACAAATTTGGGATTCATTAAAAATAAAAAATTTCGATAACTTTTGAAAGAATAATCCACGTACTTCCATTTACAGACTTACAAGCGTACTTGAGATGCGTTTGCATTGCTACCCAGTTCTTCAGTTACTCAGATAAATATTTTAAGCATGCCGTTGTAAAAAAATCGATAACTTAATTTAATTTAATAATAATTTTCAGATAAAATTCTTGTTGTATTGTTCCGGTTGTCATTTATGTGCATTACTCATAATTTTTTCAGATTTTTAGATCAACCCCCCTGGGTTATAGGGTGTGGGACAAAATTGTTTTAGAACATTTATGGAAAAAATAAAGCAATTTTAAGAATCTACTTGTCGTTTCTTAAGCTATGTCTTAAGAACTTTCTTTCAATACCACACAATAATTCTTCTTCTTCTTCTTTAGGCATTGTCAGTCGGGTTGACTTTTGAACTCATTAACATAAGTCTTCTATATTGATCTGTTTATTTTAAGGTCTTTCCATATGTCCTGTATACCAATACTTGTTAGATCTTCGGTTAGCTGACCTCTCCATCTCTTGCGAGGTCTTCCCACTGTTCTACGAGTATTCTATCTTCCCTCCCATATCTTCCTAACCATCCAGTTCTCCCTCATCCTCGGTGTGGACATTTTTTTTTCAAATTTTACAAATTTTTGGCTTAAATCGTGTAAAAATATTCGTTTTTATATTTAAAGTTTTGCTTAATTTCTACGCATCACGGGGTTTTATTTGATACTTAACTCAATTCTTTTTTTCATATTTAATTTTCGTTAAATAAAATTTGTTTCTATTTTTCTGGCGAGGTTTTTTTAAATAACTAAAGTCTTAGTATTTTTTCTATTTGCGGGTTAAAAAACTGTATATGCACGCCAAATTATAATTATCTAGTTCTAGCCGTTTTGTCACAATTTCTATCGTACAGACAGACAAACAGACAGGCAGACAGACAGACACATGAGTGACGGTATAAGATTCTTTTGGTTATATCTACAAAAACCCTAAAAATTAATAAGTGATAGCCTCAAGAACTTTCCTATAAAAACAAGGAACTACCGCGAATTTTTAGTTGGCATGTGGGCTTGGCTAGCACAAAGTGAGTTTCATAGAGCGCTAGGAGCGTTTAGTATGTTATTATTATGTTTTTGTATTAACTCCTTGAAAATTAAGAACTTCCCATAGAAACAAGGAACAACCGTGAATTTTTAGTTGGCTTCACTAGGACTTTGGCTAGCACAAACTGAGTTTCATAAAGAGCTAGGAGCATTTTGTGTGTTTTTATTAATTTTCATGAATAATCTCATTGAAAATTCCGCCGTTGAAACTTATTGTGAAACATTGGGCGAATCCAAGATTTGCATCGAGGTCTACTACATAGTTTTGATGCACGATAACGTTCGTCTGCACTTTGCTGCACAGAACTTTCACTTGAACTTTACTGGTTTGACTCAAGCTCAACTTGATGAATTTCAGATATTTTTCATCGACCATCCCAACCTTGTTCCAAGAGATTCAAATTAATTTCTCCATCTCAAAGACTTTCTTGGTGATAGACCACTGGAAAATGATGAACTAAAACAATAGTGACAAACTGGAACTCATAAGCGACTTATTTTAGGTTCTATGACAATGATTTTTATGACAAGAGTATCAAAAACCTCGTCAAAAGGTTTGACAAGTGTCTCAGTTGAAATGTTGTCTATGTATTCAGGAATTTTTCTTGCGCTGACCTACCTTAATTTATAAATATTTCTAGGCATTAATTAAAATATAAACTGTAAATAATATCAACAATCCCACGATGTTATCAGAAATGAATCATTTCTAGAAAGTCCCTAAATAAAAGTGACCGTGATTCTGAAATCAGAACATTGATAGAGGTCTAACCGTTTGAAGCACGCAATATGCACGCGTGATTCATACATTAAAAAACAAAACACTTTCCGTTATATGCTAACATAGTTTTTTATGTAAGCTAAATAATTTGCTAAATCGTATAAATCAACATATTAAGTGACCGTGAATTTAAAAGTAATTATACACGTACAATCTTGTGGAAATTCAATAATTTTTAGGCGGCGCGTTCATCAAACTGGTATGACATGTGATATGATGAAAGTTACTAGTCATAACTTCCAACTGACGCGTCATATGTTTAAAACCAATTCAAGTAAATTATACAGCACTCATTGAACTTGCAAATCACTTGCATTGTCACATCTGTGTTACTTACAAGTTCGATGTAACAAAAAGAGGAACTTCTCGCACTCCCAGAGGGTGCGTGCATCCCTGGTTAAGAGCCACTAGAGCAGTGTTTCTCAACAGGTGGTCCGCAGAAAAATTTTAGTGGTCCGCGAAAGTTTTCGTATGTGTTTTTTGCAGTTTTTTGTTATTTTTTATACACATTTTTTATGTAAATAATTTATATTTTGTTTATTTTCTGTAAACTTTCTGTGATTTTCTATAAATAAAATAAATGTATTTAGTAGCACATTAAATATATTTTCTTGCAAAAAATGAACCAATAATTATTATTAGTGGTACGCCTAAGAAAATTATATATTTTACTGGTCCGCGGTGCGTTTTTGGTTGAGAAACACTGCACTAGAGAGTACACGCAGACTGGTACATGCAGCTTTTGGAACGAAAGTCATCGCAAATCAAATATAAATATCAGGTCGTCATGGATGAAATTTGTAATTAATAATATTGCCAATTTTAACAGCTTACTATTAAATTTGACATTGGCTTAATATTTTACCGTTCTGTTTTTTTTTTTTTTTTGTTGGAAAGTTACACATCTCATCTGTTTAAAGAAATCATTGTATCCTTTAAAAAATATCAAAAACTTTTTTTTAAAATTAATTTTGTTGAAAATCGAACGGTCGGAAATTCGCAATATTATGAAGTATGAGTTTTTAAGTGGAACTACGGCATCGCAGACCGCGCGAAACATTAATAGTGTATTTGGCTCTAGTGTTACTACGCAGCAGACAATATCAAATTGGTTCGCCAAATTTCATACAGGTAACTTAAAAACCAAACAAAAAAACAAAAAAAAACTGGCTTATCGATCACAGCAGAAATATATATATATATATATATATATATGCGGCGTTCAGGGTATTAACCATTACAAAAAATAAAACAATAAATCCAACAATAAATACATAACAATCCAATACAATTAACAATGTTTTTTCTCTTTTCTATCTTCTTGCTCCAATGTCCCTCTCCTTCTTCCTGTTCTCCTTCTGGTTTCCCTCTCCGATCTCCTTCCTTCTTGCTTCCAGTTCTCTCGCCCATCTTTGATTTATTTTATTTTATTTTTACACAGCAGAAATATGCTGCAACCAATTGGATGAAATGATGCAAAAACTTAAAGAAAAACAGATTGGTCAACAGATCGACTCCTATCTTATTTCATGATAACGGTAGACCACCCACTGCACAAATGACTGTGGCAAAACTACAGGAATTGAAGTTGGAACTTCTTCATATTCCTCCATACTCACCAGATCTAGCCCCTACTGACTACCACTTCCGCAATTTGGACAACTTTTTAATAGGAAAACAGTTTAATTCCGATAATGCTGTAAAACTGGCCTTCCAGGAATTCATTGACTCTTGTCCGCCAGGATTTTATACCACCGGCCTGAACAACCTGCCGCTTAAATGATAAAAGTGTATAGACAATATGGGTGCATACTTTGATGAATAAAATAATTCCTTATATTTGTAAGTTATCAACCAACTTTGCCTTTTTTTCTACAAATTTCTTCCTTGACGACCTAATATAAAGGTTTTTCACACGATAAAATCCAATAAAATAATCCAAACAAAAGTACATCGTTCTAATATTTTGATTTAACAAAAATTGAACAAAACTATTCATCGATCAAGTTTCGTATCATTTTTAAATATCTCTAAACTCACCCCATGAAAATAGACCCTTGTATGTTCTGTATGAGTGTAATCTTTTGGTGGTAGGACATGAACCGTCTGTATGGCAACAAGGGTCAAATATTAGAAGTGTTTTCCCACCAGCAGGGTGGAAATCTACCCCACTTCTAGGGGATTATGTTCATGAATATTGGCAATAAGGACACTTAATTTTTGTTGCCTCCAGTGATAATTGATTGGTCTCAGTTAATTGACCTTTTTTGAAAAAAAAAGGAAAGAAAAAATAATATATTTGTATAGGTATATATATATATATATGTAAACAAATAAGGGATTTATTGTTTAAATAAAACTCAAGTTGTTCACAGACTATTTTATTCTAGGTATTCACTCTTACAACGTATGAAAACATCTGATCTCTCTATCAAATTCTACGTGTGTTTTATAAAAACCAATTAGTGTAATGAGCAGTCATCGTTATCGTTAATGAGTCGTCATCATTAGTGGGTCCAGATTAAGGATTGCATCTAGATAACATTTTATGGTGACGTAACAGGGCTTCGTGGAAAGCTAGATGCTAACATATATATATATATATACACACACACATCAGAAAAATCTAGGGATATAAAAAGATATATGAAAATAAATAGCGTATGGTTTCTTTTTTACGTTTATTGTATTTTATCAAAATAAGCTAAATGTTATTTATAAAAATAATCAATATTTGAAAAAAAAAAAAATAATAATTTACAGATTTATTGTTAAATAATAATGAAATATTAATTAATATTTTTGTTATGTTGTGTAAACAAATTTGCAGACCGCCGGTCGGCTTAACAGGAAAAGGTTTATGGCAGTCCCTAGTGGTTTATGGCGGGCTAAGATGTACTAAGATGTACTAGAACTGAATATTAAGAATTCAGTCCCTATTCAGATTTTGTATCATTAACACTGTTCTTTTCATTTTGTTTAATAAACTTTACTAACCTACCAGCTCTCTTTTATTTTATTCTTGTCTTACACAGAATAACGTAATCCCAACATTTATGTACAGAATTGTAAAAAATGAAAAAAAAAAATAATAAAAACAAATGCTAATAGAGAGTATGACCTTCACGTTGGTTGATCACAGTCCTACATCTGCGATTCATGGACAAAATAACATTATCGATGTCTTCTTGAGGTAACTGTGCCCATTTTGCTCTTAGAAGCTCTCTGAATCTAAAATTATCGTGGATGTTATCCATATGTGGAGTAATATTTCTATTAAACATATCCCACACATGTTCAATCGGATTTAGATCCGGTGACTGTGCTGGCCATGGTATCGCATCAATACTTTCGTTATCCAACCAGTTCGTTACAATTCGCGCAACATGTGGCCAAGCATTATCCTGGGCAAGATGAAACTGATCACCAACAGCACCATAAAATGGACGCACAATAGGTTGAAGAATATTGTCACGTAGTTTGATTGAGACACAACTCCTGGTTTCAACATAACAAATTTATTACACATTTATATCACATTTAGAATATATGTTTGAATTGGTCCATGGAGTTAGGGAAGTCTTCGGTCCACCCCATGTTGGCCAGGATCGGCTTGGACCTATCTCCGAGGCGGGGGCTACCCATCCGGGAGTCGATGAGCCTGGAGAAGTCTTCTCCCACTCACATGGTCACTACTTGCTTGGCTTCTCTCTCGATACAAGAATCTGGCGTCAGTGTCGTGGTCGTCACCTTCTGGACTAATACGTGCAGCGGAGTTGGCTATGTTCCACTGCCTCTATATTTTGTGACTTTCAGCCTTTTTGTAACGAGTATTAACCCAGTTCCAATATTCATTCGTCATGACAAATATTTCCTCATTACGAAAATGCGATGTCTGCATTTTCGTAATCAGGCCACATACGTCAGACGCTGACGAATAATTTTTAATCAGACAGCTGACCGTCACAATGTCTACATGTCGTAATCCTGACCTAGGATTACCTATGTGACAATATTATCCAAATATTGCTGTTAAAAATCCATTGGGAAAAACGAGATCAGTTCTATCACCAATGATTATCCCACCCCATGCCATAACAGAACCACCTCTGTAACTGTGAACTTCCTGGACGTGCCTCAAACGTTCCAAGTTACCAGATCTTCTCCATACCCTTATTCCCAAATCTGGACTCATCAGTAAATAAAACTGTAGACCAATCATAATCACACCAATATTGAAATTGTGACCAGTTTAATCTTGCTCTGCGATTGTTTCTATTGAATATTTCTATTGTACAAAATGAATAAAATTGTCAATTAATTAAAAATTAATTACCACTTTGTTTTAAATTTAAGTTTAAAATTTAATTATTTTTTCTTTTCCTTAATTGCGTATTTTTCTTTAACTTTCAACGCAATATTCAAAATTATCTTCAATCTCAGTTGAATTATTTTTTTTGTATAAAAATGAAAATAAGTGACGTACCCCTGAAGTATATTCACCCTAATTATAAATGTGAGATTTGATCAATTCTGTATCAGAAACAGTATATCTTTTTTCACGGGCGAGTGGTTGAATGTTTTTCCCAGTAGGGAGTGTGCAATACACACGACCATCCACTCAGGCTGAATGGGTAGCATATCGCGGCTAACTTCGCACCACTGAAGCTCGATTGTCTGCCTTCATTGTCGGATAAATTGTCAGCGTATGTCAATTGTCACTCGACTAAACAAATGCCATTGAAAAATAACAAAAGAAGTGAACATCACTGACGTTTCGACCACCAAGGGTAGCTAATACTCGAGCTGTAAAAAGGATTTGTTTACCAGCACCTAATTTAACAATAAATAAAAAAAAAAAAAAAAACAATTTTGATGAACATACCGTATTTTTCGGACCATAAGATTTTTACGCAGAAATATCGGCTTAAAATTGGGGTGCATCTTATGGTCCGAAAGCAGTAACGAGGTGCGTTAATAGGGGATAGGCATGATTTTTTTTTATTTTTTTATTATATTCCTCTTGTTGTATATAAACATAAAAAACAGTTTAAAATTTTTTTTTTTTTAATTTGAAGGCTTTAAAAAATCAACAATGTATGTAGCGCGCGAAAACGACGTGTGACGTCATAATCCTTTCTAACTGACGCATGAGACTACAGCCAATCCAGCGAACGGTTGTTTATGCAGCGAACATAGTCTGTTGTGAATTATTTGTTTGTGTAACTTTTATAGGTTATGTAAAGGAGAGTGATTTTAATTAAAATAAAGTTTAATTCTATAAAAACAATTTATACATGTTTACCGAATTAAATTTTATATTAAAATATGGAATATCCAGGCCCCAATACTTCGAAACATTATCGAAAATATTGTTCAGTACCGATGTGCACAATTAGTTCAACTAGAAATCCAAAAAAACTATTTATATCATTACCTAATGGCGAAAAACAACAGAAAAGGCGAAATTTGTGGCTGAAAACTATGAGGCGAAATAAAACCGATATTTCAGAAAAAAGTAAACTTTATGTTGTGTGCATAAATGCATCAATGTTGGGTAAATTATCACTCTGAGCCCTAACAAAATCTTTATCTGCCATTTTAATAGTAAATACGTGAAAAATTGTTTAAAAACAAATACAAAACTCTCGAACAATACAATACACACACGTGTGAAGATTATGTTGTAGCTGTCTGCATCTGTGATGTGAAAACCCTATCGTTTGACGTCATACTCAGTCGTTTCTACTCGGCAACCTTCGCCCCGTGCTCGGAATATTTCAAATTTACAATATTTTAATTAAAAAATTTGGCTATAATGTTAATTAAAATGTGATTTTTGTTTTGTTAGGTGACATAACTAACATTAACATATCAAAATAATGTAGTTTTAAGGAAATACAAATTTTATGCGTACCCCCTATTCAGAGGGTATAAAATAGAATCCCTCCAGAAGGTTTTAAAAGAAACGAATACAGAATTAGCGGTCATACCTGGAGGCCTTACAAATAAATTACAACCCTGGTGATGTGTCGATTAATAAATTATTTTAAAATTTTAAGAGGAATGGAACAAATGATTGACAAAGCCAAATCACGATGTCGCAACAACAGGACGTATGAAACGGACGATATTTTCAAAAGTATATACCGGAGCAAAAATTTCTTGGGAAGCTGTAAATGAAGAGACGATTATAAAGTCTTTTAAGAAACGACCGAAGATGACTTAGTTTTTGAAAAAACTGACAACAATAGTTCAGACGTAAATAATACGAACATTGACATTAACGAGATAGTACAGAGAGTGAAGATGAACAGAATGTTGCTGGTACAAGTTATCGTAATAAATAAAAATTAAGAATTTGTGAATATTTTTTTATATAATAAATATTTTTATTCTAAAAATCAGAGCCGGGGCAAGGGTCTGCGGCGCCCATAGGCAAGATTTAATTGAGCGCCCCCCTAGATCAACAAAAAAGGTCTCTTTAAAATTTTAAGTGAAGACCTAAAAAAGGTCCTCATTTCTAAAATTCAAGTGAAGACCTAAAAAAAAGGTCCTCACTTCTCAATTTCAAGTGAAGACCTAAAAAAAAGGTCCTCACTTTTAAATTTCAAGTGAAGACCTAAAAAAAAAGGTCCTCATTTCTAAATTTCAAGTGAAGACCTAAAAAAAAGGTCCTCACTTTTAAATTTCAAGTGAAGACCTAAAAAAAAGGTCCTCAATTCTAAATTTCAAGTGAAGACCTAAAAAAAAGGTCCTCACTTTTAAATTTCAAGTGAAGACCTAAAAAAAAAGGTCCTCACTTTTAAATTTCAAGTGAAGACCTAAAAAAAACGTCCTCATTTCTAAATTTCAAGTGAAGACCTAAAAAAAAAGGTCCTCACTTTTAAATTTCAAGTGAAGACCTAAAAAAAAGTTCCTCACTTCTAAATTTCAAGTGAAGACCTAAAAAAAAGGTCCTCACTTCTAAATTTCAAGTGAAGACCTAAAAAAAAAGTCCTCATTTCTAAAATTACATTTCACTACATTACTTTTATTAAGAGCCTTTTCGAATCTCACGTCAGCGCCCCCCTCGAAGTGGCGCCCGCATGCACCGCATGCCTTGCATGCCCGTTTGCACCGGCTTTGCTAAAAATTGTCTCATCAATTTGAGAATGCTGGGTTTTTGGAACAAATACTACTTTATGTTTCTTAATCTACGTTTTACGACATTTTGATACCACGCAATAAATTTTTAAAAAAACCTATGTTTTCCACGACACAAAAAACGAAATTTTTCGAAAAATTAATCTGATCAAAAATTTCTGTTGAATTCCTCTGGGAAACAGAAGTGGGAACAAAAGTTTTTTTGGCATATTTTTGGCGAAATACCATAAAAAATTGATTTAAAACAAATAAAATTTTGCTCTTTATGCATGAATAAACACATGCATTAAGGCCCGGTCTTTCCACCTTCAGATAAAGTCCCAGGTAACTATCTGACAGATAAGGTTATTTGTAACTTCATCTGCTGAGTAAATGTCAATACCAGTCAGTGAATCCAATACGTCAGTCTCATTATCCGTTAGATAACTATCCGATAGATACATTTGTATAGAAAGAAGGGATGACATTTACTCAGCAGATGAACTTAAAAATAACCTTATCTGTCAGATAGTTACCTGGGACTTTATCTGAAGGTGGAAAAACCGGGCCTAAGAGGTTTAATTTAAAACCCCATTCAATTGTTTTTTTAAATATTATTTTTTTATTTAATACATATTTGTTTGTTTATCTGGCGATGTATTTTTTTAATGCTCTATACATTTCCTATATGTGGGTCAAAGAGTTACATAAGCATGCCAAATTTCAACTTTCTATGTTAAGCCGTTTGACTACAATTTTTACAGTACAGACAAACAGACAGACATACAGACAAACAGACAGACATACAGACAGACAGACAGGCCGACAGCAAGACAGACAGATGGACAGACAGGCAGACAAACAGGCAGACAGGCAGATAGACAGACAGACAGATACATGAGTGACGTTATAAGGGTTTTTTGGTGGGCATACCTAGAAAACACTAAAAATGGTGAAAGTAATAAAATTTTTATCTAATTAAACAAATTAGTCCCACTAGTGTTTGATGATTAATAGTATAATTTGGAGGTAAATGGCTAAATTTAGAGAGCTGGATTTTGGTACGTATATACAGTTCTTCGACCCACATATAGAACGACTTTTTAAAATTTAAATCCAAGTATTATACTTGGTCCGTCTCTGTTCCACTTACAACAATTTCTTTTCTAACATAGAAATATATAATGTTAACATTAATACTTTTGTTAAATCTATCAAATTAAAGCTTCAAAACTAATTCTATCATGTATTTCTCTGTAATTATTGTAATTATTATTATTTTTATTGTATAATTTATGTGTTACCTCAAACTTATAATGTTATGTATTTATATTACATTTTTTTTGTACTGTCCTGTTTATGTTCCAAAGAATAAATAAATAAATAAATAAAATAAATAAATAAATAAATTATTTTTCATCATCATCAGGTGTCCTATCTACTCTAATCGTAAACCTCTCATTTCTTGGCATTGAGATCAGTTGTCACAAAATTACATGGGGGGAGTAATATATTATTTTCAAAAAGTGTGAGGTATCGATCTCACTTTGTAAAGGTCCATGTGCAACCACATCAACTAAAATCCTTATAGGTTAAAGAATACGAATTGTACGTAAAATAATAGAAAGTTAATTTCTGAAAGGCTCTTCTAAATCTAAAGAATACTCTCCATATATTTTTTGTGAAAACATTCAGATAGGTAGCAGCATTTAAGTAGCTGAAGGTAACAATGGACTAAAGTGAAAACACTTAAATTTCTCTATTATTTATCAAACCGTTTCCGTGCATTCCGTCGTCCGGACGTGGCGTTTATTTGAGGGCATCCTTCTCAAACCTCCGACCTCCAAAGAGCCGCACAGTTTCACAGTTCCGCCGTACGGTTCCGTTAGTGGCCTGTAGAGGCGCTGCCTCAACCACACATAGAGATAAGAAATAGAAGAGAATTAATGAAAACAACTAAAAGTGACTGAATTAAAATAATTCGCCACTTCAATTTCCACTCTATTTTCTTACAGTATTTGGTATTTTTTACAATTATACTTTTACACAAATATGGTCAAAAGTTAAATACAAGTTTAAATTTCAATGTAGATTTTACATTGAAATTGTGGATGCTTGAACAATTTGGTCTTGCAGTTCAGCAACATCTCTAAGTTCTCCATTATATACTTTGGCCTTTAAATATCCCCAATAAAAAAAATCATTGGGTGCCAAATCCGGAAATCTCGCTGGCCAATTCATGGACCCTCCTCTTCCAATCCAGCTATTTGGGAAAGTTCTATTTAAATATTCTTTAACTATTCTAGAATAATGGACTTATGCGCCATCATGTTGAAACCATACTTGTCCATTAATATTCAGGTTTCGCAACGCAGGTAATATTTGGTTTTGCAAAAGGACGTTATTTTGTGGCATTAAGGTTACCGTCAATAAAAAAAGGCCCTATAATATTGTTTCCTATTATCCCTGCCCAAACATTTAATTTTTGCGGCCTTTGAGTTCGGGAGGAATGAAACAAATGTAAATTTTCTCGACTCCAGTACCTAAAATTTTGTCTGTGCGCTTCACCATTTAGAGTAAACGTTGCTTCGTCTGTAAATAAAATTCTTTGAAGCATTGTTGGGTCGGAATTAATTTTTTCAAACTTTTCAAAACAAAAATCCATACGTACTGCTGCGTCCCTTTCTAACAATTCTTGATGATTTTGAAATTTGTATGATCGAAACTTTTCTTTTTTTAAGAAATTAAAAACAGATCCAATACTGACACAACGGTTTGTGCAATTGATCTTAAAGTATTTTGATTGTTTTCTTCCACTTGTAATAATATTTCCAACTGCTTCTCTTCTGTAAGCACGTGGGACGTTGTTCTTTTTTTTATTATGTTTTGACTTAAGACATCCTTCGCCATGAAATTTATTAACTTGAAATTGTAGAGGGATTTGGTATTGGCCGATCTGGATAAGTTGCACTAAATACAGCAGAAACTTCTCTTAAACTCTTTTGGGAGTTATACCAAGTTACCATCATTATTTTTTTCTTCATCTGTATACATGTTGATTAATTTTTAAATCAGCAATGAGCAAAAGTATACACACTAATTGTCTATGTTGCAAATGAAAATGAACACGATTTCTATTGCTGTCAAAAACTGTATCCATGGTAATGACATAGTACATGTTGCATTAAAAAATAAATTCACTGTATCAATTAAGGGGGGGGGGTAGGGTTTGATAACCACATTTTAAGCATATTTTTGTGATTTTTTTTTTCAAATCTATGGTTAAATTTATTCATTTTCAAACTAAGTACATATATAAAGTATGGCAAGTAAGGCAAAATATGGCGAAATGAGCCAGCTGTGGCAAATCTTCGCAGACTCCGGGAAAAAAATTAGTTTTTGCGGTGACCAGCATAACTCGTCACTGGATCAACTGAAATCAAAAATCCAAAAAGATTTTGTTAGTTTATGAGTTTGCCGAGGTAACGACGTTGAGATATATTTTTTTTCATGTTTTTTTTTTGTTTTCAATCACAAATATACTAATTTTTAGGTTTTTTTTAGGGGGAATTAATTTTTTTGTCTTCTAAGTAACGCTAAAAACTGAAAAATCATTTTAAAAATAAAAACTCAACGTCATTACCTCGGCAAACTCATAAACTAACAAAATCTCTTTGGATTTTTGATTTCAGATGATCCAGTGACGAGTTATGCTGGTCACCGCAAAATCTAATTTTTTTCCCGCAGTCTGAGAAGATTTGCCACAACTGGCTCATTTCGCCATATTTTGCCTTCTAATTTTTTTTGTATCTTCTTCAAAACATACTTTATATATGTACTTAGTTTGAAAATGAATAAATTTAACCATAGATTTGAAAAAAAATCACAAAAATATGCTTAAAATGTGGTTATCAGACCCTACCCCCCCCCTTAATGCAATTACATGGAATGGAGGGAAAAGTAAAAATCTGTAAAAATCTCTAAAAAGCGATCAACCGGTAGATCGCGATTGACTGGTTGGGCACCACCAGAGTATACCAATTGTGTAAAAAGTCTTTGCTTTTTTAACCCATAGTTGACTTCGGATGAACTTTCATTTATGGTTGATAAGTAATATTTGTAGAGAAAGCTTTATATCGAGTAGATATTCTTGGCTCGATGGTAGGCTGGTGGTAGAGTCGAGCCAGACAACGGCGCGCGTTACCGGAAGTGTAGCCATGGGAACGCGGCAGCACCACATCGATTGCCTCAACAGAATCGCTCCGCTCGCTCTATCAACACCACACCGCTCGTACTTTACCAAGAAATTATTGAAGAAACCACTCTCCTTCTAAGATACTAAATTAGAAACATTACCTTAACCGCAATTCGAAATAAATCGCTAAGAACCTTGGAAATTCTGCAGATATATTTTTAAATTATTGGAGAAATTTTTTTTTATGATCAGTTTATTGTCTATCAGTCTATCAGTATTGATCAATATCGAAAAAGGGTCTCAAACCCTTTTTAAATTTCATACGTGGCTTATTCATATGCTTATCTCTGAGTTCAATAACCGGACAATATGATGTGTTCTTTATTAATTTTAAAATTGTTATTTTATATCGTGACTATTAACTAAGGTAATGTAAATTTAACATTGTTTTTTATTCTTTAACTCATATTTGATATGTTTTTATTATTTAATAATTATTTTATGTTATATTTTAAATTCCGACAATTTTGTAATGCTTATTTTAACTACTTGACTTGTTAAATTTGAACACTATCATAATTACATACATGTAAACTTACCAATTTAATAATTCTATATTTCTATATATCTTTGTAGCTCTGATGAAGATTTAAATTAAAATCGAAACGTTAGCGAAGTTAATAAATTTGTTTTTAATTTCTGACTGGTCCGAATCCCATTTAAGTCCGTTTACCATAACTATGAAATGACGTCACAGTTGAAAAACTCACCTTGTTGCCAATTCGTAAACTGTCAAAAAAAGTTAGGTTATATCGAACAACTCCTAAAAAACCTATATTTCCTATGGAGGAAAGGAATTAATGTAAATTATTATTATGTGTTAAAAAGAGATGAAAATTACATATTTTGTGTCTCTTTCTATCCCATAGAAATTGAAGTGAGCTCGAAACAATAATGGGTGTGGCCTTAACAACGATTGAACAATCCAATTTCAAACTGGCAACATTGAAAAAATGTACCAACATTAAATAAATACATGTACTAACTGAGTTATGGATTGATGTTGATTAAAACATATCATAACGTTGGTACTTTAATTAACCAAGTGTGACGTCATCTCATAGTTATCGTAAACCGACTTTACCTTCAACTATAATTAATAAAACATGATAATAATCTAAACTCGGTTTTCGTGACAACTTATAAAAATAAAACTTAGTTTAGTTCCGCTTAAATCAAAGAAAGGAATTATAAATTAAGGTGACTATACGTCCCGAATTCGCCGGAACAGTCCCGAATTTCCGCCTTGCGTCCCGAATTTTTTTAGAGGCAATATTTGTCCCAAATTCGGGGTTTTTGTCCAGAATTATCTCGAATTTTAGGAAAGGTACTTATTTTCAATATTCATTTTTAATATATTTCAACTAAAATTGACAAGTGACAAGATTCAACTTGATGTAGACACATTAAAAACAATATTACTGATTAAAGTAAATTATGAAGAAAACTGCGGATTTTTATAAAATAAAACTCAAAAGATCCACGGAAAAATATAAAAAGTTTTCTACTGAGTAATTTTAATGAATAAATGTTGAATTCATTTAATACCGTGATTTTAATAATGTTCCGTTTAATAATGTAAGTTAATTATCTGTGATTGGAAATTTTTATTTATAATAAATTATAATTATTGATAATTTATATTTAAAAAAATGAATTTAACAATTATATTTAATTTAACAAGTATAATCATAGACGGGGGGGGGGGGGGGCGTCTATGAGCTCCCGTCCCGAATTTTGAACTAAAAAATATGGTCACCTTATATAAATACCTATATGTGTTCTTAAATGTATAATTAAAAATAAAATGACAAAAAACCTTTGCCAGTTATTTGCAACACACTGGGTGTCATTGTAAGTTTTTTGCCTCTTTTGTCTTGTGGTTTAAATGAAAGTAATTAGTAGTTTTTGTTTCATTTTTAATGAGGGTAAGAAATGTAAATTTTAAATCAGAATCCACCACCAGTTATACAGCGCTGTACAGCGGGATAACCTACTTTACAGGCGTATCTAAACACGTCATTTGCTTCCACGCTTGCATGCCTTCTTAAAGATAAATCTTAGTAACAAATACATAGTTCTACCTAACAAATTACATTCTAAATATATTTTTTTACATCACTAGAATTATGTTTGAAGATAAAAAATAAATTTGCAATACTAATTTTTATTTTATCTTTGTTTAGAATTTATTTGCCAAGTTTAATGTCAGAATAAATTCTTTATGGTTGGCTTAAGAAACTGAATACTAGTTTTAGGATAAATTAGAGCTGGCAAAAGGCGGTAACAAAGGGGTAGAGGTCCAGGGCTTTGCATTGTGAGGGGCGCCAAAACGAGCGCTTAGATACACACATAAGAAGTATATAATAAAATTGTATAGTTTCTTGTTTGTATATCTTGGTTTGACGAATATTTAAGGGAGAAAAAAGTAAAATGAGGTCAAGTAGAATCAGACGTTATAAATGTAGAGTGGGGAGTTCCACAGGGGAGTATTCTCGGTCCCATATTGTTTATGTGTGATACAAATGATATGGAACAGGTGATACAACACTGTCGGTTCCATATGTTTGCGGATGATACTGTTATTTATATATCTGGGCGTGAGCAAAAATAATTATTATTTGGAAGGGAAAAAATATAAAAAAATCAAAATTCTTTACTTTTTAGTGCAATTATTAAGTATAATAATTTACCGGATGAAATTAAAAGTATTAAAAAAATAAATAATTTTAAGACAAAAATTGTAGAGTTAGTAAATTAGTAATTAAGTAATAGAATTAAGAGCACAAATGTATTTTTTTACAAAATATTAGGTTAAGAAAGATTTTTATAAAACTTTTAATGTTATATAAATTTATGTAACTTTTTATAAGATTTTTATAAGATATTTATGTAGCAGATATGCTAAATAAAGATATTATTATTATTATTATTTCCCGGTCGCTAAAATAGTTATTGTTTAGTCGGCCAGTCAATGCAGTTGCGTCACTTCTCTGCCCCTTATACGCCTAAACGCGTCCCCTTATACGCCTATACTCGTTGGGAACGTATTATAATTATTTTATATTTTCTTAATTTTGCTACGATTCTCAGGTAGTTATTTTGAATGACACATATCAAGTCCGTGGGTATTTAGGTTTTTTTTTTCACCCTATCTGCTAAACACAAAGTGGTTGAATGTTTGAAGGTTGACACTTGCGCCGTTAGAGGCAGCACTTAGAGCTCAAGTGACTAATGAATAGAACACTGATTGACGCTATTTGCAACCCTCTCTGATCCGAGAGACACAGCGAGAACAGCTCTCTGTATTCTGTCTCTTTATCTCTTTCACAGCTCAGCAATGGCTGCAGATAACGTATGCGGAATACAGTATTTTGGAAACGGTTACACAGAACGGTGTAGCTGTTTTAGCAGCAAAGGTTGAACAATCTATTGCCCATCAATTTTCACTTATTTACCTTCCTATAATACAAGCTTATTTATTTTTCAAAAGATAGGTACAGACCTGCAAATCCGCGGATTACCCACGGATATCCGCCATTTTTTTGCGGATGCGGATTAATTAACATTTAAATAGTGCGGATGCAGATCGGATGCGGATTATATATCATATCCGCTTATCTGCATATCCGCGTGAACATGAAATCTTCTGTTGGACGCCTCTTCCTACGGAAGACGCATTTAGAACCCCAAAAATGCATCGCTGGTATTTGTATTGTGCTTATGGCAAGAGTGAAATAATAATACGTTACGGTACTTTTTACTTTTCTTACTCTTCCCATAAAGATCTACAGTCCGTACCAAATTAGTTTTGAAAATCGCAATAAAATAATGGAAATATTAGTAAATATTAACCATGGTAATTTGCCACATTTAAAAACATAGAAAGCGAAATGAACGCATGGCCAGCAGTTCGCGCCTAGATATCTTGACGAAAACAATTAGTGCTGCTATGAACTTTTTGTTTTTTGCTAAAATAAGTGATTTATATTTTTTGGGTCCAAAGAAGGCAAAAGATGCAAGCATAGCTAAAAGGAAAACATATACATATATATATTTCCTTATATGTATATGTATATATGTACATATGATTCCCTTTATTTCTTATGGGGAAATTCGAATCGCCACTCGACGAAATCGCTATTCGACGCTTTTTCAGAACGAATTAACGTCGAGTGGCGGGGTATTACTGTATTGCTGTTTAAACTTTTACATTTTATATAAATTTGGTTTAAGAGCCGATTCCATCTTTATTTTTTAATCTATATAATTTCAGTACGACGTTAGATAGAAAACATATTTCTGGACCCAGTAATATTAATGAGATAAAATTTTAAAAAAATCAGTAGTGTTTTAAAGCAGCGATATGACAAATAAGGAGAAACATGTTAAATATTTCCAAACAGACAGCAAATCCTGTTCGGATTGTGCGGATATTTTTGTGGATACCGATCGGATGCGGTTATTTATATTTACTGCGGATGTGGATCGGATGCGGAACCTGTCTATGCGGATGCGGATACAGAAAAACGTATCTGCGCAGGGCTCTAAAGATAAGCTTTGATTTAATAAATATTTTTCCAGTCGCTCAGGCGGATTGTGAGAATATCAAAGTTTTTTTGGTTGCCTGCGTAGCTAAATTTGCCCAGCTTTTATTGCCTCCTTATCCAATCTGAATTTCTTGGCTTCCAAGTTTTTAATCAGTCCTTGGTAAATACAAGGTTAGAAAGTTAAAAAACATGGAAAGTTAAAAATATAAATTTTGTCAAATAGGTAAAATCACTGTTACCATGTCAGTATTTAAAATTAATCTAATTTTTCAGTTCAATCAGTAGATATACCACCAAATTGCGTGCGTATCGTGCAGAGTGCATCATAGGGTGATGCGAACTAGAACAGATAATGATAGTAATCATGGCGCTGAAAGATTTTCAGGATTCACGGCTGAGAAAAATGCATAACTACTGTAATTTTCAGCAAATGCTCAAGCACCATGTGGATTATATCAACACATATAGGGTGTCTGCAATTTGCAACAAAATGCTATATTATCTCTCGTTTTAGATGATTGTCATATTAAAGATTCAGGAGCGCATTACAGCGCTATATATGTAACTATTTCTAAATCAGAATACTATTAGATTTTTGCATAATCTATATCGTATTTTTGGATAAAATTAAAATTGATATAATTTTGAAAAATAATTCATTTAGTTAACAAAAAATTAACCATTATTATCTACAACTTCAAAGTCACTTTCAGCAAAATATATATATATATATATATATATATATATATATATATATATATTAGGTCGTTAAGGATGAAATTTGTAGTTAATAATATTTCCAACTTTAACAGCTTATTATTTGACATTGGCTTAATATTTTACCGTTCTGTTTTTTTTTGTTGGAAAGTTACACATCTCGCCTGTTTAAAGAAATCCTTGAATGCTCTAAAAAATTTCGAAAACTTTTTTTAAAAATTAATTTTGTTGAAAATAGAACGGTTGGAAATTCGCACTATTATAAAGTATGAGTTCTTACGTGGAACTACGGTATCGCAGACCGCGCGAAACATTAATAGTGTATTTGGCTCTAGTGTTACTACGCAGCAGATGATATCAAATTGGTTCGCCAAATTTCGTACAGGTAAGTTATCAATCAACTTTGCCTTTTCTTCTACAATTATCATCCTTGATGACGTAATATATATTTATTTATTTATTTATTTATTTTACATCGGCCTATTTCTGCAACGAGGCTAATCGCCGATGCCAGGGGGCGAGCTCCTACACCTGGATGACGGGTGAATGATTGTGAAAATGAGAGTAATGTAAACATATTATTCTCGCCCGAATAATATCACCAACGAAGGAGGCTCGAACCACCGATCGCCCAGTCCTGACTGATTCTAACAGTCTAAAACCACACGACTTAATGCGCTCGGCCACTCCGTTGGCACGTAATATATATGATAGACTTTTAAGGTGTAATATTACTACAAAAAAGTCCGTTAGAGTATATATTGCAGGTCAACAGATAACTTAAATTATAATTTATAAGTATTCATTTTTGTCGAAAATTGTAACGCTCAGTTTGCTGTAGAATATCGTTGTTACCCAAATATTTACGAAGAAAAAATAGTTTAATAGCAAGAGTATTTACTAACAAAAAACAAAAACCTTTGACCCATGTACCTATTGTTTATAGATCAGAAGGAATCACAGAAAGAACATTATAGTAAATAAATTAATCCAATATGTGTATTGGTAGACGCTACGCTGGACAGTCTGATCGTTATGCGGTAGAGCGGGGTGCCAATACTGCTGATTCAAAAATACAAGTTGTGCTTAGAAGTAAATATTAAATTGTGTTTTAATTATTTGTTATCTGTATATTATTGTATTGATTATATTAAATACTAACATCGAAACTTTCCTTCAATATTGTGTTTTATTACACTATATCAGTGGTACTCAACCTGGTCCCTACCGCCCACTGGGAGGTAGGGGTAGAATTTTTTGGTGGGTGGTAGGGGTTTTGTCCAATGCTGGCTACTTTCCGTTTTTTTTTTTTTTAATTTAATTGACGTTTTAAAAACATTAAAATGGATTTTTACAAAGTATTATTTAAAAAAATTTCATAGCATTATTGGAAAATATTTTCATTAAGTTTTCATAAAATATTTTACTGTTTATAATTAAATTTCTCAAAATATATATATAGAAAATATACAACAGACTTCATACTTCTATGAATGCAAAGTATAAATAAAATAATAAATTTAACTACATGTTTTCATTAAACCTTTACCCAAAAATTACGGGTAAGGGAAGTGTGGGTACTGTGTTAAACAGGGTACTTTGTGACATCCAACGTTGCCACGTTTTGGTGCATGTATATTTGTTGTGTTTAATAATAAGAGATGATGCAGTAAGTTGTTTTATAAAGATTTTTGCAGCTAAATTTTGCGAAAGTATTTGGTAATTTATTATTATTATACAACAGGTGGGCGGTATGAAAATTTTTCTACCAATAGAGATGCTAAAGTGGGCGGTAGGTATGAAAAGGTTGAGTACCCCTGCACTATATCCTTTGCTTATCATTTCTCTTTTGTTTTTGACATGCACCATAGAATTGCCGCCTAAATAACAATGAAGCCTAAATAAAAATAAAAATATTGTTACTGCTGAATGAGTGTTGTTTACCCGTTACACGTACCAGTTGATGAGAGATCGTACGCCGCGTACCTCCATTGTTAAAACCCTACATAAAATATTTTGATAAATAAAAATCTTAAATTAAATGCCCAAAATCGAAGGTAGTGTATGTTGGTATTTAATCTTTGAAATAATTTGAATTTTTCCAGCAATGATTTATTTTTCAGGATTAAAATATTTTTGATAAATTATTATTTTTCTCCCGAGCAACGCCGGGTATGTCTGCTAGTTAATTAAATAAAATTCAAATTTCTCATCTAAATTATCACAAATCAAATTTTTATTCTGATTACAATTAATTAAAGGAAAAATTTCATTTATATCTAATTTTAAAATAAAACGAATTTCATCTACGTTGGAGCTGGAGAAATGGTAAGTTGGGGAAAATAGGTAGTGGGAGTTTAACGGAAGGCGCGCGCTCCGGGTGAAATTGGTCGCTCCGGGGGAGGAAGTGTCCCGGAGACAGCGGTATCCGCCGGCAGCCCGTTTCCGGGACTCGAACCCGGACCCAACCACTTCTACAGTACCCTGAATTTATTTTATTTGTAATGTATTATGTTATTGAACTAGGAGTAATGGTTTTTCCGAAAATGTGAAAACTTTATTGAAATTTCCGATTGATAATAATGTTTTATTAAAATATAACGGTTTTTCGGAATTAATTTATTTTATGATTATTAAAGTTGCTATAAAATTTTATTCTGTTTTTAAATAATATTGTGATTTATCGAGAGAGTAACTCGGTGACGTACCAGTATAACTTAAGTGGCACGTTAGCTCTTTAGGAACAAAAATTTCGAAACATGTGGGATAGAAATGGACGCAACTACTAAATTATTCCCTGCAAAGAGATTGTTTTTTTTACATCTGTCTCTTTATTGAGGGAATAAAATTCAAAAAATTTCCCTAGGGCATAAAGTGACACTTTATATGTCAAAAATTAGATACATAAAGTCGGTTTTACACCCGGTCGCTAGAAAATACAATTAGAGGCTGTAATTTATGTTTTTTTTCCAATTTTAATTCCAAAAAAGTACACGCACTATCTTAGTTATAAATACAAAAAATCCATAACATTATTAGCCATAATTTAACCATGAATTAGAAAAATAATTAATTTTTTAAAACCACAAAACTACCATATTAAAAACACAATTTGAAAAATTCCTCTCGTACGTTTCCGGCTCAGATCAATATACATTACCTATAATTTTTTTAGATTTTTTGTTTAACCTTTTTTGGTAAAAAGGTGCGGGAAAAGAACTTTTGCACATTTTTGGCTAAATTCGTAATAAAAGAAACGAATTTCAAAAAACTATCTATCGTTCCCTAATCTACGTCTTAAGAGCTTTCTTTTGATACCACACAATAAATTTTTTAAAATATATTTTTTTTTATCAACGACACAATAAAATCGAGATTTTTCGAAAATATATGTGATCAAAAATTCTTGTACTATTTCGGTTCCCAACAATGTTCATTACGGAGATTTTTTTTAGATTTTTAGATTAATCCCTTTGGGAGATAGGGTGGGGGACAAAAGTTTTTTGACATTTTTGGCAAAAATCCAATAAAGAAAATTGATTTTTTAAAAATAAAAATTTGTTTGTTGATCCCCGCATTAAAAGGTTTCAATTTGTATGCCACTCAAAATTTTAGAAATATTTATTTTTTTATTAAATACATATTTGTTTATATTTATCCCGCGCTGTATTTTTTTGAACTCTCTATAGTTTTCCTATATGTGGGTCAAAAAGTTGTACAAGTATGCCAAATTTCAACTTCCTATGTTCAGCCGTTTGGCTACAATTTCTACCGTACAGACAGACACATGTGTAGTGTTATAAGGGTTTTTTGGTGGTGATACCTACAAAACCCTAAAAATCTGTCTGTCCGAGGTCACACAAAAATAGTTAGATCAATTTTAGGGTCTCAGGTTCACTTGAGATTTTTGTGCATATAGTTCTTAAGTTTTTCTAATTATTTTTTTTATAACATTTATAAAATTTTGCAATAACTTTATCAGAATTTATTCCAGCTTTGTGTCTTATATTAAATTTCATATCTCTGGTTATATCATTAGATGTAACAGTAAAATGCAAGTAAAACAAAAAATCTCAAACAGATCTCCACATAAAGGAAATGAAATTCCTTTGTTGCCAACTTCAGCGACATGAAATCCACTAGAAGCTCGAACTTAGTTGGTATTAATATTCTAACACCATTGTGTAACCAGGGCTGCCACCTATTATTTTACCACTCCAGATTTTACGCTGAAAATCCCTAAAGAGAAAAATTATTTTTTAATTTAAGTTTAATTTATTTTTCACAAGAAAAGTGCTACAGCCAGTATGATTAAGTTTCAAATTGACGCAAATAGCCATATATGCTGTGTGGGAAATTTAATCATCATTTTTCTAATAATAACCCCCCTTTAAAATATACTTCGCTCTAGGAGCTTCCATGTTTATTTATAACAATTTTGGACACTCAACAAAATCTAATACTAGTGTAGAACTAGAAAAATTTTACAAAATAATTACAAGATAATCACAAAGAAATAAACAATAAAAAAATGGCACAATTTACATTATTTGTGAAAATTGTGAATTAAAAAGAAGCACAACTCAAAAACGGTTAGAGACAGCGACCTCCAGTTAGAATTTTTGAATTTTCCGTAGTTTATTTAGTCTAGAAAAAATTTGGGGTTTAATCGTTTTACGCGTTTTGAGATTACAACAATTTTTTGAATAGAATAATTTACATTATTTGAAAATTGGGAAATAAAAAAAAAACAACTCAAAAACGGTTAAAGAAAACCACCTGCGGTTCAAATTTTTGGATTTTCCATAGTTTATTTAGTCTAGAAACAAATTGGGGCTTTAACCGTTTTATGTGTTTTGAGATTGACAATTTTTTATGGCATAATTTACATTATTTGTGAAAATTGTGAATTAAAAAAAATCCCAACTCAAAAACGGTTAGAGATAGTGACCTGTGGTTGGAAGTTTTGGATTCTCCATAGTTTATTTAGTCTAGAAAAAATTTGGGGCTTTAACCATTTAATGCGTTTTGAGATCATGACAATTTTTTTAATGGCATAATTTACATTATTTGATTTTAAAAAAATCATCACTCAAAAAGGGTTAGAGAAAACAGTCTGAGATTAGAATTTTTGGATTCCTCGTAGCTTAGTTAATCTAGAAAAAAATTGAGGCCTTATTCGTTTTCCGTATTTTCAAATTATGACAAATTTTAATATTTCGGGATTTATAGAATTTTTCATCTTTGCATGGATGTATCTCAAAAACGAAAAGAGATCAAGACCTGCGGTTGAAATTTTAGAAATCTGGGGGCCCTAATTAACTTCAAACCGTATTTTGGAACAAAAAAATTTTTTGAAAATTTTCTTTTTTTTTTTAATTTTTTGAAAATTTTATTGAATCGTATCTTAAAAATGGTTAGGGGTAAAAATCTGGAGTTTTAATTTTTAAAATTCTACCACATTGTTAAATCTACAAAAAAAATTGGGCTTTAATAACCCAATTATTAAGTTTTGTATGGGCAGTAATCCAAAACTCTTGAAAATGGCAAAAAATCGAAAAAATCATAAGGGGTAGACCTTAAAAAAATCGTGATTTTTAAGCAAAATATTTTTGTCTCCGATTTTATTGAAAATTGGTACAACTATGTATTTTTGGTCATAGATCAATAATATTTGGTTAAATTTGAAGTTTGGGCAAAAGTTTAGGAATTATAGACAAAAAACTAACCGAAATCGGCTCTAACTCAAAAAATAGGAAAGATTACATTTTTTAAATATTATTTTCATAATCCTCACCCCAAAATTAGATTAAAACTATATTTTGGCTAAAATTAGAGTCAAACATTTTTTTGATCAAAATTAGAAAATTTCAGAGATTTTTTTTTTTTAATTTTGTTGGAAAATGTGTATACTTATACATTTAGCCTTAGGTCACAAATATATAGTCACTTTTGACTTGTTTTGAGTTACAGTCAAAAATTTTGACATTTGCGGCAAAAAAAAAAATAAAAAATACAGTGTAACCCTCTATATATATATTTGTAAACGTGTAAGTAGTTAATAATGTCCATCTGAATAATGATTTTCTTTCCCAAAAGAAAATTCCAATTATAAAAAACATTATTGTGTAAACATTCTTTGTAATGTAAGTAAGCACGAATAAAGATTATTATTATTATTATTATACTTCTGGTTACAGCACCTCCATTATAGGGTTCCACGAGCCGCTTGGCACAGTATAGGCTCTTTTTTTTAATTTTTGGTCTTAGCTACTATGGCCATTATCCAGAAGATGCATTTTATTTTTGAAAAATCCATGCCATAACCGGGATTCGAACCCGAGCCCTCATGGTCTAGAAGTTAGTGCATTGCTACACCAACCACTACGCCATGGTGACCGGCGTAGGCTCTTAAGTTAGGGTGACCATTTTCTTAAGAAGGCAATGCGGGACGGAGCAAAAAAAAGGTCATCATCTCCCAAATCCATGTGAAGAGCAAAAAAAAGGTCCTCACCTCCCAAATCCAAGTGAAGAGCAAAAAAAAGGTCCTCATCTCCCAAAATCCAAGTGAAGAGCAAAAAAAAGGTCTTCACCTCCTAAATCCAAGTGAAGAGCAAAAAAAATGTCCTCATCTCCCAAAATCCAAGTGAAGAGCAAAAAAAAGGTCTTCACCTCCTAAATCCAAGTGAAGAGCAAAAAAAAGGTCCTCATCTCCCAAAATCCAAGTGAAGAGCAAAAAAAAAGGTCCTCACCTCCCAAATCCAAGTGAAGAGCAAAAAAAAAGGTCCTCATCTCCCAAAATCCAAGTGAAGAGCAAAAAAAAGGTCTTCACCTCCTAAATCCAAGTGAAGAGCAAAAAAAAGGTCCTCATCTCCCAAAATCCAAGTGAAGAGCAAAAAAAAGGTCCTCACCTCCCAAATCCAAGTGAAGAGCAAAAAAAAAGGTCCTCATCTCCCAAAATTCAAGTGAAGAGCAAAAAAAAGGTCTTCACCTCCTAAATCCAAGTGAAGAGCAAAAAAAAGGTCCCACCTCCCAAATCCAAAATGCGGGACAAAATGTTAAAATGCGGGGCTTTTGCGGGACGCATCTTAATGTGGGGCAAAATGTTAAAATGCGGGACGAATGGTCACCCTATCTTAAGTGACAGTGATTTAGTCACATTTTCTGAACGAGTAGTGACGATATCGCCAAGAAAGCTTTAGAGTGGAATTCACGAGGCAAAAGGAAACAATGTCGCCCTAAAACTACCAGGAGGCCAAAATGTTCGCGTACTTTTTGCTCTACTGTTCATATTATGGTCATTAATGAAATTTCATTTACTCAAATCCAATACGTTGTAGTGTATACGTAGCAGAAGTTATTAATTGAAAATCATGCGGAAATTGGTCATGTTTCAACGATCGAAAACTGAATTTAATCAATGTCCGGTCTATCCACTCGAATATGCTATACATGAATGAACTCCCGAGCGGACATACAATATGCGTTACTGCAAATATGGCTACCTCGTTTCACTTTGTGTTTAAAGAATCCTGTTTACACAACGTCCTTTGTAATATGAAAATATTTTATCAGATATTTTCTTTGGAAAAAAGGAAATTATATTAATTAACGTAAATATTTTTTCGATATATAAAATTGATAAAGTTCCTACACGAAATCTTTTCAAAGTCGATTGAAGAAATTTAAATGAAGTTTTTAACAATTTAATTTACACAAAAGAAAAAAAAGGGAAATATACTAAGAGGAAAGTTTTTTCTGGACGTAATTGAAGATCTACTGCAAATCTCAAATACGACTTAGTTATTATGTTTTAAAAACGACCACTAGATAGAAATATTGAAATGTGTCATTACTATATTAGTAAAATTTTATATTTGTTATTCAGACCAATTCTGTAACTTAGTTACTATGATCATAGTAACTAAATTTGTCACTATGAGCAAGGTCAGTTACTATAGTAACTTTGGGGTATTTCGTATTCCGTAAGACAAAAGTTACAACAATATTTAGTAACATGTTACTATAAAAGTTCCTATCATAGTAACTACCAAATGCTGGTGTTTATAAGTAATAACTTAGTTCTTATGAAGATAAAAATGGCGGACATTTGATTTTAAGAGTATTTTTTTGATATAATAGAAAATGAAGAAGATTAGTAAAGTTATTAATAGTTAAAATTATATAAATTAAATATATATAAAATATGTATGTATGAGGGTAGGTAAATGTTTATATTGCAGGAGATGAAATATAATAAAGATCAAAAAGTCTTTTCCAATTCCTCATTTAATTATGTCTTTTTTTAAATTATTAAAAAAATAGTTTTTGTTTTTAAAAATTAACAAAAATTCTATTCAATGACCCAAAAATAGTTTCATGAGGGGGGAACGTTATAAAATGAGACGTATGGAAGTAATGACAAAACAAGGAAAATGCATCGAACTAATAAAAAATCCAGCTTCATGGGAGGTTCTAACCCCCAAATCCCACCCGCCTGCGCCACTGGTTCTATGGTAGAGAATTTGTCTTTGCATTCCAATTTTTTTAATTTCTTCACTCATTTTTTTTTTAAATTTTATAAATGTATATACCATAATATATATTATATAACAACAAAATAATGTAAGCAATACAATATTTTGACATTTTTAACCTCAACTGTCATCTGTATATCACCAATGCTCATGCGCGTTGCGCTTCTGTAACTAACTTCATTATTTTTTCAGTAACTGTCACTAAGATATTGAGAACTGATAATAACTGAAGTGACGGATTATTTTGGAACTTAACGGAATAGGATTTTGTTGGATGTGGCTCATTTAATTGCATTGTTTGTATGCAGTGGCGGATCTACATACGGGCTAATAGGGCTTAAGCCCTGGGCCCCAGATCCGCAAGGGGCCCCCAACCTCTCGGACAGATACCTATTATTATTATATTCTATTACTTTGGATTTGGGAGGTCAGGACCTTTTTTTTGCTCTTCACTTAGATTTGGGAGGTGAGGACCTTTTTTTTTGCTCTTCACTTATGTAGATTTAGGAGGACAGGACCTTTTTTTTGCTCTTTACTTAGATTTGAGAGGTGAGGACCTTTTTTTTGCTCTTCACTTAAATTTGGGAGGTGAGGAACTTTTTTTTTGCTCTTCACTTATAAAAAATATTCAACATAAGTGAAGAGCATGTGTAGGGCCCCTTGGCATTTTTAAGTCCTGGGCCCCCAAAAAGCTAGATCCACCACTGTTTGTATGTGTTAAAGTGAAGAAAACTTTAGTAAAATGTCTTTAAAATCGCAACAGAAAATTAACTGCAATGTGAATTGTTGTGTATCAAATGGCAAATGTCAAAAATATCCTATTCCAATCGCCATTTTGTAAGCGACAACAGCGCCTCTATAGGTAATGTTTATTCTCAATAACTTTCATAGCGTCAATACAGTTGGATATTACAGAATACGAAAAATGTTAAAGTTACTATTAAAGTCACTATAAAAGTTATCTTGTAGTAACGTTACTACACGGTAACTATTATAGTAACTTTTTACAGAATTGATCTGAATATCTTTCTTTATTACCTTGCTAATAGTCAAAGCTGCTAAGGACAACAAACAAAGGAAAAAAGTCGTATTTTGGTAATCATTTTGGTAAGTCATTGACTTCTTAATCAAACACCTCTCGTACCCTTTTCACACTAGATCTTTAAGACGAGTGAACTTAAAGTTCACCGATGTTTAAGATCGGTATGCTTTCACACTTGATGTTTAAATCTCTGGTGCTGTCATCAGCTACAGTAATTTTGTCCTTAAGTTACCGTCATGAAATTATCAGTTTTGAACTGTCTGCGCAGACGCACATTTTGAATTATTATAAACAAATATGGATATTTCATTTCATTCTACAATAAAGACACTACAATAAAGAATATATTACACTTGTATTAACATGTAAGTCGATACATTTTATCTCAATTATTGTAGCTCTGTATTTTATTAAACACATTATTAAAATAAATAATTTTATTATAACAATAAGTATAAACTTCTTATAACGTCGATATAATACAGTATTCTTGTTTATGATAATATAAAATGTTTACAGCACAAATTCAAGGAGTATTTTTTTATAATAGAAATTAAGTTGGCAATGCGGACGAAGTTTAAGACGCAGATCTCTGTCTTAAACATCGCTTGTATTTAGACGAGGCCATACCGTTTCACATTAGCGTTTAAAGATACATTCACTTTAACATCCGATCTTAAAGTTCTAGTGTGAAAACGGTATAAGATATAACTTTCATAGCGACGTCACTACAGTTGGATATTACAGAATACGAAAAATGTTAAAGTTACTATTAAAGTCACTATAAAAGTTATCTTGTAGTAACGTTACTACACGGTAACTATTATAGTAACTTTTTACAGAATTGATCTGAATATCTTTCTTTATTACCTTGCTAATAGTCAAAGCTGCTAAGGACAACAAACAAAGGAAAAAAATCGTATTTTGGTAATCATTTCGGTAAGTCATGGAATTCGTAATCAAACACCTCTCGTATACCCAATCTGTTTTCCAGAAATCTATTTCTGCCACACAGAAATTTTTAGGATTTATTTAATTCATTTTAGTATTAGTTAGGAGTACAAAATCTGAGAATTTAGAAGGCTTTTACAAAGGCTTAAAGTTATTTTGGTAGAATTTATTTATCGAATAGAATAAAACTGGATACAAAAGCTGAAGCTTTATAATCTAAATCAAATCTTATTATGATATTAATATTAACTGCGTAAGTTTTCACGGTATGCGGTAGGTATAGTATCCGGTAAGCCGAGTTGGTAAGCAGAGCTTGAGCTGGTGAGAGATGTGGCTCTCTGTAGGGGAATATAGGGAGAGAGAGAGAGTTGTTATGGCCCCTGATAGGTACATTAGATAATTCCTGCCGTTGCCGTCAGAGCGCGAGTTATCCGGCTTTAATTTAAAATTAATATAGCACAGGCGGCAGGCAACGGAAATGAGCTTCGGGGACGACCGTGACGACGCTGGGCGTCTAACTGCCTCCCCCACTATGGGCGGAACCCTAACGGATTTCGCGGTGTTCTAAGAGAACAGGGACGTAACAAGAAATAAGACTATTTATACATTTCACAAATTCAACCAGACTTATACCGGGTTTGCATTGGTAGAGTAAAAGAGCTAGTAACTAGCGCAAATAACTAGCAACTAGTTACTATCCCTGTGTAAACAGTTGACATTGTGACTAGTAGAGTACTAGCTGCCAGTAGTTAGGCTAGGATAGCAGCTAGCTCGTCGACGTATTTACTAGCTACTGTCTTTTCCCCCACTACGCAAAATTGATTAATTTCAAATTGGAGGCAAGCGGTAACCATAGATTAAACATAATAGAAAACACCATAGCGGTAAAAATAGAAAAAACCCATATCAGGTTTATTTACATAAATTGCGTAACATTGATTTATTAATTGATGATTTTTGAAATCATCTGTGAAATAACTGCCTTTGATACACGAAAAAGATGTTGTAGACCAGTGTTTCTCGACCAAAAACGCACCGTGGACCAGAATAATATATAATTTTCTAACCCGGAATACTAATAATTATTGTTGGTTTATTTTTTGCATGAAAACAAATATATTTAATGTGCTACTAAACACATTTATTTTATTTGTAGAAAATCGCAGAAAGTTTACAGAAAATAAACAAAATATAATCTATTTACATAAAAAATGTGCAAAATAAATTAAAAATAAATCTGCAAAAAACACATATAGAAACTTTCGCGGACCACTAAAATTTTTCAGGGGACCACTGGTGGTCCGCGGACCACCTGTTGAGAAACACTGTTGTAGACTACAATAACTATTTCCTGTGGCTAGGAAATAAAGCGTTAATTCCAATTTTATTTTTGCTGGAATCGCATCCCTTATTAGTGTATCAGTTCGTTGTATTAATGGACTAACTAAATTTAATAGCCTATTAAAATCATCTGGTGTCATTCTTAAACACAGTCTGTACTCTTTTTGATCTTCCACGGCTAATTCACGAAATAGAAGGACTGATGCGCCATGGGTAGTTCTTCTATTAATCCATTTTTCAACCCATTTTTGTTTAGGCTTATATTCTTTACCAAATACTTCAATAAGACAATCAATTATTTCCTCCACAATGATGTAATTCAAAATACCACTTCTTTAATGGCATCACGCCGGCGACGATGTATATCCACATTCATAAACTATTTTTTGCAAAAAGATAATTTCACTACAAAATCACAGTGAAGATGTCAAATGTGTTTTGACACTTACTATCCAGAAAATAAGATATGTATGTCAATTGCGTATGAACACTTACTATCCTGAAAATAAGATAGTAGAGTAAAGCGCGTAGTACTTGCGCTAGTTACTAGCTCTTTTACTCTACCAATGTAAACCCGGCATTAAAGAATCTATTTTAAAATCTATTGAAACTTAAGCTACATCCAAAGCTTTTAAATTAGTAGACTATAGACTATAACTTTTGCACTGTTGATTGTCACTAACAAGTCTGTCATATGGTACCACGAGAAATCGTTCAGAGCTCTAAATTTAATACGCTATCCGTTGTCGATTTTTGATAGTTTTCTAAATTTATAGTTAGTGAGTTGTTTTAATGAGACAGACATATAAACACATTGGCTATCTCAGTCTATATCGGAGAGAGCGTTTACATTGTATGCCTTTATATAACCTAACAAAATGTCATCGCGCCGATTACAACAAATCTTGCAAAATTACAAAGACGGACAGTAAATATGATCAATTTAGGTAATTAGTTTAGAACTCGAAATAACACACGGTAATGTTTCAAAATATTTTAATTTATTAATACGTATTTCGGTTTATGAGGCCATCATCAGAATACAAAGAGTTTACAAAACTGAAAAAAAATATATATTATCATCAATAGAGCAATTAGGAAAAAGGCGATTAGGAAAAACCGAAGGATTAAAATGGGGCTTCGACCGCCAATTTATATAACGGAGGTATTGTGATCATACCGATTTTGACATTTCGAGATTTCGATGGATCTCCACGAATTGAGGTCCCGACATAACGTTTTGACTATTTTTAGCATGATGTCTGTCGGTCTGTCTATCTGTCTGTCTGTCTGTCTGTCTGTCGGTCTGTCGGTCTGTCGGTCTGTCTGTCTGTTTGTCTGTCGGTCTGTGTACACGTGCAGAGCGCATTCGGCTAAAAGGATTTTTATGAAATTTCATATTTAAGCTTTTGACACCAATGGCACGACTTGATCAACTTTTGGTAAAAATCTATTAACTAGAAATGGGAGTTTACTCGTGTTGGTTTTAAGATTTTTGCAAATATTTAACAACAGAGAAATATTTCGAAAAAAATTATTGAACAAAAGTTGCTATAAAAATAATAACTAACAACTTTTATTTGAGACATTTTTGGATAAAGCAGCATAAATTAAACAAGTACTTTGTGATGGCGGTCGGTTCTGTGATGGCTACAGCTAATTTTTTTCAAACAAATTTTTCTTCACTCTCCGCATTTACTAGCTATTAAAAACGCATGAGACAGAATATTTTCAAAAAAAAAAAATCCAATTTTTCAGGTTACCAATAAAGTTGGTTTTACAGTTCAATTAATTGATCAACAAATTGATCTAGTTTTTTGTCAATTAATTGAAAAATTTATTGGTAACCTTGGAAACAAAAGCACCACTTTACACACATCAATTTATTTATCAATTTTTTTGAAAAATTTTACATTACCAACTGTAAAATATGTTGACATACAGTCTGTTCCAAACGGTTAGGCGGCACTAAATGGCAATTTCGTTCTATTAGGTTGTTACGAGAAGGAACCTTGCTTGGGTTATTTCATTTTTCACGTTGGAATGTCAAAATTTAAAATTCCAACAATGAAACCTTGGAAACGAATGACATACATATGTCAAAATTAAATTATTTTTTTTTTTACATATTTTAATAACAAAAATAAATGGGAAATTTGTATTAAGAATGACATAAAAAATCAAAATGACATTTTAAAATGATATTTATCTTAACCAAAAAATGTTTATTGTAAGTATGATTTACAAAGCTTAAACAAAACGGCCGAAAAACACGATTTAAACGATGAAAGTAACTAGATTTCAAAATCTAGTTCCGCTTAACCATTTGGAACAGATTTTATTTATCAGAATGAAAATATTGAAAAAAGTTACGAGCTGTAAACAAAAAAAAAAAGAAATAACCTAGATGATGGTAAATTAGAACGTTCGAGGTTATGTCAAATTTGAAAACGAAACACAAAATATATATTTGGAGGTTATGCTACAACTAAACAGTTGGAAATATCTTAACAGATAAAAATATACCTAGAATTCACTAAAAAATTGATGAAAAATAGAACTTGTTCTGTTTTCAAAATAAATTGATCAATTTTTTTGTCAATTAATTGACAAAATTTGTACACTTTACACACATCAATTAATTGAATGTGAACTTTTTCAATTAATTGATCTATTAATTGAATCGTGTAAAACCCACTTAAGCTTTGCACCAGTTATAATAAAATGTGTTAATTTGATAGTTCAAATAGTGCGATTTTTATCGATGCGTGATATTTTTGGAACACATTACTCTCACTATTCAACTTTTACTGTATTTCCTGCTTTGACTGTAACGAAGTCTAATATATGAGTAGAATGAAGAATGAAGCATTTATATATTTTACAAACACCCTTTGAAGAACACAATAACTTTAGTTTTGTAAATGTTCCTGATTTTGTGGTTGAAAATTTGCACGCAAACTGAATATTAGTTAAAGTCATATCCACAAACAAATTCTTCATGGGTAATTAGAATTTCATGCTTACACGCAGTGTACTGACTTTTATAGGTTATGTGCGATTAAAAATTTAAAAGATTATCTTAGAAATGATAATTTCTTTCCTTTAGCTTGACATCAATCTTGACAGTTTTACAAAAATATTCCTTTATGTTCTACTGTATCATCGTACAATAATAATTAGCAAATGTCTGTATGTAGTGTCGGTAACATTGTGACGTCAATTTTTTCTAAGGTTCTCGTGATTGGCTAACTGGAGACACCCTGTCTTTTGATTGGCTGACAGGTGACATCCTCTCCCGTGTTTGGCTAACTGGTGATATCCTATCCCGTGATTCGCTGATCTGATATTATTTTGATAAATTAAAAAAAAGGTTGCCCAAGTATATACAGTCAAAAAAAAATTATTTTTTTTGTTGAAAAGCCCTAATTGTTGACGTGTTAAACAACCTAGTATCTACATGATTTGTGACACTGTTTGGTGTATGTAAACGGAGTTTTATAGAACTAGTGCATTAAAGTACCAATACTGAACTGTTGATAATATTACAATAAAATGTTTGGATTTTTTTAGTAAAAGAATTTTCATTAAATGCACATTATTTCACTAATTTTTTTTTTGAATTTCTCCCATGTCTCGCACCTTTTGAAAATCACCTTTTTCATTAACAAAAATTAAATTATAATCAAAATAACAATACTATACTTGATAATAAAATATTTTACTTGATGATACTGTAATGCCAGTTGGTACACATCTTCTTTACGAAAATTTAATCATATTTACCTGTAGCACCTATGTTGAAAACCGCGGCAAATTCAAGATGGTGGCAAAAATACTACCAAGTACAATAATTATAATTAGTTTTCATAATAGAACAAAATAGCTAGAAACATATTTGTTGAATGAAAATTTAGCTAGAATTTCCCGTGTCGTACGAAAATATACGTCAAATGGTTTACAAGAACACATGTTTTTTTTTTTTACAATATGTATATATTTTTACAGATCGCCAACATATATACCGATTTTGAAATTTCGGGATTTCGATGGATCTCCACGAATTGAGATCCCTACATAACGTTTTGACTATTTTTAGCACGATGTCTGTCTGTCTGTCGGTCCGTGTAGAGCAAATATGACTAAAAGGATTTTTATGAAACTTCATATTTACGCTTTTGACATCAATGGCACGAGTTATTCAACTTTTGGTAAAAATCGGTTAACTAGAAATGAGAGTTTACTTGTGTCGGTTTTAAGATTTTTGCTAATATTTCACAATAGAAAAATATTTCGAAAAAAATTATTTAACAAAAGTTGCTATAAAAGCAATAACTAACAACTTTTATTTGAGACATTTTTTGATAAAGCAGCATAAATTAAACAAGTACTTTGTGAAGGCGTGCGGTCCTGTGGTGACCACAGCTGATTTTTTTTATTCCATTTAAGTGAAAATGATATATTTGTATTAAACAGAGGAGGATTTAGACTGCTAGGGCCTCTAACAGGCCCTTGGCGGTAAAAATTATGAGGTCTAACCGGAAGTTCTAAAAATTTAAGTGAGGGGGGGTAGAAATTCGTGTGGAGACTATTTTGAATCAAGACCCCTGTCAAGAGTCAGGTCCGACATCTATTAAATCCGCTTTTGAATTCTTTTTAAGAAAATAATTGCCATTTTGAGGTTTAATTTGAAGTTTGGACAAAAATTTCAAAAAACCAACTTTCCTCAACTCAAAACTAGCTAATAGAGAGTTATTTTAATATTTTTTTATAATCTCCACTAAAAAAAAAGATGTTAAATTGAGTTAATAAATATTTAATTTAAATTGTATGCAAGTAATGCCATCTGGTTCACAGACGCCGTATTACGGACAGAGTCATCTGAACGGCGACGCTCTGAACTAACAAAGACGTCGAAACAATACTATTACACAAAGGTTTGAATCTGAGCACATTATTGATTTCCTGAAATTCAAAACTGAAGCTATTAGGTTTGGAGATTTACTAAGAGACACAAGATGACAATGAATAATAAAAACATGCTTGGAAGGTGGATTGAGTACAATTTAAACCTGGTTTAAACCTGGCAACAAATTGATAGATTAAGTGTAAACACCTCCCTAGAATTAAAATTTTGGTAACCCATATAGCCTATGATCGAATCCTGATCCTACTCTATCAAAGCAAATTTCGTTAAAATATGTCTAGCCGTTTTTATTTGAATCTCGGACAAACAGACAGACACTAATTGTTTTTTGCAGATATTTTATAATTAGTGATGTGCCGGATCACATACAAGTCAGAAAGAGAAAGAGAAAGAGAAAGAGAAAGAGAAAGAGAAAGACAAAGAGAAAGAGAAAGAGAAAGAGAAAGAGAAAGAGAAAGAGAAAGAGAAAGAGAAAGAGAAAGAGAAAGAGAAAGAGAAAGAGAGAGAGAGAGAGAGAGAGAGAGAGAGAGAGAGAGAGAGTTTTACATTTCTGATTTTTTTGCTGTGTATTGACTTTTTCAGTTTAAGTTTAAGTTTAAGTTCTTTGTGGTGATGGTCGGTTCAGTGGTAGCTATGCCGGATTTTTTCGTCTAGTGGTCAAAGGCCGTCCCAAATTTAGTTTGCTTTAAGCGTAAAATTTAATCGGTACGACCCTGGTCTGCAAGATATATTGTAAGATTCTCCATACGAAACTATTTCCACGCAATCCCCTAAACTAATCCAGATAACAAGATTAATCCAAACAATCGTTAATGAAGTCCTATTCCGTTCGGAAGTACATTTCTTTTGTCTGAATTACTGTTCATATACAGAGTGATACAATAATTCATAGTACATGCATTTCTAGTGAATGTACGGTCGCATCAGCAACATCTTGCATCGCAATAGATTTCCCTAACTATGACTAATACTCGGTATTTCCGTTCTGGAATGGTGGAGCCACACGTCTCTGCTATTTCCGTAGCCCTGCAGCCCTACCAATTCATGTTCTTTACGTTTGGGGGACTGTCAGGGAAAGCTAGTCCCCCAACTGGCTATTTGTATTCATAAAAGTAAAAAATACTCATTTATTATATGATAAACTGGATCTTACCCGTTGTTCTTTCACTGGATTTTCTTTATGGCTTTCTTTTGAAATTATGCACAGTACTGCGTTTGGATAGAGTAATTATATTTTACCTGCAGTCTTTACCAAGATTGTATTCTTGCTAACAAAGCTATTACACATTGTTTACCTATTCTGTATTTCGTTGACCTGTATGTGGACAATCTTTATTTAAATAAATTAATTCATCTCTCCATCTCGTGAACTGTCTCCCTCTTTTACGTTTACAGTCTCTTGGTATCCACTCCGTGAGTTGGGAGCTGTCAGCCATTGTTTGGGTATTATATTAGTTTTTATGATCAAATAGAAGGGTTTTGTTAGTGCTTTTGTTAAAATTTGTTATCAATTACTAAATACCTACAAAATCCTGAAATGTGTGAAAATTCACACTTCACGTCATTTTGTTTTAGGCATACGTACTTTTTTTTAATAGAATGTTGTAAATCATTGATGTTTTTTGTTTGTTACTTTTCCAATATCGATGTCAGACATCCGATGTTACCATCGATGTCAACTATATATATTTTGTGAACCGATATCCATCCGTATTTTTAACTGATGCAGTGTTGGCAGATGGTGAAAAAGAAAAAATCGTACCAACACTTCAAAATGATCGTACAAACAATCGTATTTTTTTTAAAATAATTGTACAAAAAATTGGGGGGGGGGCGGTAGACAAAAAAAAGTGAAGATATAAAAAAAGCTCCTCGGTCCTCACTTGTAAAATACAAGTGATGAGCAAAAAAAAGCTCCTCACTTGTAAATTACAAGTGATGAACAAAAAAAAGGTCCTCATCTCTTTTAAATCCATATCTATATATTTACCTAAGATCCATAATGCTAATTAAAAAATTTGGTATTTCCCTCCTTCTTGGAGCCCCCCCCCCCCTGAGTGCGCCTCTGAGTACAGTACTCTTATACCCTTTTCACACTAGAACTTTAAGATCGGATGTTAAAGTGAATGTGTCTTTAAACGCTAATGTGAAAACGTATGACCTCGTCTAAATACAAGTGATGTTGAAGACAGAGATCTGCGTCTTAAACATCGTCCACATTGCCAACATAATTTCTATTATAAAAAAATACTCTTTGAATTTGTGCTGTCAACATTTTGTATTATCATAAACAAGAATACTGTATTATATCGACGTTATAAGAAGTTTATACTTATTGTTATAATAAAATTATTTATTTTAATAATGTGTTTAATAAAATACAGAGTTACAATAATTGAGATAAAATGTATCGACTTACATGTTAATACAGGTGTAATATATTCTTTATTGTAGTGTCTTTATTGTAGAATGAAATGAAATATCCATATTTGTTTATAATAATACAAAATGTGCGTCTGCGCAGACAGTTCAAAACTGGAAATTTCCTGACGTTAACTTAAGGACAAAATTACTGTGGCTGATGACAGCACCGGAGATTTAAACATCAAGTGTGAAAGCAAACCGATGTTAAACATCGGTGAACTTTAAGTTCACTCGTCTTACAGTTCTAGTGTGAAAAGGGTATAACTAATGAGGAGTGAGCTTTATATTTTTGAATATTCGAATATGCACGAGCATACCCGATCTTAGCGAGATAAACCATTCTATTTAAGAGCGCGTCGATTTGAAATCCGAGGGCTAAAATATTCAATATATCGCATTATATAATATTAATATTTAACTTACTAAAAATGTATATAAATAAATATGTTTCATCAATAAAAACATCAAAAAAATCGTACATCTAATACCAAGAAGTCGTACATCGTACACATGCAAAAATAATCGTACAAATACGATTTAAATCGTACATCTGGCAACACTGAACTGATGTTCTTTCATTGGACGTGAACTTTAAAACACAATTCTCTTTGAGTATAAAGTTTAGTGAAATTATTCATAAAAGAACGCCCTCTGCAGTAACAATAAATAACAGTCATAAAAGAGCAGCGTATTGACAATTTCACTAACAAACATAATAATACATATTGTTAGTGTAATGGTGTTCGCACGTGTCGTGACGTTTGGCCACTTCAACGCACGGCACGCATCATTTTTTTTGTTTTACGTTGTTGTTCTTTTGTTTACGCACCCCAATCTAACCTTTGCCATTATTTGTTTTTTTTGTTTTTTTGAATAATTGAGTGTTAGATTATTTTTCTTGTTCTTTCTAATAATTACATTTTAAAACTTAGAAATAATAACCAAAGAACAGAAGAAAATTTCACAATCTATTTGGTATACTACTTTTTTCATTGTTTACCTCTAGTTATTTTTTTATTTTTATTTTTATTTGGTTTTTTAAACAGGACTAAATGTCCCAATTACACTGTGTCTTACAAACATCCATGCCCTGACCGGTATTCGAACCCGGTACCTTTGGCTCGTGAAGCAGGACCGCTACCTCTACGCTATCAAGGCCGACAATTGTTATGGTGGGATTATATGGCGAATCTAGGGTTTGCCACCTTCAAGACCTTAATCCTTTTAGACCACAAAGACCGGGGTTTCTGGACAAAAACAGAAGAGATGGCAACCATAAGCTAAAAACAGCAAGCGAATGCGATAAAGTTATGTATCATTTTCATTCTGGTGTTAGAAGCGTGGAACAATAAATTCAACCAATAGAATCGCTCTATTTTGAAATCCGTACAATGGTGTGGTAGGTGCGATGTTACAAGCGCGGTGTCATAAGTTCATAAATTTGAACTCTGAGCGCTGGCTGCACCATCGGGCATGCGTATTTCACTGCCTTTCACGCAAAATTGTAAACAACCTAACCTATAACCTTATTTATAAATACATACAATCTTATTAGACACTAATAGCCAAGTAGCTGATGTGTCTTTAAATAAATAATTTAATAAAAAAACATACAATGAAAACTGTTTTTTTCGGAAAGGTGAGATCTGAAGCGAGAACATTATATTAATTTCTCGAACAAAAAAAAAAAAAAAAAAAAAATTGTAGCGAAATAGCGACTTTTACAATGTTGTCGACAGTAATAAAGTTTATTATTATGGAGTCGGTTGCAAACATCTGGTCTGCAGAAGTGTCATGCAGTGGGTATACTGGTAATACACCCCGAGAACAATGGTAATAAACCCCCAACCAGAGGCAAACAGAATCTTCATTCTAAACTGTGATGTCAAGTAAAAAGGACTGTGTATTAGATTCTTCTTATGTAATTGAAGTAACTGTCCGTGTCTGTTTTCTGTGGCTCATTTTTTTGCAACAAGTTAAAATAATCTCCCTGTTACTTTCTGTTTTTATATATATGGGACGTACCCACCATCCCTTTTATTTATATCGCAGTAAGTCTAAATTTTTATATAAAGAACCTCCTTCGATTTAATGACATATTTAATGAAATTGAATAACCGTTTACTCCGAATACTTGTATAAACTTTTAGGTTAGATACAACTGCTGTCGGAGATGAAAACGCGCACTTATCACTCATCTAACGCCTACATGAAATTTAGCATTGTTAATAACTTGCGATTGACTTTTTAACGGAGCGCTTCCCAGTTTGCTCTGAAAATTCATTTTTGTCAGACTGTACCGCACGACTGCTACACGTAAACTAAAGCCATCTTTAGTTTTTTCGCTGCTGCCCAGCCGGTCAGCTTAAACTAGCCAGATAATACGCGAATATTCACTTGTTCTCGTTTGGAATTTGTAACAAGTTAAACGAATACCATTCATCAACGTAGATCTCCGTACAATTCGTTATGTTTTTACTTTGTAATTATTAAATTAATGTTACTTACCACATTTGGTCCTAGTTAATGAATCAGAGAGTCCATTATAGCTTTTAGTACTTCCTAAATGTGTATGAGATTTTTCTGTCCTGTCTGAACCTGAAAAGAAAAATAAATATTAAAACAATTTTCTTAAATAAAATGTAAGTTGATAAGTAGGGAGCAAATATTACAAACAGGACAGTAAAGCTGCGTTCCCACCTCAGTAATTTAACACTCTGTGCGTTGTAGATAGTTTTTAAACGAGTGCAATTGGTATGATCGGACAAGCTCGTACTATCTCGCTCAACAGTAGTATAGCAACGACCAAGCACGAGCATGTCCGATCATACCAAATGACCTCGTTTAAAAACTATCTACAACGCACAGAGTGTTAAATTACTGAGGTGGGAACGCAGCTTTACAGTAACAAATGTTGTAGATAATTTACGATTATATGTAGACATACTGAAATAAGTAGTAGCAACCATTTTTACATTCGTGTATTTCGGGTTGCATAAACACGTTCTGATTTTTATTATACCGACATGGAAAGATTGGAAGTATAGGGTCGCATTTTTTTCAAACAAAAAAGCAAGACAATGAAATCAGAGACTGATTAAAGCAATAGTGTCTTACATATGACCCGCGGGCCCGATCTGGCCCAAAACTAATTGTTAAACGGTCAGCGCGAAATTATAACACGGTTTTTAAGGGGTTTTCTAAATTTTACCACATTTTACCACTGTTTTACAGGAAAAATATGAGAGGACCTCAACCAACTGCAATTCCAAAAATATAAAATAAATAAAAAATTGATAACTTTCTTGGGAGTTTGAGACAAAGCAGGAGTTTTTTTGAAGAGTTTTTTTTTTCGTAAAATTGTTAATAAAAAAGTTTTCCATTTGTATCATATTTCTTGGATCAGGCTGTATACAATAATAAATCTTGTTGCTCTTTCTTTCAAGCTTTTGTTTATTAAAATATTTCCCTTCTATTTTTTAAATATATAGCTTTAAACATCCATCAATATTTCCCCTATTAATATCCTTTACTAATACAAAAATCCGAATACAGGAAAATTGTATCATAAAGTGGATTGTTGGCAAAAACAAACACTACCTACATTATCGGCTGTGCAATTATTAACAACACAAAACTAACATGGCGGCCGGATGTGAGACATCAATCACTGCGCACACGTCAATTAGCTACCGGAAACGCGTCACTATCAATTTGAGTAACGCGCCTGTACGGATCAAATGACCTCATATTGATTCTGAGAGAAAGGGGATACGAAATATTATTGAAAAAAGTGACCCGAGTAACTATTCAAAGTGCTCTGTTATTAGATGAATCGATTTATTTAATAGCTTTATTCTTTGAGACAAAACAGCGAAAAAATAGGAATTTAAGATTACAAAATACGGAAAGAAATGTCTAGTGATATATACCTTTTTTCCCAGATGGGTCAAAATAAAATTTGAAAGTTTGTAGATTCAGTTAATTAGTTAGTTAAAATTTTTGGCGCACAGCAACAAAGGCTATTTGCGCCTAACGCAGCCCATGTTTGTAGATTCAATTCATGGGTCAAATATATAATGCGTAAATATAAATCTGCCGCTTGAGAGTGTAAGTATTTGTATGAAACCCCAGGTAGTCTCGTTAACTCTACCTAAGCTAGAGGCCTTATGACGTATATAATACAGGTATATAACAGGTAATATTTAAATTCCATCTCGTTATTATTATCATATTTGTCGATTTTTCTATCCAATTTCGTAAATGCGCTTGCTTCAACCTTTGTTAGTTTTAGGGTGCCCCTGTAATACCCCAAATATTCAACCAATTAAAAGTAACCTAACCTAACCTAACCAATTAAAAAAAATATATAGAACATAGCATAGAACAAAAATATTTGATTTTTATTATAAAAAATTTTTGCCACACATATTTTTTTTAAAGTCAATAATAAGGAAGACATTTTAATTTTTTTTTGCCAAATTTTCAAGAAAGTTGTCACCGTTTCTCTCAAGTACATGGTCGAATGTTTACACAGATGCTGATATGCGACCATATATCTTCACTGATATGGACTTCTTAGGTAATTAGAGTCAAAATTAATTATTTGGGTTTATGAATTATTGGGAAAAGAAATATGAGTCTTCAAGATAAGTTAAAAGGTTTTTGTTGTTAATTGGAGAGCTGATTATTTTTACAACCACAAAAAATGGGGTTTAGAGATCAAATTATTAGTTTTAAGAAAAGGGCTGGAGAAATCTTGTGAGAAACAGGGGAGTCTTGAGTAAACCATCATGGGAGTCGTGAGTAAACCAGCATCAGAGTCGAACGAACCTCCCAAGCGTTTTTGTTGAGAAACCCGGTAGCGTATAGTGAACCAGAAGTAGTCTGGAAGTTATGAAGACAGTTTTTACTGAAATAAATGAATCTCAATGACGGGTTAAACACTGTGAGTGTTGTGAGGTGTTTAACGGCTTGTGAGAACGGTGAAACGGTGATTGTGAGGTTTTGTGTTGAGTGTCTCTCATGGGATTTCGTTGCCATCTTTTAATTGTTCTAGTGTACTCATTAATTTAAACCTTATCTAAACATTAAACGTAGATTAAGTAAAATGCGTACTTTAATTCTTCCCTTATTCCTGACATAAAGAATCTAAGAACCAACTGGCGGACATTTAGGGTTTCAGACTTGATTCCGCTCGCAAGTCTTGGAACTCACTATGTGGAAAGGCCTTTCAAAGCAAGTTCCATGAAGTACAATGAAATTATTTAAATTCATTCAGTCAACCGTGACGTTTAGACCGATCCTAGAAATGCCCCCACAACAACCAAAATATTTTCCCAGACATTTAACATGATGGGCTCTTTTGGGCACACTTATTAGATACCTGCACAACCCTAAAATATGTAAAAATTGACATTTCAGTCAATTTTTTATATCTTATAAATATAAATTAATATTATTAAACATACACCATTAAACACGTGATAGTAAACATTAAAAAAATTACATTTATGTAAATACAGCCTCCTCCCCCAGTGTTATAAATGATATATTTATTATTCGGCAACAATCACGGGGGTTGAAAGCATATGTTACAAGCCATTTAACCAATTAGGGCTGGAGCAAAACTCGGGGGGTTTCTGTAAGTTGTCCGCAAGTGACGCAACGTTCCCACGTCTAGGGATGAATGTTCCGTGCCACAAGCTCGTAACTTAACAACTGACTGCTCACAATTAACGAGTATTGTTGGAGAAAAGAACAACCGACCATCGATTTTACACTTTTAATAGACCTTTACGACACAGATTTTTCAATTATTCAATCGAGAATTTAAGAAGATAGTCTATGATTAAAATGGTTACGCGAAACTAGTGGAAACTACAGATGTGCGATATATCCGTATCCAGTGGCGTATTCAGAGGGGGGGCTCACTGGTTGAGGTCTTCTCAAGCGCTCCAAAAACACGTGAAGTTTAAGTGTTTTTGTCAAATATAAGTGATGAAGGGCCTCCTCACTGTAAGAAATTTTTTATTCAGCTTCCAATTGCTGATCAATATTGCAACTGATTTTAAACGCGAACTGATAGCGTATTAACGAACCAGAGGTTTCCCTGTTTTTTCATATATATGTATACCCTGTTCAAAGTGCAGAAATAGTAATAAAATCAGCGAGTCGAACCGGAACGAACCGAAAACCGAAATTAACCGGATTCTGACATTTCGAGATTTCGATGGATCTTCACGAATTGAGGTCCCTACGTAACGTTTTGACTATTTTTAGCATGATGTCGGTTTGTCTGTCTGTCTGTCTGTCTGTCTGTCTGTCTGTCTGTCTGTCTGTCTGTCTGTCTGTCTGTCTGTCTATCTGTCCGTCAGTCTGTCTGTGTACACGTGTAGAGCAAATTCGGCTAAAAGGATTTTTATGAAGCTTCATATTTAAGCTTTTGACATCAATGGCACAAGTTGATCAACTTTTGGTAAAAATCGGTTGACTAGAAAAGGGAGTTTACTCGTATCGATTTTAAGATTTATGCGAATATTTCACAACAGAAATTATATTTCGAAAAAAATTATTTAACACAAGTTGCTATAAAAGCAATAACTCACAACTTTTATTGGAGACATTTTTTGATAAAACGAAAATTTTTTGAAAAATAATTTTTTTTTTTTTGTATCTAATTTTTTATACTTATATGTAACGTTTCCATGGTCATGATAAATAATATCTCTGTTAGAAAATATTGGGCCAAGTTATTTCTACTCTGCTGCTAGAATTTTATACAAGTACTTTGTGATGGCGGTCGGTCCTGTGGTGGCCATAGCTGATTTTTCAATAAATTAATTAATTAATCGCTTTTTTACTAATAAAACTTATATTGTCTGATAAACGAATGAATCTATCAGAAGCAAATTTGAAGAACATATTAATGTGTGGATTAAACATGGATTTTTTTTCATTTCAAATTTCAAATATAATTTTTACAACTGAATTAACCATGATTTTTTTAATTTTTGTAAGAAAAAGGTTTGTGTTACTCCGTCTTCTTCTTTATAATATTGCGATTCTTTAAACTGTTACGTCAATACCCATTTTTAGTACCCGTTTCATCACTATGATTCTATAGTTTTTAGAGTTATATAAACAAACTAAAATTCGTTCTAATCTGTAATTATTTCACTCGATATCCCACAGTGTATCATAAGCTGTTATGTCACAACATCCCCCCCTGTATATATATATATATATATATCACACATGATCTCAGTGATGTGTGCAGATATACAGGGTGTCCGAGAGGGTATGTGCATTGTCATCGACACGCCCCGCTGGTTAGATGACTCTGGCCGTAATTGATAGATTGGTTGCGGTACACGCGTGTCCGCGTGCCCTTACCTCGTCCGTGACGAGACATTTTATCTCGTGGGAATTCAAGTACTTCACGGTAGAGCACGAATTTGTTGGGGATGGGGTAATTGGGGTTATAGATACATTCAGATAAGTCTATTACTAATAATATCTTTGAAATTATTTTGCAATGGTCCAATATTAATGCGGACACCGTTATTTTGGACGTTTGCCATTGCTGATAGTACTAGCCTAGAATAGTACAATATAATGAGTATTAGTATCAAAAAGATATAATACTTCATAAGTAATAAAATAAATAAACGATAGAACGATCTAAGGCTCCTACTAACAATATCACTAAAGCGGAGTATAAAGCTATCGCAGAACTCAGAAAAGATGTGGACATTAAGAATCTACCAGCAGACAAAGGCAATGCTACAGTCATATTGAACACCGATGTCTATAAGCAAAAACTTTTGTCGAATATTACGGATGACAAATATGAGAAGCTTAAGAAAGACCCTACTAAGTCGGTGGAAACCAAGGTATACACTACACTTAGAAGGTTCAAAAATGAATTTACTGATGAAATGAGATCTAAATTAACGCATTATAGCAAAGCTCCTCTCATCTATGGCTTACCAAAGGTACACAAGGAAAACGTCCCCTTGAGGCCTATTGTCAGCTCCATTGGCTCACCATGTTATACGTTAACTAAATACTTAGTTTCAATAATAACACTTCTATCCGGCAAGAGTGAGAGCTTTGTAAAAAACTCTGAGCATTTTGTTAGTGTGATAAAGAATTTACAACTAAAACGTAATGAGATTCTGGTAAGCTTTGACGTTGAGAGTTTATTTACTATTGTGCCTGTAGATGAAGCTCTAGTAGTTGTTAGAGAAAGGCTAGAGTGTGATCAGACGGTATCTGCTCGTACACATCATTCGGTTGACTGCATTATGGAGTTATGAACACTTTTTGTGAAAACTACCTATTTTCAACTGGACACCGATTATTACCAACAAAAGGATGGTATGGCTATGGGTTCTCCACTGTCACCTATTATTGCTAATATATACATGGAACATTTTGAAGCGAAAGCCTTGAAAGAAGCCAAGTACAAACCGAATAAATGGCTAAGATACGTCGATGATACTTTTGTCATATGGCCACATGGTAAAGACAAACTCCACGAATTCCATCAATACCTAAATTCAGGACACACTAACATTAAGTTTACTGTTGAACTGGAAGATGGCAATCAACTGCCTTTCCTAGATGTATTGATAATCAGAAATGGCAAGGGGGTTCTAGCAACCACGGTCTACAGAAAACCAACACACACAGGTCTATATCTTAATTTCAACTCATTCCATCATAATAGTACTATGAGAGCTGTTGCAATGAGTCTAGTTAATAGAGCCAAAGTTATTTGTTCTTCTAAAAGGCTTTTAAAAGTTGAAAACATCTACAAAATCCTGAAATGTGTGAAAATGCACACTTCAAATTTTTTTATTGCTTAATGTTTTCTTTTGTTTTCCCCCTAAAAATAATCACATTAATAAAAACAATCTGGATTCTGTAATTTCTAAAATATTTTTGTATGATTTATGATCAGATAAGTCATTGTAAATTTTTACAAAACACAAATAAAAACGTGTTTTATCTTTGAAATGTTTGTTTGGTTCGCGATGACGGTGGCGGTGAGCGTAATTATCATGTTATCTGTGGACCGGAAGCTGACAGTCACGCTGTTACGCGAAAACGGGAAGCTAGCGAACTACTTGACACTATCTCAAGTCATTTTTCTACACGCCTTTTGCGAAAAATAAAATACTGCCAAATATAATTTCTCATTTCTGTATTATTTTTAAATGAATGTCCATTGAATTTTTTGTTTGCATAAGAAAAAATAGGAAAATGAATATAAATTTAAAATAAGGGGTGCAATAATTCAGTTAAAAAAATCGAGGGGGCTCTTTCTGTTGAAGAGGGCCAAGAGGTTTTGGGCATAGTATGATCGTAAGAGTGAATTTAGTGATCTTGGTTCATTTTTAATCGGGAGTGCTCTCTCTTTTGGAGAAAACCGAGTGGTTTTGGACACAGAATGGTCAATATGACATAAGAGGTGTGTAAATTTGGGACGCGGGACTTGGAGGGGCAGCAGGTGAACATATGATACGCTTTTAGTACTAGTTTCAACTCGCTAGAGTAATTTTGTTGTCCGTAGCGATGTTCTTCGTAAAACAGTTTTTTCTAGTGCGTTCTAAAAATGAGTGACATTCATTTAGAGCAACGGTGTGCTATCAAGTTTTGCTTCAGACTTGGACACAGTGCAACGGAAACTTTTGCAAAACTTCAGCAGGCCTACGGTAACAGTGTTTTGTCAAAACCCAGGTTTTTTGGTGGTTTAAGGCATTTTCAGAACGAAGAGAGTTGATTGAAGATGAATCATTCAGCGAAAGGCCTTCATCTTCAAGAACCGATGTAAATGTCGACAGAATTCGGGATCTTGTGCGTTCAGATCGACGATTGACAGTCAGAATGATCGGGGAAGAGTTGAATTTGACTCACACTACCATTCATTAGATTTTAACCAATGAATTGGGGATGACAATGCGCCTTGTCACACAGCAATTTCAATAAACGAGTTTTTGGCCAGTAAAAATAATGGGCACGCTCAGCGCCTATGTACGCCAATTGTATCCATCTGTATCTCAACTGCGTGGGAAAGCTCGCAGTGGCAATAAGCTCTCGCAGTGGCAATACTGAGTAACACACTACCCGATACTTCCCTGCATCAAATGCGCAACAAACTTAAAGTGTTTTGGTAAATTCTGACACTTTAAACCATTGTTTAGGTCTTCTGAATATATATTTATACTTTTTCAAAGTTGCAAAGTTCTTTTAGATGCCTGTATAAATGCATCAAAGGTTCCTAACGTCCATTTGATTTAACAGAGATATATATATTTTCCATTTAAAATGTTTTATATGTTATATTTTATAAATTGTTAATTTTCCTATTGTGTATTCAAATATGCAATAAAATTGGTTAACAATGACAATTTCAATGATTTTGCACTGTAATTCTAATTATGCTGACAATTAAAACAATAAATTTAATAATCCTATTCGTTGTTAATATGGTAATGAATATTTTTAGCACTAAACGACCTGGTCATGATTTGTAAAATATAATTTTATTTTAAATTAATTTTCTTTTGAAAAATATTATGAGTGAAGTACCTACAGTGAATGACGCTATTAATCGGTATCATCTACAATCCACTGTTTGGGTCTTCCAAGATAAACCGAAACCCACAAAAGTTGTTCGTTCACGCAGCACTTCCAAAAAAAAAGATCGCTTGATTCTTCGGTTGTACTGGATATGTCGCAATCATTTCTTTAGAGCATCGGTTCCCAACCTGTGCTCCGCGCAGTTCTAAGTGCTCCGCGTGCACTTCTCAGGGGCTCCGCTGCCGTACCAGAAAATAAAATAAATAAAAATTGAATAAAAACAAAAGAGTTAGAAACAAAAAGCAGAATCAAAGTAAGAAAACTGGAAATTACATTCTGAACGAAAATATGCCAAGTTGAATGTATGTCCGAGTAATTTCTGACTCTAGCCGGTTTATGACTCTATGATTAGCTGGAATGTAATTAGCGAGATGCATTTTTGTTAGAATAATCTGCATGTATTTAGCTTATTTTCTTCATTTTATAAAAATCTATCAATAAGTGAGTTGTGAAAAAAAAATCTACCCCCTCTCCCATAACATTAATTACACCATAAATTTGTAAGACATAGGATATGCCTAAGGGGCTCCACCGTAGAAATTGATTCTGAAAAGGGCTCCGCAAGTCAGTAAGGTTGGGAAACACTGATTTAGAGGATTGAAGAACAGTTAATGCTGAATGGTATGCAACAATTTGTTTGCCAGAAATTAACATCGACAAAAGCAGGAAAAACAACCAAAAACGTCGCATCATTCTTCATCATGACAATGCAGACTCTGACGCAGCACGACAAATTGATTATTTGAAGGAGAAAAACATCGAATTAATGTCTCATTGCCCGTATTCACCTGACTTATCCCCTAACGACTTTTTTTGTTCTCCAATGTCAAACAAAAAATGCGTGGACAGCGATTTTGATCAACTCAAATAGCTGTTGAAGCCTTCGAAAACCATGTTTTTGAGATACCAACTTCACAGTGGAAAAAACGTTTCTAGAATTAGTTTGAACGCATGCAAAAGTGTATAAATCTTAAAGGCGAATATTTTGAAAAGCAATAAAACAGTATGTTCCAAAAAAATGTTTTTCTTTCATAGTTTTTGTAAAAACTTAAAAGGTAGCCCTCCAACTGTCAAATGTTTATATGTTAAAAAGAAATTTGAGTTGTAGAAAATCACATTATCAGTTATTTTAAGTCAAAACCAGAAAAATTCTATAGAAAGGGTATAGAAAAATTAGTACAACGTTGGGATATATCCCCAAAAACCCCGTATCCTTATTTTTTGCCGAGCAACGTAGTTAAACAGTTCTTTAATTTATAAATTCCCATGATGATGTTTAGGGTGCGTTCTGACATGATAATTCAGCATGATAGTAACTGGCATCGTGCAAGCGTTTACTAAAGTGTTAACTGTCACAGTTGAGCCAGCGCATCATATATCAAGCTATTGTAGCCCTCCCTTGCTGCTAGGACTCCCTGTTAGCTATTGACACTGCGTTTCTTTGTCGGCGGCGTTGACTCTACCTAAAAACTGCTTCATTCGAGGTTTTTACTGATTTTATGTCGTTTTTCTGAGAGATTATTAAAGGATAGTGTTGGAAGATGATGAATTATCATTTTTCTGCTAGATGAAGTTTTTTGTATAATTTCTTTTATACAAAAAATATTTTTATGCTCCGAAGAAAAACTATAGAATATATTTTATAATCAAGAAGATCGTATTTTTCATTGCGCATAACATTCTAATTAAAGCTATAGACCAGTGTTTCCCAACTTTTTTGACTTGCGGAGCACTTTTCAGAATTAATTTCTATGGCAGAGCCCTTTAGGCCTACTATATGTCTTACAAATTAATGGTGTTTAGAAGTAATGTTACGGGGGAAAAGGTAGATTTTTCACTATAAATTAATTTTTCTCTTTCACAGCTCACTTATTGATAGATAAACAGATTTTAATAAAATGAAGCAAATAATCAATAAATACGCAAGATTATTCAAACAACAATGCATCTCGCCGATTACATTTCAGCTAGAATCAGAAATCACTCGGATATCGTATACATTCAACTTGGCTAATTTTCGTTCAGGATTTTTTGTCCAGTTTTCTTATTTTGATTCTGTTTTTTATTTCTTATTCTTTTGTTTTTATTTAATTTTTATTTATTTTATTTCCTGAAACGGCAGCGGAGTCCCTGAGAAGTGCACGCGGAGCACAGGTTGGAAACCGATGCTATAGACCAGCGTTTCCCAACCTGTGGTACGCGTACCACTGGTGGTACGCGAGTTACTGGTTGGTGGTACACGAAAAATAATCAATAATGGCGGACACAAAAAATTTAAAAAAATTAAATCATAAAAATATCGTAGAAACGTTTTATCCTACAATTCATAAAAATATGTACTGTCGATGATCTAAAATCCGGCAATCGATATCGTTTTTTTGGAGTGCACTTTTAAATTTAGCCTTTAGCAATCAGATTTCAAACCCCTTCTATGAAGAAAATTTAGAAAAAGCTACATCATTATTAGTAAAAGAAATTTAATACAATTTATCATGTGAAAGAACTTTACAAGTAGAATTCAAACGACACAATCTAATTAATTTTTGGTTAAACATTGATAAAGAATATGAACAACTTTCTGAGAAAGCTCTTAAATTATTATTACAGTTTACTAGTACGGAATTAGTAGAAAGAGCTTTTTCTTCATTTATTTTTTTTAAAAATAAGTATCGAAACGGATTGAACGCAGCTGTAGACTTAAGGTTATACCTCGCATCTTTTGAACCAAATTTCAAAAAATTATGTTCTTCGATACAAGCACAAGGATCTCATTAAATTTATTTTATAAAAATATTTGATTATAATAATAATGATTATAATAATAAAAATATAGAAAATATATTAATTGGTTTTTTATAATTCTGTGATTTTATTAAAACCATTTATTAGTAAACGAAATATGAAAAAATAGTAGAATCTACTATTTTGTCATATTTCGTTTCTATCTACTATTATATCTAAGTAAATAAATATACGAAATACAATCATTTTTACGAAATGGTACAATTTAGCGTGATGTACTACCAAGTGGTACGTGAGCCAAAAAAGGTTGGGAAACGCTGCTATAGACCACTGGTGGTCCGCAGAAAAATTTTAGTGGACCGCGAAAGTTTTTATACTTGTTTTTTGCAATTTTTTTGTTATTTTTTATGCAAATTTTTCATATAAAAAATTTATATTTTGTTTATTTTTTGTAAACTTTTTGTGATTTTCTACAAATAAAATAAATGTAGTTAGTACCACATTAAATATATTTGTTTTCTTGCAAAAAATGAACCAACAATTATTATTAGTGGTCCGCGTTAGAAAATTATATACTTTAATGGTCCGTGGTGCATTTTTGATTGAGAAACACTTGTATAGACTATAACTTGTGCACTGATGATTGTCACTAACAAGTTTATCATATGGTAAGACTGCTTGCCTTACCATTCAGACCTCTAAATTTAATACGTTGTAGGCTCTCGATTGTGGATAGCTTTCTAAACTTTGTACTTAATGATTTGTTTTAAAGAGACAGACATATAAACACATTGGCTATCTCAGAACGTCATATTGTATGCCTTCACAAAATCTAACAAAATGTCATCGCGTCGATTTCAACAAATCTCGCCCAAAATTACAAAGATGTACAGTAAATATGATCAATTTAGGTAATTAGGTTAGGTTTAGTTAGTAAAAATCTAGGACAGCAGAATAAGGAAAACGATAATAGATAATAAACATTTTACGAAGCTACCGTAGTTGGTTTAATGACACACAGATATCGCACTATTCGTAACGCACTAATTTCTTGAGCTGAACGTAGCTTTAAAGTTGTAAAGTAAATTTCTGGCGATCCTATAATTCGTTCCTTTTTCTTCTTAAGTGTCCTTCTAGGTCAACAATATTAATCGTATAAATCTACATAACATAAAATCTCAGAGATAAATTATCCTAGCGTATATTTTACGAGTGCTTCATATTTCTCTATGTAAATATTAATTTTGTGGGTCATAATTTTGCATGAAAATCAAATAAAAATTTTCTTAAGAACACAATAAAAACAATTCCAGAATAAGAAAATATAAAGAACGTTCTAAATTATAAATTCAAGAAAAAAAATCCTTATATAACAATGAAGAGGAGACATTTCAAAGTTCTTCGGGGGAAAATACAAAAGAATAATAAAAGAGTGTTTGCTTTTGAGACTGAATGATTTATATTTAGCGAGTCACAAGATGGCTTCTACGGAAGTTTAAATGGCGGTCTTAACCGGAAGAATCCGAAGCAGTTCGCAAATGGCATGCTTTCACCTGCTAACACTTTTTAACAAGTCTTTATTGTTAAGTTTACGCTTAATTCAAGTACTATATCTGTTTAAGCATTTTACAATTCGACTACTTCCGTATCAGATACCATTGTATGAATTTTTAATAAAATATGCGATATAGTAGCAGTGGTAATTCGTGGAAACCTCTAATGGAGGTGCTGGAACCAGTGGCGTAGCTCTAAATTTACCCCCACTCCCTTGTAAATTGATACTCTTCAATAAAAATATACCAAAACATCTATTCACTTACTAAATACATTCGCAGGTATTTAGTAAGTGAATGATGATTATTTGGGATGCCAAAACAAATTTTATGTTAAAATATTTTTTTTTTGTTAATTTTAATTCGAATGCCTAATACCATTATTTAGGTTTCTAAATATGTGCAGTATTTTTTTTTACATAGCAAGGCTCATTAAGATTTTGAAAATTGCGCCTATGGCTTTCATTGGTTGTTATAAGTCATAAGCTCCACCCCTCTGATTTCGTATACATTGAAACATAGAATTAAATTATAATTTGAACAATTTCCACTGGTTATTAAATTTACGCTTTTAAAAATTAAATGTAACATTTACCAAAATATAACTAGAATTTTGAAAAAAATAATTAAAACAAAATAAAAATGCAAAAAAATAAATAAAATTGCCTCCTCTCGCCGGGAGCGAACTCTATTTTGTTGGGTAAGAAGCGAGCACTATAACCATTACTCCAGAGTAAAACTTTCAGCGTAATGTGTTACATAACTATAACTTTTGTACATTGTCAATCAAAAAACACAAAAAATACGTTATTTTCCTAAAACATAATCTGATCAAAAATTCCTGTTGTACTATTCCGGTTCACACCAATGTACATTACTTAGAATTTTTTCAGATTTTTAGTTTAAACCATCTGGGCTACAGGGTGTGGGACAAATTTTTCATCATAATAATTTATTTTGCAAAAATAATATTTGATCGTTAATCCACGTACCAAGGGCTTTCATTTGATACCCTACTCAGAATTTTAAAAAAATATTTTTTTTTCGATGAGCACATATTTGTTTATATTTTTAGGGGGATATGGTTTTCAGATGTTTTATTATTTTTGCTATGTGCGGGTCAAAGAGTTGTATAAGCTTGTCAAATTTCAACTCTCTAAGTTTAGCCGTTTGGCTACGACAGACAGATGACAAAATGACGGTATAAGGGTTTTTTGGTCATACCTACAAAACCCTAAAAAAAGAATGATTTTTGTTTGTGCAAATTTGTATTATATATATTTGTATAATTAGTATTTAATATAGACTATAAAGACTTTAAAACAAAACAATTTTTAAACATGCCTATATTTATAATTCAAATATAGCCAGTCCTAAACCTGATACAAATGTGAAGGAATGTCATGTAAGTATAAACAGTTCATTCTAAATAGCATATAAGAAAACACGTTTATTTTAAATAATTATTACGGTCCTGGCAACTATTTTTAACTATAAACTCAGCAGGTATAAAGGTTATACTGTCAGTCATTATTGGAATCAGTAAGTGAGAGCGGTAATTTCATTTTGGATTTCCAAGAGCACAGGTTGGGAACCGATGCTATAGACCAGTGTTTCTCAACAGGTGGTCCACGGACCACCAGTGGTCCCCAGAAAAATTTTAGTGGTCCGCGAAAAATTTTATTTGTGTGTTTTGCAGTTTTTATTTTTATTTTTTATACACATTTTTTATGCAAATAATTTATATTTTGTTTATTTTCTGTAAACTTTGTGATTTTCTACAAATAAAATAAATGTATTTAGAAGCACATTAAATATATGTTTTCTTGCAAAAAATTAACTAACAATTATTGTTAGAGGTCCGCGTTAGAAAACTATATATTATACTGGTCCGCGGTGCGTTTTTGGTTGAGAAACACTGCTATAGACTATATCTTGTGCACTGTTGATTGTCACTACAAGTTTGTCATATGGTAAGACTGCTTGCCTTACCATTCAGACCTGTAAATTTAATACGTTGCACGCTGTCGATTGTGGATAGTTTTCTAAACTTTGTATTTAATGAGTTGTTTTAATGATTTACTATACCTCTGAACTTGATTCTTAAAACCATTTACGTATCTATTATTTGTCCAATACTTTAACAATTTAAACTTTACAAGCAAAAAGCTTATTTCTCCATATAACACAGCTTTTACTTAAACGTAGAATCAGCAGTTTTCCTAATCAGTAGCTAAATCTCTCGTTGCAATGGCGCCTAAATCCCGTCATACACCCCGTGAGAGCAACAGAGAGAGCTGCTCTCAACAGCAGCATCCCTTACGGACCCGGAGAGAGAGACGGACGGCGTCAGCCAATGGGGTGTTGCCACGGGGTTGCCATGGTAACCGGCCACCCTGATCCACTAGCTCCCATCTTATACCGCAGATCGCTCAAGATAGGATGTATTCGAGCTACGTTATTATCGCTCGTTAGAAAATAGATATTACAGGGTTCGGGAATTGGGGGGGAGTATGTAAATCACTATTTCATGGCAGCCGTGATAAGGATTAAGGATATCAAAGTTGTTTATGGGCTATAAAATTTTTAAATTTTAGTTTGTGATACGAGACTATTAAAAATTTTTATTATGAATATTTTATAAGTGATAATACATAGGATTTTAGTTTTATCTAGGTTTGCCGGACATTATATTTTTGTTACTAAAAATGTTACTACAGATGTATTAAGTCCTAATAATTTTAGCCTCTTAAGCAACCCTCCCCTACAATAATAAAGGTTTGCCTTTTTTCTCGCGCACGATGCATAAGTAAACATTCTTTAAGCCTCATATTACACGTTTTAGATGATCACACAAAAATGGATCGACACATTTTAACAAAATTTGCTACGATGATAAAGTAAAGTCCATTCTACATTATACTTTTTTCAATACTATCCAACTCTGACGTCATTTCAACTTTTGATACTACAGAATATAGTGGGGGGAAAAAATAAGAGACAGTGATAAATTTTATACCTTCCATCTCTTATTACTTTTCATTGCCAACTTAAAAATTTTTAGGTTCAGATGGCAGATAACAATTTGGTTGTAGTAAACCAATTTATAAATATTGTTTAATTGTGCTAAGTTTATATTTAATTATATGATCTAAATAAACTTCTTATCAACTTAATAAACTACTAAAAGTTAAGTTGTAAACAAAAACTAAAAAGTTGGTGTTGGTACGACTGAAAAGTATAGAACTGTCAATCAAAAATTTGAACGGAGGTAGTTTTGGATGATGGGATGGCCCTAAGAGATATAAAGGAATTCGTGAAATCACATTTCATCCTTTTTCATCCCTTAGGAGTGGAATTTCGAAAAATCCCTTCTTTGTGGGTGCTTCCGCCATGAAGGGAATATACTCTCCGAATTTCAAGTTTCTAGGCCTAGGGGTTCGGCCTAGGGTGCTGGGCGGTGATGAGTGAGTGAGTCAGTCAGTCAGGACATTGCCTTTTATATATATATATATATATATATATATATATATATATATATATATATATATATATATATATATGTAGATGATAATACTTATTACATTATCTAGCAACGGTCGGCCATTACTGCTTGACCCTGTTATGTAATGAGCTCAACCTGTTACGTAATGAGCTCAACCTGTTACGTCAAGAGCTCAACCTGTTACGTAATGACCTCATTACATAACAGGTCAGCAGTGTGTAATAGACAGGAGTGGGGAACGTGCTACATTTACTAATCATTGACACGCCTGTAATGAACGTATTTCTATATAGTCGTGGAAAAAATTAATTATTATATTAGTTAACAATGAACGTGTTCATTGAAAAAAGTCGGTTGTCCTCTGATCCAGACCTCAAAATTAAATTAATATATAAGCCCACCCCTTTCCCTAAAAAATCTACTATTATATTGTACAAGTGTTGGTATGTATGTTCTATTCAACTTCTGGTATATCTTCATTTTTCCGGTAACGCGGAGAGAGGAAAATGAACCGCCGTCTTATCCGGGTGATATTTTTTTAGTGCTTAGACTTAATTTTATTTCGACAGGGGGTACTGACTAATTTTTATTGATAAAAATCATGCATTTTTTCCTCGAAACCGTGTCGAATCAAAGTCACCATTGATCGGCACGGACAGGTTTTATCAGACGATAATTCAAAAATATTCTTAATACAAGACGGCCGGTCCAGAATATTTACGGCGAGAATCAAAGTGTTAAATGGTAATAATGGTTCAGGATAGCTTTTTGGACGTGCGAGATAATATTTTGAGGTATCAGAAAACATTTTTCAAAGAATCTGGGCCATTATATGAGCATTTTGAGGCAAAAATATGCTTACAAGGTTTCAAAAGGTGACAGCTGTCAATTTTTTTTGCATTTTAAAATGGGACGAGATTTCACATTTTGAACGTGTTTCTTGACAGAAGAATACTAATTAAGGATTTAAGGTGACTTAACGATAAAGTTTAAGACATTTGCAGGGCGAATTTCCATAAAATAGTGTTAAAAAAAGATTTATATATGTTAGCATCTAGCCTTCCACGAAGCCCTGTTACGTCACCATAAAATGTTATCTAGATGCCATCCGTAATCGGGACCCACTAATGATGACGACTCATTAACGATAACGATGACGGCTCATTACACTAATTGGTTTTTATAAAACACACGTAGAATTTGATAGAGAGATCAGATGTTTTCTTACGTTGTAAGAGTGAATACTTAGAATAAAATAGTCTGTGAACAAGTTGAGTTTTATTTAAACAATAGATCCCTTATTTGTTTACATATATATTAAAAATTTCAGGGTTAATCAAAGTGTTAAGGGGTGATAATGGTTTAAGATAGCTTTTTTGACGTGCGAGATAATATTTTGAGGCATCAGAAAACATTTTTAAAGAATCTGGGCCATTATTGGATCATTTTGAGGCAAAAATATGCTTACAAGATTTCAAAAGCTGACAGCTGTAAAATTTTTTGCAATTTAAAATGTGATGAGTTTTCACATTTTGAACGTATTTCTTGACAGAAGAAAACTAATGAAGTATTTAAGGTGAATTAACGATAAAGCTTAAAACATTTGCAGGGGGAATTTCCATAAAATAGTGTTAAAAATAGATGAGCGACGAGTTTTATAAGTGCGACAAAATGCCTTATTATGGGAACGTAGGAGAGAAGACCGGGATATTTATCTTGTTTATTTTTTTGAAATGACCCCCCAACCAATTTTCTATATTAGTTTTCATGTTAATAATTAGCAAACGTACTTTAGGTACTTTCTAGATGGTCATAGTATATTTTGAGACAAATATTAGAAGAACTTACCGTGTGAGGACCTCTTGATGTCCTGGTTCTCTTGGGAATCTCTCGTCCGGGTGGGTAACTCTTGAAGAGCATCTTGAGGTCGACTTACACTTGATCCTGCTACACCAGAGTACAGGTCACTGAAGGCGCTACTAGCTCCCAGAAAACCACTTCGATCCTTCAACAAAAGAATAAAATAGAAATTTTTAGTAACGTCGAAATCTGGATTGTTGATCGCACGACCCTATCGCGCAACTAATGTTATTCCGATGTATACATTACTGTGTTGTTTCAATGTCTTAAACATTATGGAGGTTATATAATATTTTCATGTTTGAGTATAATATTTACTTCTTTATGCAAATTAGCAGGAAGTTGAAAATTGTATCATTAAATACTCGTTTAAGAAAAATCGTCACTGTGCGTCAACAGAACTTGTAATTAAAGTAACAAGCAGTCAAAATTACAGGGTGTAATAATTAACGATGTACTTATGTTAAAATCGCGAATACCACAAAATCTCCAGTATAATACATATAGTAAGTATTCATAAATTTTACTCATTTACCCCGCTAAAAGGGGTTTATTTAGTCTAGAAAAATTTGGGGCTTTAATCGTTTAACGCGTTTTGATATTAGAACATTTTTTTGAATGGTATAATTATTTGTGAAAATTGTGATTTAAAAAAAGCATAACACAAAAACGGTTAGAGATAGCGACATGCGGTTGAAATTTTTGGATTTTCCGTAATTTGTTTAGTCTAGAAAAATTTGGGGCTTTAATCGTTTAACGCGTTTTGATATTAGAACATTTTTTTGAATGGTATAATTATTTGTGAAAATTGTGATTTAAAAAAAGCATAACACAAAAACGGTTAGAGATAGCGACATGCGGTTGAAATTTTTGGATTTTCCGTAATTTGTTTAGTCTAGAAAAATTTGGGGCTTTAATCGTTTAACGCGTTTTGAGATTACGACATTTTTTTAAACGGTATAATTTACATTATTTGTGAAAATTGTGGATTAAAAAAAGCACAACTCAAAAACGGTTAGAGATAGCGACATGCGGTTGAAATTTTTGGATTTTCCGTAGTTTATTTAGTCTAGAAAATTTTGGGGCTTTAATCGTTTAACGCGTTTTGAGATTACGACAATTTTTTTATTGGCATAAATATGTATTTTTGGTCATAGATCAACAAAATTTGGTCCATTTTAAAGTTTGGGCATAAGTTTTGGAATAGGCAAAAAACTGATCCAGAACGGCTCTTATTCAAAAACTATGAAAAAATACAGTCTGAATCTGTCCCCTGTTTTAAACTATCTTAATAAACTAATACTTACTTCCTATCTATCATCTATATTAATAAAATTGAAAGCTATATCTATTTTATTATATTTTCGGTCTCCTTTGGGTTTTACATGGTTCAGACGATTATACGAATATATCCGCAAAACAATCAAATTTAGTCTGTCTGTCTGTCTGTCCAAGAGTCTGTCCAAAATTCAAGCATAAGCTATAAGGCATCTCAAAATTTTTATTCTAGGGGGTGTGTCGGGGTTAAAACTGTTTATTAAAAAACTTATAATATCTCCCTTATTATTAGCTTAACAGAAAAATGTGTAACACAAAAATTTTCAATTAGATGAATATTTGGGGAGAGAGGCATTTTTTTTTTCTCTTAACGCAGTTTTTAGTAAGACAATTATTTAGGGAGCAAGGGGAGTGTTACGTATAAAGTTGAAATCATTTACTTAACAGCAAAAATGATAATGAGAACAGAAATAATTCCTCTCTGTTTAATACAGTTTTTAAGAAGATATATTTTGGGGAGCTATGGAGAGAGCTACCCATAAATGAATTACCTCATTTATTATTTACTTAACAACAAAAATATGTGCAAAACAGTAGTTAAGAATAAAGAGTTAGTTAGTTAGTTAAAATTTTTGACGCACAGCAACAAAGGATATTTGCGCCTAACGCAGCCCATCTAAATGACTAGACTACATATTGAAAACAATAAATTAGACAGTAAATAAATAGAATCATTAAAAATACACATACTCAATAACAGAAATCTTGCACGAACAAATACAAATAAATAATATAAAATGTCTGTTCGAAAAAATGAACAGACGCAGGTGATGGTAAGAGGCTGTAAAGGGGCCAATTACCATCGAATATCACAGTCAATAACTAGGAACACATTAAAATAAGATGCAAGACTTCACACATAAAACAGTAAGTTCTATTCTCTCAGAAAGTTAAGAATAAAGAAACGATTATATTGTTTTCTCCTTGAAATTGAAATATAATACTTATCATTTACGTTGCAGCAAAATATACATTACAAAAACGGCACTGAAAGAGCCAGATCTGACTTAGGGCCCATATATTTCCGACCCCTAGTCAATAAAAAGTGTATAAAATTTGTAAATTTGTAATTACCTGGAGAGCTTGTTTGGCTTTCTCGACGCTCTGCTTGAGCTGTTCAAAGGTACTAGGATTACAAAACCGATAAGCCGGCCAATCTGGGGCTGCACCAAAGGCATCTTCACTCTTGATGCCGATGGTACTGGGGCAAGCTGCTGCCGCCGCCGCAGACCGCTTCAGTTCTAGGGCAGACTGATAAGAGCATGAGCTCTCGTACATCTTACGACGAAGAGGGCACTTTTTCCTGAAAAATAAATACAATTATCACTTTCTATATTGCTAACAATTTAGTTTAAATATAATATAGTTCAGTTGAACGTTTGTTTCGGTTGTTAGTATAATTGTTTCCTCTCTAAAACATCCTGCACTTAAAAAATGTCTTTGTTAACAATAGCAATTTTAGTTTATTAAATTATAAAGTAAATTAATATTTGCATATCGTTTTTTTACAAGACAAATGATGTACTGATCTTGTTTCATGTACCAAAGGACCTGGGTTTGAATCCTTGTCAGGACATGATTGTTTTTATCAGGCGCGCACCCAGGATTTTTTCTTGGGAAGGGTCCCAGAAGACGAAATTGTTTTAAAGGGTGGGAATCGGGAAGTTACTCGAAAATCAGTTAAATGCACTTTATTTTGGAAATGCAAGTATTACCCTTGGAAATTTTTCTGCAGGGGCCTCTGGGCATACTGTAGGCAAAATTCACAAAAAATATGCTTCCCCTTAAAAAATAAAATTTTGTTCGTTAACACACAAATCAAGAACTTTCCTTGAATACTAAAATAAAATATTTATTAAAAAATAGTGTTACATACGTATTTTGCCACAGTATTTTTCCTATAAGTGGGTCAAAGAGTTATCTAAGCATGACTCTCTAGGTCCAGCATAATTTTTATCGCGCAGACATATTAATACCGGTATAAGAGTTTCTTAGTTATACCTCCGAACACGCTGAAAAGGACTAGAAGAAAATAACAAAAACTATACCACTTGTAAACTGTAAATATTAGCATATTAATGCTTTAAAGTAGTGATTTTCAACCGGTGTTGCTGCGGCACATTGATGTTTCATCAAAGAACACCTGGTGTGACACCATTCATTATTCTGGCATTAAATCCATTTAAAAATCATGATTAGTCAACGGGCAAAAAAAGAGTTCCTATGAAATATGTTAAAAACATTCATATCAAATGGCAAATATATACTAACGTGTTTATTTAAATATTGTGTATATCTCTCCCTTAAAATGGTGAATATAGTGGTACAATTGTCCAAACAAGTAACTGTCTTGAAATGTGTTTACAAATCAAAGTAAAAAACTTTACGAATTTGTTGAATTGGGATACATTTTTAACTACATAGGTTAATTAATTTCGTTTCATTATTTTAATCATAATCATTGGCGATTGAATTCATTTCTGACGCGAAGGGGCCTCGCAACACTGGAACATCTCGAGGTATCATCTCGGCGCCAAGAGAGGCCCCAAGTCACAGAAATACAATAATTCTAGGCCCAGGAATATAATAATTCCAACCAACCCCCCGAAAAACGATAATTACGGGCCCGATAACACATAAAATACTGCGTGTTGAGACGGGCATGTAAGGAGGTCTTCGGATCCGAACCCTCCCCCAAAAAATCATGTACTTATTTAATAAAAAGTAAGGAAATTAAAATAAAATTCACCTTTTTTATTAATAAAACACAAAATTAAATTTTATAAGCCCACTTCTCTCGTAAAAAATCAATCAATTTGTATTGTTTTACGGATATTTTTTATAAATGCCCCCCCCCCTGTCCTTGTATATACGAAATTTTACAGCAGATTTTATAGAAAAAGTTAATGCCATTTTGTCAATAATGGCAGACGCCTATATTGCCCCCCCTTGAAAAAAAAAACTGTGCTGGCGCCCATGTATCAACATTATTTTTGAAAAAACACTGAAATTAAAATTACTTAACAATTAAGTTACTAAACTGAAATATAAGTACACTCTTGAACACATATGATCATAAAAAATCTCATGACAAAAACTGATGTGCCGTCAATTGAAAAAGGTTGAAAAACATTAAGGACCTGACTTAAATTAATTAAGTAGAACGAATTAAAATTTTAGTTAACTGAGATTGCAAGAGCTATTATCGTCTCGAGATTACACCGAAATTAATACAGATGTTAACAACAAATTTATTTTGACATACTTTTTTTAACACTAATAGTTCATCTTACCGCATAATATATTCCTGTTTTTAACCAATACACATCACTTTCCCGCACAAATTGAACCAATCACTGCGTTGGAAACAGGTGTAAAATGGTGTGTTGAAGCAATCAGGTGTGTGCGTTATCAGTTGATAACAAGAGCACGCGATACGTAAGTAGTTTCGTACAGAATGATGTCTGTCGTTGCTCGATTGTACATATCCGGTCTTCAATTAACGCTGTGTACAACAGGAAGCGACTCCCGGACTACACTAACTATTAAATATACCATTACCCAACCGCGTATTTTTAGATACTTAATACTTACTAAATTTGCATACGGAAAAAATTAAGAACTAGTTAGTGTTCATTTTTACACATTACAGTATTTTGTAGGTGTTTTGTAAGTGAAATAATGTTGGATGGGACAATATTTTTTCGAATAACCGCTACAAAAGCGGAGCCGGACACAGGACAAGGTATTTCTGCGCCTGAGGCAAAGTATCAGTCTTGAGCCCCCATCCTTGGTCATTAGCAAATAAAAAATTGATGTGAAGTGTGAATTTTCACACATTTCAGGGTTTCGGTAGAGAGCGGAACAAATGGTAGTCGGAGCATATGGTCCAGACATCGCACCATCCGACTACCGTTTGTTCTGCTTTCTACAAAATTCCCTTAACAGAAAAAATTTCATATTTGTGGACGATATCAAAATTCACCTGGACAGATTTTTTGAGAGCAAAAACGGAACCTCCTGGAGAGATAGTATTATGAAATTGGCTGAGCGTTTGTCCAAAGTGATAATGGACAGTACATTTGATAATAAAAGTTATTTTTAGAATGTATATTTTATTGAATATAATGTGAAAAAAAAAAAACAAATGAACTTTGTAAGAATCCAATACATAAGCATACACATCTTGAATAGGGTGAACATTCGTCCCGCATTTTAACATTTTGTCCCGCAAAAGTCCCGCATTTTAACATTTGGGAGGTGAGAACCTTTTTTTGCTCTTCACTTGGATTTTGGGAGATGAGGACCTTTTTTTTTGCTCTTCACTTGGATTTGGAAGGTGAGGACCTTTTTTTTGCTCTTCACTTGGATTTAGGAGATGAGGACTTTTTTTTGCTCCGTCCCGCATTGCCTTCTTAAGAAAATGGTCACCCTAATCTTGAAGAAAATCATAGAGGAAATATTTTTGCTATAAAATCGTAAGGGGTACCCCTTATGATTTTTTCGATTTTTGACCGTTTTCAAAGATTTTGTTTGACCATTTATATTTATTGTAAAAGTTGAGTTATTAAACCCCTTTTTTTTTCTAGATTAAATAATATACGAAGATTTCAAAAACTGAAACTGCAGTTCTCTATATTTTATTGTTCTTAACTTAGAATTTTTTGAAATTAAAAAAAAAAAAAAATAGACAAATAAAAATTTTGCAAAAAGAAATATTTCGGACATGCTTCAAAATGAGCCCATTCAGGACCTTAGGATTTCTAAAATTCCAACCACAGGTCTCTATCTCATGTAGATTTTGAGATACGGTCTTTCGAAAATGAAATATTTACAAATTTTCAAAACTACGCGGATCAAAAAGGTGTTATTAAGGAGGGCGCTATTTTTTATCTAGGTAGAAAGAAGTCTGTAGAGTTAAAAAAATCAAGCCGCAGCTCCTCGATTTACTTTTTTTTTTTATACAGTGGAGCTATTCTTTAGTTTTGAGGGAACATACATGCGTGCATACAAACGAAGAAATTTATATATTAGTTTAGAGCAGTGTTTCCCAAACTTGTTGAGCCGCGGAGCATTATTCATGAGAAGAATTCGTAGCGGAGCACTTATAACTTAAAATTACTCCTTAGAATTTTTAAAACTGCTGGGGCTTATTTTGTATACTTGACCCATGCTTCTCGTGTACTGCATCGTTCTGCTAGAATATTTGTTTAACAAATTTTTCCATGTTCATAACTTCTAATAACTACAAATTTCTCTCGCAAATGTCATAGTTATATATTCGAAAGCTCTGTAATCTTCTTTTCATGTCAAGTCACGATAGTCGCAAAGTGACAAGCTGAATTTAAAAATGTAAATGGGAAAAGCTAAATTTACGATAAATGGAAATAAAAATGACAAAATTAACTCCAAAACTTAATACCAGTGGCGTAGCGTAGATTTCAGCCCCCCGGGATGCAGGCTATATTTGCCGTTTCCTTATTTAGGTAATTAAATCCAAAAGGCTCCAAAATTTACAGAAATTCTAAAGAACTTTTCTGCAAGAATAAATTTATTATTGTGTATTGTACAGGGTACAAATAAAGAAGTCATGTTATTGTAAATTTTTGCCCGGGGTGGGCCGCTCCCACCGCCCCTGCTACGCTACGCCACTGCTTAGGACAAGAGGGATTTTATATATAAAAATTTGCAGCTAATTTTTATCAAACTAATAGGATATTATAAACTGTAAAAAAATGTCTTTGTGATTAATCAAATTGTATTTAAGACGACTTGTATTTAAAAAAAATCGACGAATATTTGCGTACGATGCGGCCAATTGTAACTAAGGCTTCATTCCACAAATATGTTTCTAGTTATTTGTGCGAAACTGTTCGAGTACATACGAAGTGTTCCGAATATGGCGAATAATGATTGGTGGAAAACAACAGAGATAGACGAATATTATATAAGACTAGTGGGTGTACCCGTGCTTCGCTATGGCGTTTCACTACTTTAAAAGTAGAACATAACACTCACAACGTGAAAGTTAAATGATAATATAATTTGCAATTAACTATTGGCGTTTTGCACCAAATGGCGACATACATGCACAACCTTAAACATTTCTGTACATGCGTACACTTTACTCTGTGTTAACTCCGTTATTATTAATCTTTGATGTATAGTGTTAAATACAATATGATTCCGATGGTATGCATTCACAAACTTTATAATACAAAAACTATTACGTTTAAAAACATAAAATTACTCAATACACGATATCGGTGCATGGTGGGTATATGCTCTCGTGAACTCTTTTTTTAGATCTAGTTAAAATCTACATTTTTTTAACGACGTCCAATATATATAAGGGAGGTATTCTGATCATACCGATTTTGCCATTTCGAGATTTCGATAGATCTCCACGAATTGAGGTCCTTACATAACGTTTTGACTATTTTTAGCATAGTGTCTGTCTGTCTGTCTGTCTCTCTGCCTGTCTGTCTGTCTGTCTGTCTGTCTGTCTGTCTGTCGGTCTGTCGGGAGTTTACTCGTGTCGGTTTTAAGATTTTTGCGAATATTTCACAACAGAGAAATATTTAGAAAAAAATTATTTAACAAAAGTTGCTAAACAACTTTTATTTGAGTAATTTTTTGACAAAACAGCATAAATTAAACAAGTATTTAGTGATGGCGGTCGATCCTGTGGTGGCCACAGCTGATTTTTTTTACATTACATCAATATATCTCTTAAGATTTAGCCTACGTAATCAATTGAAATGAGGAGAGTGAAAAATGATGGTTTCCTCCCATAACGCCCCCTAGGGGGATACGGACGAAGTTGGGACCCTCACTACAACCTTCGGATTATTTTACCCCCCTGTACAAAATTTGGTGAAAATCGGTCCATCCGTTTGGCTTTGCATAAAGGACAAACAAACAAACAGAAATTGATTTTTATACCGGGTGAATTATTTAAGGAGCAACATACATATAATGTTAATGAAATGAGTTATTTTAAAAGCAACATAGCCATAAAACAAATGCTTATCGTATCCATAGAAAAGACAAAATATTATTTTTTAAAATATTTTTTGGACGTAGCTACTAAGGACATTATTATTTTTGTTTGTATGTAAATATAAACAAACTAATAAAAATTCATTTATTGTTTCTAATTTACTATTTTTTAGCCGTCTAGGATAGGGTGACCATTTTCTTAAGAAGGCAATGCGGGACGGAGCAAAAAAAAAGGTCCTCATCTCCCAAATCCAAGTGAAGAGCAAAAAACATAAGATCCTCACCTCCCAAATCCAAGTGAAGAGTAAAAAAAAGGTCTTCACCTCCCAAATCCAAATGCGGGACAATGCGGGGCAAAATGTTAAAATGCGGGATGAATGGTCACCCTAGTCTAGGAACTTGCCAAATAACTATTATATCTAATCAACACTGCATATCTGTTGCCATGGATATGAGCTTGCTTTCATAATTTGCTATGTTGCTAATGAAATAACTCAATTCATTAACATTATATGTGAAACATGTATGTTGCTCCTTAAATAATTCACCCGGTATATAAAGATTACTAAATACTTTCAAAAAGGTGTTCATATTTTCACCCTCCTTGAAACAAAAATCTCATGACGCCCATGATTGTCGCGAAATTTATCGAGGAACCTCGGTAAATTCTGCTATATGAATAATGTAAGGTTTTGACCTAAATTTAAAGGATAACTGCTCACCCTATTTTGTTGAAATATTTATTACTTCATAGAGACAATATTTATATTTACTACATTATTTTATTAATATTGTTGTACGCTTCATTGGCATATTGGGTACAAGTATAATCCTTGCTAGTTATCCTTTTCCCGTAAAATACATGCAATAGAAGCAGGTATTTAGTCCTTAAGACTGAAATAAAATTATCCTATTTCTTACTCGTAAAAAGTAGTAACATCCTATTCAAAGGTAAATTATATGACTGCGCGATATAAATTAAGTTTCCTTTGGAACATTTTTATGGATCTTATAATGCAAATTTAGCATTTTTTTCTAATGTCTTGCATGTCAAGAGCTCATATCAGCAAACGAAGAGCTAATTTGAATTATAGTACCAAACTGTTCGGGTATTTTGTCCAATCATCCAAATTTCGTGTCAAGGATCTTGGTTATTAAGTTTTTTAGTCACATGGTTTAAAAGTTTAATGTCTATTTGATATTGAGAAGTGACTTTACCGATGGCGGCGCAGTGTTCGAAAGTAATATGATTGATGACAGTAGTACTTCACTATTAATTTGCGCATAGTAAACCGGTTAAATTAAGCACGTTTTTATTTTATTAAAATGGGAGTAAATATTTGCGAAGTTTGAATTTTTAAGCGCTACACAGGCAGAGCCGCAGTAAGGGGGGACGGAGGGGGCGACGGCCCCTAGCGCACTAAGGAAAAGGGCGCCGATGAGCTTGACTAAGGGGCGTGTCATTGCGAAAGTGAGGACCTTTTTTTTGCTCTTCACTTGGAATTTGCGAGGTGAGGACCTTTTTTTTGCTCATCACTTGGAATTTGGGAGGTGAGGACCTTTTTTTTGCTCTTCACATTTATTGGTCGCCAAAACGCAGTTCTGCCCCTAGCGCAAGTATTCCTTACTGCGGCTCTGTACACAGGTATCGACAGGTATAACAGAATCATCTAGCGAAAAAAATTTGTTTGGGGGTTGTTTTATAATGTTCGCGCTTTAGAACTTCGAGATTTAAAAAATTACATCTCGCGAAAATTTGGACTTAATATTAACTTTCCCTTTCGTAGGAAAAGTAAAAAAATTAATATGCCTATCTTTGTCCTTTCTTACATGATAGACAGAAACACTACAATTTGTTTTGCTTTTATAGTTTTTCACAACTACTGTTGACATAAAATATACATAATAAGTTCAAACTGTAGTGCAATATTTAGTACAATAATTTGGCCACCAGTTAGCGTATTCGAGCGTGTCACTTCTCAATACCTAGTGAGTATCCATCATCGTACCTAGTAAAACGATGATGGTTCTACGATATTTTCTCACACAAATTTTACCAATTTATTAACTTAACCCTTTACCGCATAGTGTGCCATATATGGCACATTCCGATTTTTATTTTTTATTTTACTTTTAAAGCTGATTCAGAACGTTACTTCATGAATGTTCATATATGCCACATACACAGCAATGGATCCTGCAGTATCTCAAGTAATGGACTGCAATAGATTTGAGGATATCAAGTGGAATTTGCACTTCAACGATAATTCTAATTTAACGAGAATTTATTGAGAGAGGACAACTAGAAGATATGACATTTTCTTTCAAAAATTCGATAGCGACTGCTTTTAATCCCTAATGAAGAACACCTAGCAATTGACGAGCAAATAATACGGAGTCATTTTCTTTTGTAACATAATGTAGAATCATAATGTTTCATGTATGGTAAAACCCTATTTTCATAAAAATAATAATTAATATTTTAAATATATTTTTTTAATTAATTTTTTTATCAATAAGAACCAATGCCTAATGCCCATGAATTATTTCAGCCAAAAATAAAAGTTCATGCAGTAAAGGGTTAACTGTTTTTTACAGTTAAGTGTTGTCACAATTTTTAATAAATAGTTTAATAAGAAATAAAAGTAAAGGAACTATGTAAATTTATGTACATATTATTTATTGTAAATAAATATATTATTATTATTATTTATTTTTTTTTAAATTTTTAACCAAGCAAATTAAAAAAAATATCTCTAAAAATATATATAAGCTCATATGTATTTTTTAAAATATGGTTCCTTTTCTGTGAGTTTTTTTTTAAATTTATTCAAAAACGGTAAACCGTAGCTTGCAAAAGAGATTATTTTTGAGATCTACGACTCAAAATACATAAGTATACACATTTTGAAGTAAATCGGAAAGAAAAAATTTTTGCTCGAAAATCGAAAAAATCGTAAGGGGTACCCCTTACGATTTTTTCGATTTTTGGCCATTTTCAAAGGTTTTGTTTGATGGTTCGTATTTATTATAATAGTTGAGTTATTAAGGCCCAAATTTTTTTCTAGACTAAACAATACACGAGGGTTTCAAAAATTCAAACCGTAGTCCTTTATATTTTATTATTCTCAAGTTAGAATTTTTTGAAATTTGAAAAAAAAAATTGAAAAATAAAAATTTCTCAAAAAAATTTTTTGTTTTGGATTTGCTTCAAAATGAATCCTAAGGCCCTTTAGAACCTCAGGATTTCAAAAATTTCAACCGCAGGTCTTTATCTCGTATAGATTTTGAGATCGGTATTTCGAAAATAAAATATTTACAAATTTTCAAAACTACACGGATCAAAAATGTGTTAACTAAGAAGGGCCCTATTTTTAATCTAGGTAGAAAAAAGTCTGTAGATTTCAAAAATTCAAACCGCAGATCCCTATATTTTATTGTTCTTAAGTTAGAATTTTTTTAAGTTAAAAAGAAAAATGAGAAATTAAAAATTTTACAACAAAATTTTTTGTTTTGGAGTTGCTGCAAAATGTGTCCTAAGACTCTTTAGGACTTCAGGATTTCAAAAATTAGTCCCGCTGGTCTGTGTTATATATATTTTGAGATACGGTTTTTCGAAAATGTTTTTTTTTTTTAATTAAAATTTGTCGTTTTATCTAGACATTAAAGGCCGGTTTCTGAAAGCTTATCCCAGTTTAATCTTTTAGTTAAACTCGGTTACAATATAACAATCCCATAAGTAACCATAGCAATTTTTTTCTAACTATTTGGTTATAGTTAACTAAGCTTAAAGAAACCGATCCTAAGAGGTTTCATTTCACATTTCTCGAAATTTAAAAATAATATTTATTTTTTAGGTGAATACATATTTGTTTATATTTTGTACACTTGAAGGGGCACCAGTTTGATACCTCATTCTTAAAAGAACACATTTATAAGGGACATTTTTTTTTTGTATTTAAACGTGAAGTCCCCCTCCCAATAAAAAATAAGCTATGAACTTCCCTAAAAAAAATGGCTTCTGAGCCTTCTCAAAAAAAATTGTGGGTGCACGCCTAGTACAGAGAACGGTACCCTGCCAGAGAAGTTCCCACCTGCGGTATTTTTAAATATTCGCCCCACACCCCACCCCCGTAGAATAAATCTTTGGTACGCGACTGCTGTAAATACATACGGCTATTAGTCAGCTAATAATTACATAATTTCACCGCAAATTTCTGGAAAGGTAACTAGAAATATTACTTATGATTTGGTAAACATTATAATAAGAAATATTTAAAATTCCGGTATATACAACAAAATACACAAACAAGAAATACAAAAACTGCAGGGTGATGTAAGACTTTTTACTACCACTGTATACCAAGAATCTGTATTTATAAGAAAATTTAAAAATATATTTTTACCTTAGATATATTTTCTGTCTTCAATCCCCGTTTGGAAAATGTCCAAGGTTTATCAAAGCATTTTTATTCTTATTTTATTGTCTGTTAGTAGTTTCGAACACACAATATAAATTTACAAGAGAAAATTACACTCATAAATGCCAAAAAGGAAGCACTGACTGTTTAAAATATATCCAGATGGTTTGGTACAATTCAGGAATTATGGAATTTCAAAAACAAATTACTTAAAAGGAATTGGATCCAATAAAAATTAAAATAAATTAAAAATTTATAACAGAAATAAATAATTGATAAATAATATTATCTTTTAACCACATTTTTTCAAACTGTATTAAGAAAATTAATAAACAAAATTAGAAAAATTAGTGTTTAAATTGTAGAGGACCTATACTCCACAAGGGAGTAAAATGAACTTATTCCCACTTAAAATCTCAAAAAAACACGTAAAATTTTCAGACTTAGTGATTTGAAAAGACCCTGTGTTCCACAATAGAGTAATAAGATCTACTCCTTAATCACAAAATACAGATAAAATCCCAAAAATTGTGTTAGTGACTTTTAAGGGACTTGCGTTCCACAATGGAGTAAAAGACGTAAAATACAAATCTCAAAAAGTAGGGTTAGTAAAAACCACGGTGAATTTTTCAAGCTCTATGTTCCACAGAAGAGAATTTTTGTGAAAATTTTCAAATAGGCAAGAATAAGGGTCACTGCTTTGTTAAATTGTAAAGGCCCTATTCTCCTGAGGAGAGTAAAGTATCTTTTAAAGACGTAAAATACAATCTCAAAAAGTAGGGTTAAATAAAATCCAGTGAATTTTTCAAGCTCTGTGCTCCACAGAAGAGAATTTTCGTTAAAAATTTCAAATAGGCAAGGACAACACTTTGTTAATTGTAAAGGCCCTATTCTCCTAAGGAGAGTAAATGATCTTGTCTCAAATAGAAAGATAAAACCAAAAGAATAGTGTGTGTATAACAACTATTCTCCACAGAAGAGTAAAATATGTACTCTGTTAAAAAGTTCAATAAACATTAGTGGATAAAACCCAAGAACTATGAGCCTATTCACCAAAAGAGAGTAAAATTTAATCTCTTTTAAAATAGACAAATATACCGTCCACAGAAAAAAAGTTTTTCTCGTTAAAGACACAATTTAAACATCAAAATCCAGAAAAAATCCTTTATATTGGACCTATTTTCCCAAATAAAAAAATTTTGGTTATAAAAAATAAAACATTAAGAAGAAATGACAATGGTCTAAAAAGGACAAAAAACTAAATTTTCTTCACAACAAAATTACTATAAAAATAAATTTTGGTTATAAAAAATATTAAGGATAATGGTCTAAAAGGAAAAAACGACAATGAAAAAGGACTAAATGGTCTAAAGGTAAATTTGGTAATATAGTTTTTAACTGTCCAAAAGTCCACAAGTCCATAAATGTCCAAATTTTTCCAAACTGACGTAAAATATTTTTAAACAGTACACAAAATCACCAAATAAAACTGGTTTTAAATATTGAATTAAAACAATATTAATAACTTTTAATATTTAAACTCAATGTTCACACAAATTTTTTATTTATTTATGAATTCCTTGTTTATTAATTTAATTTTTGAAACGTGGAAAATATTTTTAAAATAGTACACTTTGTCACTAATTAAACCTGGTTTTAAATATTGAATAAAACAGTTTAATAATCCTTTAACCTTTATTATTTAAACCCAAAGTTCACAAGAGTTTAATTATTTGTTTATTTATTAATTGAATTGTATATTTGAATGTTTTATAATTCACAAATGTCACAATTTTTTAAAAGTTGTTTCTTTTTCACAATAGTCACTTTGTTGAATGATTTGGTCCTTAAAATGGTAATTTGAGTGTGAAATGTTGGATTGTATGATGTGTTCAGGATGTGCTGGCGGTACTGGAAGGAAGGAACAGGTCCTGTAGAGGACGATGCGCTGCCAGGAATGGCAGGAAGCAATATCGCAAGTGGTGGTTCCTCCGGACCGCTCGGGAAATTCCCCCACCAACCCTTACCGATCCTACGGTTTATAACATGGGATATGCATGTGTTACCTATATACTAACACCTACTTTACTATACAACCATTTTAGAATAGTTTTAGGAGAGTTACAAGGATTTTTGTTGATTTAGAACATTGATGATATTAAGAACATTAGGTATAATAATTATGTCCATTAACTATTCTCCTCCGTTTCTTATTTTTTACAGAATAGCTCATTAGTAAAAGCTTTTTTGAGCTTTAAAAATCCACTTAATATACAGAGTATAGTATTTCCAAAAGGAATTGGCCACTCTCACTTATTGATTCCAATAATGACTGACAGTATAATCATTATACCTGCTGAGTTTATGGTTCTGTTAACAATAGTTAGGACTGTAATAATTATTTAAATTTCCACATTTTCGCATTCCACGTAAACATCCACATTTTCGCACTCCAAATCACCTTGCACAGATTCACTATTTTCACTACAGATATTAGGAATTTCTTCAAAATCCAATGGTCGCCAAAGAGCCATGTTGTTAATGTATGTACGCTATGAATTAACTAACAAACAAGTATTATATATTATGTGTATAACAACCCCTAAAATTTAGAAACAATAGGATAATAAATTTGAAAAATATCCTTGATGGTTTTTAAGAAACTTCAGTTGAACTAGTATTATATCTATTCAATTTAAATTTAAAATTCCCTTAATACCTCTTATATTCTGTTTAAAGCTTCGGATCTTAGGATACTGCCATAAATCCATTACCGCATTGTTAAGCTTTAAGAGTGGCCATTTCATTTTGGAAATACTATACCAAGATATAGGGAACACGATTTTGCTCAAAAATGAGACGTGTGAGCAATTGGAAAAAAATTGCTCTTTAATAATTTTGCCCAAAGGATCGAATGGTAATATTTAAATTTTCTGGAACGAACCGGAAGTACAGGATATCAAGGACTTTAATTTTTTAATTGGGAATGTATGTCATACTGGTTATCTTTGGATAAAGCTTTTGAAAATAAACAACTTTTACTTAAATATTGTTTTAATATATTTTACGGTTTACGAAAAATTGATTCTTGTCGAGCGACTTGAAAGTAAATTATTTTTATTTATAAGTATTCGAAGTGCCTTCCATTTTGATTTTAACACTTTCGGTTCCTCACTCTTGAGCTCGGAAAATATTTTTAAAAAAATATTTCACTTTCAAGTAGATGCGAAATGAAAATGAAATATTTTTATTTTTGTTATGCTCTGTGCTATAGAAAGCTCAAGAAGAATGTACTTGTAAAATACAATGAATACTTGTAAATAAAAATACTTTTCTTTCAAGTTGTTATAGAGAATACAATTTTTCGTCAACCGTAAAAGATATATAAAAAAAAATTTAAGTTAAAGGTGTTTATTTTCAAAAACTCTATCTAAAGCTATCCAACAATAAGTAGAGTTACTTTTGCAACTTAAAGTTGGGTGTACCATTTTCATTAATTTAATTTAACTTTTTGTGCACTTGTAAACAAGACCAGCGCGAGTATCTTTGATGCTTCTAGTCAAGATATAATTCTGTCCCCTAGGCAAGACATAAGTCGGCGCCCCTTGGCAAGACATAATTCAGCGCCTCTTCGCAAAACAAAATTCGGCGTCTCCTAAATATAATTCAATGGATATATAAGAAAAATAGTAAAATAGAAATTATATATGCTTTATATTCGTACATAAAAGTAATAATTTCATGGCTTTCCGGCGCCCCTTTTTCTGCGGCGTCCCTAGGTAGTCACTTAGGCCTAATGGTAAATATTGTAAACAGGATTGATGTATGTAACTATAGTTTCAACTGCACACAGTAAGGATTTAACTTCTTTTGCAACTGATATACTAGCGTCGGCGAATCAACGCAGTTACGTCACACAACATAACAAACTACTGTATTGTCTGGAACAATGCAATCGTTTGTTACGTCGTGTGACGTAACTGCGTTGATTCGCCGACGCTAGTGTAGCAGTTTTCTACATAAATTTTATATGGTTTATAACATATTTTAGTCATGTTTTAAACGTTCCATTTCTCGCCAAAAATCAATGGATCATGAAAGGTCTAAAAAGAAACTGAACATTTTTTGACGTGTGGGAAGGCGTTGAAAAAATAAAGAGATCTAGTACTGTAAAACCTGACACTTAACCGATCAAGATGGAAAACTTATGTGAGTAAGGATAGATCGACAACCAACAGTGGCCATATACAGTTATTTTGTTTCTCTAAACCATTTTTCTAAATAACAAATTTCAGAAAATTCTCCCATTTTGTTTTCTACTCTAGCAAATAAAGATAAAATCTGAATTTACTAAACCTATATTTTTTTGTTTTTATATTCTCTACATCGTACTATATTTGACATCAATCTGACGAAAATACAAAATAGAAAAACAGAACAAAACATCTTAAAAAAAAACATCATAAAACAACAGTATTACTCCTATCGACAGGTACACGTGGAGTTGTTATGCGCATGCGTATTAGAAGATGCGCACGCAGGGTGTCATCAGAAGGCGGGGCTTATCTCCCCCTGGTCTCACCCTCCTACCTAACCTATCTACTCTAGGGGTGAGTTCAGTTTTTTTAGAGAATTCTACCAAGGCTTACAATGTATTCTTACTCTTAAAACAAAAATGTAGTAATCGAAATTGGAAGGTATTGCAAAGGTAACCCTGTAATGTTTGAAAATTCACATCATATTTTTATTTACTACATTAATTTTTCTGTATACGGTTTTTATTTTTACTTTTTAGTGGAAACCGAAAGAAAAAAAAAAGAAAACATTTAGTAAAGTAGACCAATACTTCGTCTGTCCTAAACTTTTACTAACAACCTACCTAGTTTTTAGGTGTACACTACTTTTTCTGCGGCGTCCCTAGGTAGTCACTTAGGCCTAATGGTAAATATTGTAAACAGGATTGATGTATGTAACTATAGTTTCAACTGCACACAGTAAGGATTTAACTTCTTTTGCAACTGATATATTTATCCCTGAAATTATGCCAATTAAAACTATGCAATAATATTTTATATAATCTTAATTTATTATTTGTTTTTGTTAAATATCCTCGACCACATCGTATTGGCCTACTTTTCTAGATTTTAGCCCAAAATACTATCGTAACCAGGGACGTAGCCAGGGGGGGGCATAGGGGGCATCCCCCCCCAGGATAGTTTACCTTATATAAAATATAATTTAGGTTGTTAGAAGTTTTCTTGACCGGAGGTGAAGAAAATTTATAAATTTACCGGACTTTTATTATTTAATATACTATAAAAGACCTAGAAGAGGGGTCGGCAAACTGCGGCTCTTTTAGAAAACTTTGTGAGCTACACTAGATTTTTTGACAAAACCAATTGAAGTAGATATGTAGCAATTACATTTATCACCTTCAATTAGTGGATTTGAAATCCAAAGGTTTATGGAATTATATATTCTTAAAACTTAATTCTGAACTTAAAAATTTAGAAAGAAAAAAGTGAATTTTATCTTCCCAGCATAAGTGGACCGAAATTCGCAATCTTCAAAATGTAGATAAAGTTCTTTTCGAAGCTTGGAACCGTCTTCCAGAATCGTTCAATCTTTTAAAAAATTATGCTTTTGGGCTACTGACAATTTTCGGATACACATGTTACTGTGAGCAAATCTTTTCACATATGAAATTAATAAAGAGTCAGTTAAGAAGTAATCTTACTGACCTGAAACTAGAGTGTTGCCTTAAGTTAAAGATTACTGAATATTCACCAAATATTGAAGTCTTATAGAACACTATACAGGAGCAATCGTCCCATTAAAAAAATTATTATATTGTAATATACTGGCAACTACAATAGGTATCACAAACTAAATGTATAAGTAAATATTAATTTATTGTAATACTTGATTATTTTAAAACTAATAAACAATTTTTACGTTTTTTTTTCTTAAATATAGCATATATTTTTTAACGGCTCTTCCATGTTATTGTGTTTCTTTTTTCAATATAGATTTGGACTCTTTATCACTGAAAGGTTGCCGACCCCTGACCTAGAACGCTGTTATTTCCTACCCAAGCCATGTAATTAAGGTCGTACCGACCAATTTAAAATATTTTGTTATTTTTGCCCCCCCCTCCAAGCTGAAATCCTGGCTACGTCCCTGATCGTAACTAAATATCGATAGTCCGTTTCATAACATCGATGTCAAAACATCAAAAGTTCATTAAGAGTCATATAAGGTCATTAGGTTATGATAGTAAAGCATTCAGTACAGAAGAATCCGAGCGGCTCAAATTAAGCTTCAAAAGTATTCTGAACGTAAGTCTGTGTTATTTTTAACGTTAAAACAAATAAAAACTACTGTACTTAATTATAAATGGAGGTTCAGTTTTTTAAGTGAAGTTTTACCTTCATTAAGAAACACTGACAACTAAAAAATATCAAACATAGATACTTACATTCATAAATAATACTTACTTAACATTTTCTAGTGCCAGGCTGTTGGTGTGCCAGTATTAATCTTGCGGTGTCCTCCATTTTCTTGTCACTTTTTTCTATCTTGTGTCATAGTCCTTGTTTCTTCCATTTCGTCCCTCTTCTAGCTGTTGCTCTTTGAATTCCATCTAGTCACGTTCGTCTTGGTCTTCCTCTGAACTTTATTTTAGGAGTCCTTACTTCAAAAACCATTTTTGCCTCTTTTTTATGATCCATTTTACATAAACGTCCACACCACCTCCATTGACTTTGTTCTATTAAATGCTCCATGAAAAGTGTTCCAAGATTCTCTCTATAAACCGTATTTCTAATTCTGTCATGTTTCATTTTACTTGCTATCTTTGTCAGGAATTTCATTTCTGTATCTCTTACTTTTCTACTTAATTATAGGTTCTTCATTGTATAAATTCAAGTTTTCTTGCAGCTTTTAATTTTCTGTCATAATTGCCATATCATCAGTATAGTATAGTTCAGAAAATCCGTAAATAATAATATATAAAAAAAAATGTTCGTCACAACTTAATCATGGTTATGGTTCTTGTAAAAGTTCCTCGTGTTAATAAATACAAAATAAAAGCTACCTCAACAGGTGATTGAGCTTTCGTGAGATATCACATCTGATTATAATCGGTGAGCTTTAGCACTAAGCTTAACGTAACACCTACAACGCCTCAATGTTCATTTAACCACAGTAATAGCTTTTTCATATAACCTTTGAACTTTACAATTAATAACATTCTTTTTAAGCACTAAAATGGATTTTTATAACCATAGAATTCTTATGGAACTCATTACTATTTAAGTAGAAATATTTAACAAAGCATCTGTAGCTATTAGTGCCTAACATAACCTTCAATAATGTAGATGAATGTTAAATTAAATTTTAAAAAATCTGCTCCAATTTTGGCAGAAAGTGGATCTTTAAACAACTCAAATCTTAAATAATTTTTATTACGTATCACATTAATTTAATAGCATTTTGACCTTCGATGACATAAAACATTCTCATGTTGACACCTGCTGCCCCCAGTTAATATATTAAAAACTAACAAACTTGCACCTCTGACCTTCGAAGACTTCAAAATAATTTCTAAATTTCATTGACTCCTGCTGCCTCCAATTTTAAATTTTGGAATTAATGCAACTGACGGATCCATACGAATATTACCGATTAATAATTCGATTCAAATACCAATTAACAGAATTAAATGACGTATGTGAACTCATTAATTAAGTATGTGAACTAATTTCCTAATCTTAATCTGAGAACTAGACCAGATTAAGTGAAAACTAGTTCAAATGGCTATAACTCCCTTATTTATGAACCGATTTTAAAAAACATCACAGTTCTGGAATAGAGACATCAAGATGATTCTGTATGTATTCTTAAAAGTGCCAAATTCGGACTTTGACAAAAAATTCTGCTCCAGTTTCAGCCGAAAGTGGAGCACGGCTATAACTCGTTTATTTATGGACCGATATCGCTGAGATTTGGCACAGGGGTGTGGAATGATGTAATCTTTGAACGTAGGTACACCAAAATAGAATATATGCAGAAGTAGGGCCTCAGCAGGCCCCGAAAGTTGAAAAAAGTTTATAATTCTCTTATTTATTGACTAATTTGGATGAGATTTAGTCTTGGGGTTCAAAAGTACAGTCTTATGACAGGAAATGTTAAAATTTGAAAAAGTTAAGTTTCAGCCGAAAGTGGAGCATCGCTATAACGTGTTTATTAATGGACCGATATCGCTGAGATTTGGTACAGAAGTATGGGAAGATGTAATCTTTGAACGTAGGTACACCAAAATGGAATGTATACAGAAGTATGGTGTCCAGAGGGCCTCAATTGTGAGAAAAGTCTATATCTGTTATTTATTGACTAATTTTGATGTAATTTAGTATAGAGGTTCAAAAAGAAGGTCTTATTGACAAGATATTTTAAGATTTGATCAAAAAATATACTCAAATTTCGGATGAGTGAAAATGAAAATAACTTTCTGTGGTAGTTTTATTACAAACATATGTTCATATTATAAACAGAACAGCGAAATTAATTCATTAATTGAGGGTGCTAGAAGTAAAAGGAGTTAGGCACATAATTTAAAGTTTCGAGAAAATCAACTTCAAAGTTAATTGCTCTAGGAAAATTATTTAGTTTTAAGATAAATAAAACAGCGAATCTCTCTCCATCTTAATGAGTATCCATAAGTATTGTTCTTAGGATCTTGCAGTAAAATGATTCAAGCCTACTTAAATCGTTTTACCAATAATTGAAATAGCAAATTATTTTTTCAAGTTCGACAGAGTGTGTTGGTAAAGCGAATTCTGTTGAAATCGTTTTACTATCTAATAATAATAATATTTAACTGACAATATATGTACTTAAATTTAGAAAAAAATGCACTTGAATTATTTTACTTCTAACGCCCTCAATTTACGGACTACTTGTGTTATGGACCTATTATAAACGAGGCATAAGATATCAGAAGGCATGTAATTACTATTAACTATTTCTATATACACCATTGTAGCGCTCTTAATTTGTGGTTTATTATGCGGTGTGTTAAGAAGTACAGACTAAAGTTTAGGGAGTAGTATATGTTTAGTTCGCGTGACCTGAGTAAAATCTGGTCCCTCTTCTTCAACGTCATTTCCTTAGCGTGTCCAGTCGCAGAGCTGGCCACAACTCGTCACCAGCTTACATTATTACCACGTGTATAATTCTATACATATTATTTATCAAACGCCAAAAATTCACATCTTTAAATATTAATCGATGCAGTTAAATCGAAGTTCTGCTCTCATCACAATCATAGCATCAAAAAGTTCGTAGTTCTCATGGTGGAGCCATTGAATAAAAAGACTAAAGTAAGGAGTATGGCATGCTATTTGGAAAGACCAAGATGGTCTTTCAAAATGGTGGACAATATTTTCTGGCTGTACAGTGACGTAATTTTAATGTGTTTTATTATTAACCTGTGATATTCGATGGTAATTGCCCCTTTGCAGCCAGTTACCATCACCCAGCGTCTGTTCATTTTTTCGAACAGGCCTTTTATATTATTTATTTGTATTAATCCGTGTAAGATTTTTTTTATTGAGTATACGTATTTTTAATGATATTTGTTTATTTATTGTCTAATTTATAGTTATATATGTAGTGTAGTCATTTAGATGGGTTGCGTTAGGCGCAAATAGCCTTTGTTGCTGTGCGCCAAAATTTTTAACTAACTTGGCAGCCATTGTGGCGTTGGAAAAACGTAATTTCCGTCAAAAAAATTTGTATTCAAACATAATAGAATACAATTTTGTGTCTTACAAATATCTTTTATTTTTATACGGTTTTATGTAGAAATGTTCAAATAATACGTCAACATTTTTTTTGACATGCTTTTTTAATTCAGAACCTTCATCGGAAAATACTATACTTGATGATAATGGACTACCACTTAGTATACGTATCCTTTACAAAAATTAAATAATTTTGCACCCATTTTTAGCAGCACCTATTTTTATCTTGGACACTGATACTCGGTTTAACTTAGGGCTAGTGATCATACGCCTCAAAGTTGACTCATGGATCAATTCTGTGCAATCCGTAACACTTTCCATAAGAAATATATAGGCGTTACGGGTACACATAGGCAAGTTTTTACACGCGACATTTTAGTGTGTCGCAACATTTTCCAAGTGTACCCCGAAATATTAAAGACAAAAAAAAAAACAGCTGTGGCCAGTACAGGACCGACCGCCATCACAAAGTACTTGTTTAATTTATGCTGCTTTATCAAAAAATGTCCAAAATAAAAGTTGTTAGCTATTGCTTTTATAGCAACTTTTGTTAGATTTTTTTTTCGAAATATTACTCTGTTGTGAAATATTCGCAAAAATCTTAAAACCGACACGAGTAACTCCCATTTCTAGTTAACCGATTTTTACCAAAAATTGATCAACTCGTGCCATTGATATCAAAAGCTTAAATATGAAGTTTCATAAAAATCCTTTAGTCGAATTTGCTCTGCACGTGTACACGGACCGACAAACAGACCGACAGACAGACAGACCGATAGACATATAAATAGTCAACCGATAAAAATAGTCAAAACGTTATGTAGGGACCTCAGTTCGTGAAGATCCATCGAAATCTCGAAATGTCAAAATCGATATGATCACAATATTGTATACCTATATTGGCGGTCGGTAAAAAACTAGCGTTAGAAATTTCTTCTGCTATGACTAAGTAGGTGTGCCGCGAAATTTTTCTTCTTTGGAAAATGTGCCACGAGAGTAACAAGATTGAGAAACACTGGTCTAGAAACTGATGGATCAGTTTTCATTTTTCCTGGCAAAAGAAATGTACACTTCTTGGGATCTATGTTCCTGATTCATGCGTAACCATTTAGAGATTTGATATGCGTTATCCTTTTGGTAACCGCATTGTTCATATATAAAACTAATGTAATTACAAGAAGCAAATCACAAGCAACACGAACAACGAACGTCTAGATTATTAATTGCCCTTCTAGTTTTCTTTGCAGGAATATAATCAAATTCAAATTTACTTTCTTGTGTCTATCTGTCAATGTCAAATGTCAACATGACAATAATTACGTCACGAATCTCTTTGTCGACGTAACTTTCAGTCCTGAATAAAACAGGAAACTGTGGAATGTGACACAGAATATTTTTGATAAGTTTTAAAGCAAGGAAATGATATTTAAAAGTCAGACATGCAAATTAGCACTATCTTAATTTATGGAGGGATGAGTTTTACCTTTCCAAGGATTACCTTCAGGAAATCCATCATTTTAAACAACTTGCAGCAAGCTATAGGCTATTCCAAACGTTTTGGTGGAACTAGATTTTGATATCTAGTAATTTTTTATCTATTTATTCGGACGTTTGATCATTTTGTTTAACCTTTGTAAATCATACTCACTATACAGGGTCCAGCAGAGAGGTATGATGTTTTTGAAAAAGTGTCACATATTTAATTTCGAACCAATTTCAAAATTTATTGTTTTTATACATAACTGGTACATTGCCATTTGAAAAAAATACAGATTTATTTTCGAAAAAATAATCAACTTAGGTAGAGTCCATTTTTGTCGAGGCATTCTTGTAGACGGGTGGCGAAATTGTCCATACAATGTTCAAGCATGACACGTGGAATCCTTTGAATTTCTCGCGTAATGTTTTCGGGAAGCTCTTCAAGAGTACGTGGTTTGTTAATGTAAGCTTGAGCTTTTAGGTAGGCTTTTTTAATGGTTTCGAAATCGTCGCTATGTGAGCACCACAGAACGACCCGTTTCAATGAGTTGTAAATAAACACACGATGTGCTACAGACCAAGGCTCCATTGTTACTGAAATGGCATCTGTTGACGAGTAGATATCAACCATTCCAAAAACAGTGTGACCATTAAACCGCGCGTAACAGTCATTTCAGAAACATCATTTCTCTCTGCCGAACCCTGTATAATACAAAAATTCTAGATTAAACTGATTGTCATTATAAAATGTCCTTTTCATTGTATTTTATTTTTTGTCATTCTTAATATAAATTTCCCAGTTATTTATTATTTTTTGTCTTTAAAATATGTAAAACTGGGTAAACCTGCATAATAGCGCCCTGAGAATAGTTTTCAAGGATTATTGTGAATCCTTAACTATGATTCACCTTAAAAGAACTATCTTAGATTATTACTGAAAACATACTGATTTTTTTTTTGTAAACCACCTAAAAATAAATTGTGTGTTGAAGTGAATTGAAGCGTAGAAACAATGCAAACAATTGCAAGAGTAGATATTCAGGATGCTATTATGAAGGATTACCTAAAAATGTATTAAAATTTTTAATAAATGTCATTCGTTTCCTTGGTTTCTCTGTTGGAATTTTAAATTTTGACATACCAACGTGAAATATGTAATAACCCAAGCAAGGTCACCTTCGAGTCACAACCTAAAAAGAACCAAATTCACATTTTGGTCCACCTAAACGTTTGGAATAGCCTGTAGCTACATGGATTTAACCCTCAGTGCCCAACACTGTCTCAAGGTGGATCATATAAAAATCCATGTAAAAATACAATACGTGCAAGTATCATAGAAATGTCCGTGGCCACCTACAGACGACTGCACAATGAAACAGTTATAAACGCCGATTAAGAAAAATTACACGGTATTTCGCTAAACTTTTTAAAAATGTCCACGAGTTAAATGATATTTTCTTGCGTATTTATCCCGCGGGCTGTAGTTTGGGCCCTGATCTAGATGAAAATTAAATGAAAATTAAAAAAAAAAAACTGCTTCAGTTTTGGCTAAAAGCGGATCTTGACACAATTTAAACCTTAAATAATTCTTATTACCTATCACTTTTTAATTTAATAGCATTTTAACCTTCATTGACATAAAACATTTTCGAAGATATATTGACACCTGCTGCCTCCTGTTAATATATTGAAAACTAATGAATTTGCACCTCTGACCTTCGTAGACGTTAAAATAATTCCAAAATTTCATTGACTCCTGCTGCCTCCAATTTTAAATTCTGGAATTAATGCAATTGACGGATTCTTACGAATATTAACGATTCAAATTCGGTTTAAATACTAATTAACAGAAATAAATGACGTATGTGAACTCATTAATTAATTGGGTGAACCAATTTCCTAATCTTAATCTGAGAACTAGATCAGATTAAGTGAAAACTAGTTCAAATGGCTATAGCTCCCTTATTTATGAATCGATTTTAAAAAACCTCACACTTCTGGAATCCGGGCATCAAGATGATTCTGCCTGTATCCTTAAAAGTGCGAAATTCGGACTTTGACAAAAAATTCTGCTCCAGTTTCGGCCGAAAGTGGAGCACGGCTATAACTCCTTTATTTATGGACCGATATCGCTCAGATTTGGCATAGTGGTGTGGAATAATGTAATATTTGAACGTAGGTGCACCAAAATTGAACATATGCAACAGAAGAGCCTCAGGAGGCCCCAAATGTCGAAAAAAGACTATAACTCACTTATTTATTGACTGATTTGGATAAGATTTAGTATTGGGGTTCAAAAGTTATGTGTTATGTCAGGAAATATTAAAATTTGAAGAAGAAAAGTGCTCAAATTTCGGCCGAAAGTGGAGCAACGCTTTTAATTGTGTATTTATGGACGGATATCGCTGAAATTTGGCACAGGGGTGTGGCATGACGTAATCTTTCAATCTAGGTACACCAAAAAGAAATATGTGCAGAAGAAGGGCCTCAAGTAGCCCCCAATTTCGAAAAAAGTCTATCTTTCTTATTTATTGATTTGGAAAAGATTTAGTATCGGGGTTCAAAAGTAAGGTCTTATTGATAGGATATGTTAAAATTTGACAAAAAAAGTGCACCAATTTCGGCTGAAAGTGGATCAGGGCCATAACTCCCTTATTTATGAACTAATATTGCTGGGATTTGGCACAGGGATGTGGAAGTAGGTAATTTTTAAACAAAGGTGCACGAAAATGGGATATTTTTTATTTTATTTTTATTGTACGTCGGAAAATCAACAGAGATAAATCTCTGATTGGATTTAAAAATAAATATGTGGGATCAGGCAAGCAGGGGGGTGGGGTCACGGGTAACACAATAATATATAATAAAAATATGTACCTCAAAAACACGTTTTTAAGGTACATATATTTCTTGTAAAAGAAATTGAGACCGCCACAAAAAAAAGAACGATGTATCCGTTAAATATTTGTTCATTTGCTGTTGATGAGGACTGCCTTACAGATCGAAATGTAACATCCAATATTAATATAATTACAATGTTTGAAGAATTTTTTCAGTCAGTCTTTAATATTTTACTATTCCAAGTAACAAAATATAAGCTAGTACTTAAACCACAGAAAAAGTCGTTCAGTCTTCAATCATCAAAATACAAATGGCTTATGTATCCAACTCTAAATCATAAAGCTGCTCATATTACACGTCGTGGAATATAAAATTTTAAACTACAATTTATACATTTACAATATTGCTATTTTTGCACACATGTATATATCTTCGGGTCTTGCTTCTTAATCTATCACCTCCATCGTATCATTTAACTTCACTTTGAGTTTGAACGATTATCATTTTGGCCCGGAAGTCATCTCTGGCGGAAACAGTAATTATAACAGTCCTTAATGATTGGTGACATTATCCTGTAATCTGAGTCTCTCAGCGATATCTCACGACTCGTCGATCAAAGCTAATTACGTCATTATACACTCAGTGACGTAACAACGCATCCCTTTAACTTGCTTTCATCGAGAATTCATACCAAGTCAAGCGTATGTGCATTGTGGTGACACTTTTTCAAATTGCCAACCATTATTTATGCAACGATTAATGATCTGGTGAACTATAAAGAAGTTTTATGTTTTATATATTTGAAAAATTCACAAAAGTTAGGTATTAGGTACTTCAATTAAATTTTTATTTTAATAGGGGATACGCATAAAATTTACATTTCCTTAAAACTACATTTTTTTGATATGTTAATGTTAGTTGTCACCTAACAAAACAAAAATCACATTTTAATTAATATTACAGCCACATTTTTTAATTAAAATATTGTAAATTTGAAATAAGCCGACCACAGCGCGGTTGCCGAGTAAATACGACTGAGCATGACGTCAAACCCTAGACTGCCCAGACTACAACATAATCTTTACGTGTGTATTGTATTGTTCGAGAGTTTTGTATTTGTTTTTAAACAATTTTTCACGCATTTATTATTAAAATGGCAGATAAAGATTTTGTTAGGGCTCAGAGTGATAATTTACCCAACATTGATGCTTTTATGCTCATGGAATATGTGAAAAATAATGAATGCTACAGTGCTGAAAAAATACATGATGTCAAAACAGACTTGTATGTAAACCATTTATGTATTCTATAACTTTATGTAAACAATATAAACGCTGCAACTCTGTAAAATGTAAATATTTATGTAATTTAGATGTCAGAATCTTACTACATTATTTACATAAAGTTACAAAACGTTGGCATAATTGAAATACTGCAATATAGGTTATATATTTTAATATAAAATTTAAACAAACAGTGGGTGTTAAACAAACAGTGGATTGTTGCTTAGTTTTCGGTTCCTATGAATAAATCCAAGTTTCATCATCTGTACCGATGTTGTATTCGGATTTTGCAGTGCCTAGGTTGATTTTTTAGCATTCCCTTACACCAATCAACACGAGCCTTTTTTTGAGCTTCGGTCAAATTATGCGGAATCCATCGCGAACAGATCTTTTTCATAGCTAAATGTTCATGCAAAATCGAATGTATTGCAGTCCTCGATATGCCATATGATGCCTATCTCACGGTTAGTCACATGCCGATCTTCTTCAATCATTTTGCGCACAACATCGATGTTTTTTTGAATCACAACAGATTTCATCACTGACGGACGCACGACCATAACGAATTTCTGCAAACTAATTGTAAACTGTCTTTTCTGATGGTGCTTCATTACCAAAAGTTGAACGAAGCGAATCTATGCATTGTTGTTGAGTTAGGCCTTTACTAAAATCGTAAAAAATCATCCAATGAAAACCTTCACAAGTAATAACCATTTTTTCACAAACTTGTTTTTTTAACGCTCCCTGTGAACAAACTACTCGGTCAATTTATAAGCTGCTACTGATTTCACAATAATAAATCTCAAATTTTACGAATATAGTAATGACACATTTCAATATTGCCATCTACTGGTCGTTTGTAAAAATATAAAAGATAACCCTTGTAACAATAAGCACTCCGCCTGTTCCTTACACACATGAACTCGATTCTCAGCTGTTAAAATTTTTGAGTGGAGTGAAAATGAAAGAACTTGATGCCCAATCTTCTATATTTCAAGCATGTCTGCAATAATTCGGATTCCACCCCTGTATTTGTGATATCAGGGGTATAGACTTCCCCAAGTGCGCTAACTGCCTCTGATGCTGTAATCTGATATGATAAGGGCGTGACATGCTAACGGTTCATACGAGGGGTGTTATCAATTGATAGAAACTTATCTAACAGAAAAGGGAACTTAATAGTTATTACTACTGTTCCCTATCTCTTCTTGGGCACTATCAGTCGGGAAGATTTTGGTCTTAACTTTGCTGTATATAAATAATTTCATCCCGTCTTCGATTTTTACGAAATATCATTCGCCTATAATTGATAAATTATCAATCTTCTTTTTCAGATGTACATCTGTATAATAAGACTTACATGCTTATGACTCCTGATCAGGCATATGCACAAATAATAAACAGGTTCAAACATGATAAGAACATCAAGACCTAATACGCCCGATAGTAAAAATTGCTTGGTTAGTATTTTATCTTTCAGTAGTGGGGTTATGTAATAATGAGTGCTATTTGTGTAAAACGTTTTGAAGCGGTATTTTTATGAACCCACCCAAAAGGGCCAAAAATGTCCTTTCAAGTGCAGCTAAATATATGCACAAGTCCGTAGACTTTGGGAAGAATTGGGTAAAACGTTATAAAATTAATAAACATGTTGATGATTTTCCGAATCGTGGATTAAAAAAAGTGACCCCTAAAAATAAGGTAAAGTGATTTTTAACGTTTTTAGAAATAATCCTGTTATCTTTACGTAAATATCAGGCAATTTCGTTAAATAAGAACATTAAGTTAAGTCTAATGCCCCTGAGAAGTCGTTTAATTGAAAATGGTTTAATTTCAGGAGCACCAAAAAAATCATTGTTATCGGTGAAACATGTCGAAAAACGACTTGCTTGGGCCAAGGAAAATTTAGACCGCGATTGGAGTGATGGGGTTTTTTCTGATGCCCGATGCAAATCCTATTGAAAATGTTTGAGGGTTCATGAAATATAAGCTTCAAACAAAAAACGTTCCAAATTTAGATCAGCTAACTCGTCAAATACGGCAGATATGGAGATCACTATCAAAGTATGCCGAAAAGCTGGTAGAAAGTGTACCGAAAAGATGCCAAGCAATAATTGATAATAATGGAGATTGAACCAATTATTAGGTAGTAGCGTAATAATATTGTGACGTGGGTGGTTTGATTGAGACACAACTCCTGGTTTCAACATAACAAATTTATTAAATATGTATATCACATTAACAAAATAATGTTTGAATTGGTCCATGGAGTTGGGGAAGTCTTCGGTCCACCCCGTGTTGGCCAGGATCGGCTTGGACCTATCTCCGAGGCGGGGGCTACCCATCCGGGAGTCGAGGAGCCTGGAGAAGTCTTCTCCCACTCACATGGTCACTACTTGCTTGGCTTCTCTCTCGATACAAGAATCTGGCGTCAGTGTCGTGGTCGTCACCTTCTGGACTAATACGTGCAACGGAGTTGGCTATGTTCCACTAACTCCATATTTTGTGACTGCCGGCCTTTTTGTAACGAAAATTAACCCAGTTCCAATATTCATTCGTCATGACAAATATTTCCTCATTATGAAAATGCGATGTCTGCATTTTCGTAATCAGGCCACATACGTCAGACGCTTACGAATAGTTTTTAATCAGACAGCTGACCGTCACAATGTCTAGATGTCGTAATCCTGGACCTTCCCCATCAGCATGGCGCCCCGACATGCAACAAAATAAACAAAATTTTAAAAAAAAAATCAAAATAATAAAACCAATGGCGAAAAATAAAAAGTTTTGAAGTTAATAAAAACTTAGAAACTTGTCAGGTATTTCTACGCTGTTGGCTCATGTGACGTCTCTAGATGGCCACCAAAATGCGTAGACACAGCTCCCTAATATACAGTAAATTTTTAAATTATTTTTAGTTTTTCCTTTTCTCTCTTATAATTCGCCAAAACTTAACAAGGACGTTTTATTGTACAAACTGTACAGTCCACAGATTTTAATTTGTTCACTTTTGCTCTAGAAATAAGAATAGTGAACAAAATAAACTGAACAGCTTGTATGACAAAAAAGAAGAACTGGTGGCACAGCTTGTAGTCTATGAATGATAATAATGAAGTATCATTGTCCACAGTTCGGTTATTAAATAATTGGCAAGTTCTTAAAGACACGCGTTCTAATTCGTTCTACAAATCTCAGCGACAGGCGTTAACCCCTACTTGAATATATATTCATGATACCAGCCATGTCACCCTCTTCTGTATACAATACCCCTGGGACAATAGATTATATTAGATTCGCCACGGTATTATCAGATTATTAGCTTGTATTTATGGTTTTGTTATACATACATACATATCATTCATTCTATATGGGAAAATTATTAAACTGATGACATTGGCTACATAATAAACTTGCATGCGATAATATAAAAATTGGCTACCAGCTACAAAATTAACAATTAAATAACTCTGTACCAAAAATGAGAAGATTAGTTAAAATATTATTTTGTACTCGTAAAAATTAGGTTCTCAATAAACATACTTTGGGTCCCATGGTCCCATGAATCATATTAATTTAAATAGTATATGAACTGTAAGAATGGGACTCATATTGGACTGTCAGAAGCTACCGAAAAGAAAGTCCAAAAAAAAGTTTCATATGCAGCAGCCTAACAGATAAAACTTCAAATAATAATCTCCATATCATTCGATTTATCTGCATCTACTTTGACTTCCACTATCAAATTTCACATATAAAAAGCACCCTAAAACAAAATACCATTAACTACCCTCCTGAGGTAAAGTCATCGCTAATTGCTTTAAACGTTCAGGGCATGATTCAGCCATTTGTTAACAGCCTCTTAGTTTCAATCATCGTCGACAGGTGGTCACAAATCAAAGTCTTTTTAAATTACGCACCACGATATCGTTACAGGCCGCACCCGCGACAGCGACAGCGACCGAGACCCCCCTTTATTGAATATTATCAGCTGCTACTGTCATGTTACATTACTGTAAACGCTATAGCGATTTAATCGTGATTCATAAATGTTGGATTATGTGTTTAACAGCGTCAACATTATACAAGTGTGATTTACCGATGCTTTCTTTCAACGAGTGTTACATAAATGAGTAGTTTTAGGTAGGGTGACCATTTTCTTAAGAAGGCAATGCGGGACGGAGCAAAAAAAAAGGTCCTCATCTCCCAAATTCAAGTAAAGAGCAAAAAAAAAGGTACTCACCTCCCAAATCCAAGTGAAGAGCAAAAAAAGGTCCTCATCTCCCAAAATCCAAGTGAAGAGCAAAAAAAAAGGTATTCACCTTCCAAATCCAAGTGAAAAGCAAAAAAAAGGTCCTCAACTCCCAAATCCAAATGCGGGAAAATGCGGGACAAAATGTTAAAATGCGCGACTTTCGCGGGACGCATCTTAATGCGGGACAAAATGTTAAAATGCGGGACGAATGGTCACCCCAGTTTTAGGTACAAATAGCCTTGAAATAACATTGATAGTGATACATTGATAGGGTTACCTTTTAAGTTTTTACAAAAACTAAGAAAGAAAAAATTTTAATTGAAGCAAACTGTTTTATTGCTTTTCAAAATATTCGCCTTTAAGATTTATACACTTTGCATGCGTTCAAACCAATTCTCGAAACATTTTTTCCACTTTGAAGTTGGTGTCTCAAAAACATGGTTTTCGAAGGCTTCAACAGCTTCTTGAGGTGATCAAAATCGCTGTACATACATTTTTTGTTGTCAGTGGGGAACAAAAAAAGTCCTTAGGAGATAAATCAGGTGAATACAGGCAATGAGACATTAATCCATGTTTTTCTCCTTCAAATAATCAATTGTTTGACGTACTGTGTGGGAGCTTGCATTGTCATGATGAAGAATGATGCGACGTTTTTAGTTGCTTTTCCTGATTTTGTCGATGACTTCTGAGTTTTGTCCATTTTCAAAGTTTTTGTTTGACGATTCGTATTTATTATAAAAATTGAGTTATTAAGAAACCAATTTTTTCTAGACTAAACAATATACGAAGATTCTAGAAATTTAAGCCGCATTTCTCTATATTTTATTGTTGTTAAATTACAATTTAGTGAAATTAAAAAAAAAAAAAAATACAAATTAAAAATTTCGTATTTTTGTTTTTTTTTTTGAATTGCTTCAAAATGAGTTCTAATAAGACCTCAGGATTTCAAAAATTTCAACCGCAGATCTCTATCTCAATAGTTTTTAAGATAAGGTCTTTCGAAAATGAAAAATTTCAAAACCACACGTATCAATAAGGCGTTAACTAAAGAGGTCCTTATTTTTTATTTATATAGAAAAAAGTCCGGAAATTCAAACCACAATGCTGGATATTTTATTGTTCTTAAATAAAAAATTTTTTAAATTTAAAAAAATACTTTTTTTTGTGTTTTTTTTTTTATATGCCCTCAAGCCATTTCTGACCTCGATATTTCAAAAATCGCAGGTTCCTATCTTATATAATATTTGAGATACGGTATTTCGAAAATGTTTTTTTTTTATTAAAATTTGTTTATCCAAACAAGGGCCAAACAAGTTTACTGAAGGTCCAAACAAGTTTACTGAAAGCTTTGTAAACTATAAGCAAATAGTTAACTACAGTCACAATATAGAATCCCATATGTAACCATAGCAACCATTTACTAACTATTTGGTTAAAGTTAACTAAGCTTTCAGAAACCGGCCTTAAGAGGTTTCATTTCACACTACTTGAAATTTTAAAATAATATTTATTTTTTAGTTGAATACATAATTGTTTATATTTTGCACCCATGACCCCCCCCCCAGCTTTCAAAGAACACATTTTTCAAAAATTCCAATCACAGGTCCCTATCTTATGTAATTTTTGAGATATGGTCTTTCGAAAATGAAATATTTACATCTGGTAATTAATTCGAAAGCTATCGAATTTTTTGCAACAAGGTGGTTACAATATTTATCTAACCGATTGGAGAACTGGATAGCTTTACCTGAGTCTTAATGCAAGCGCATCTCGTAATTAAGTACTCTTGTAAAAATTATGAAAATTCATGATTTTTAATATGTACCTAATCACTTACTAAATACCTACAAAACCCTGAAATTTGTGAAGATTCACACTTCACATCAATTTTTAAATAATATCAAGGTCAATGACTTCTCACATTATGTGGACGTTGAATTTTATTTATGTGACTAATTTATTTTATTTTGTGACTTTTTAACCTAGCTCTGATGAAGATTTCATATTAAATCGAAACGTTAGCGAAGTTAAAATATTGTTTTAATTTTAATTTCTGACCAGTCCGAATCCCATTACTTCCTCATCTTATCAATTTTTATTTTCTAGTTTTTAAAATAATCCAGTGGCACCTTCTCTCACTTTTACTCTTTGATAAATTCCCTCCTCCTGATCTTATACATTTCTGGTGGCAACGGTGGGACAATATATTTTTCTCCTGGCTGTTACAGTCCCAAAAAGGTTATTCATGGTTTTTAACATAGTTTATACAAATCTTTCTCGCCACAGTTGTTGGGGGTGTGTTTTGGCAAACCATCCCCCATTTCTCCGTCCGTGTTCTCCTATTATCAGCACAGGATAGGGCGAGAGCATGGACTGTCCGACTACAACAATATCTAGTAATTAATACTACATTAATAATTCATACGGTATCTGACTGATAGATCTTTATAGCTGTTACATATGCACATGTAGTTAGAGACAGTGCCGCCAGAGGGTAACTGCGCCTGATACTGCTCGATATATGGGGTGTTGAATGCAAACTATATCAAAATATCAATGCCAATATGCTAAATAGAAAATGTTTAATAGTACATAATGCTGGATTAGAATATGGATGGGAAAAGGATAATGGATACGGCAGAATTATGTCCAGTTCCAAGGAAAATGGACACAGTCACGAAACTATTACTATTACAAAAAATTAAAACGCTTTTTGCGACTTAACTTTAATCTCAATTTATCTTTTAAGCGAAGTCCAAATTATTGGGTCTATTCTGTATGAGTTTTCTACTGCTGTAAGCGCTATAACTTTGTAAAATACAGCGCTGTAAGGAAAGTGCTATTCTGTATTGACACGCGTTGCTCTGGAAACTCTACACCAGTGATTCTTAACCGGGGCGCCAGCGCCCCTTTGTGGGCGTTTTGGAGGTCTGGCGGGACGTTTTTAAATTTTTAGCATTTAGGGGGCGCTGCAAAAGTTCAAGTGGGCATTGTATCAATATAGAAAAATAAGGTATGTTCATTTGCTCAATTGTTGCGTACACTGCATACATAACCATTGTAAATAATTGTGTAGACGATCGCGAATAACATATCGCGATCGGGTTACCACGTTGCGTCTGACTGTTTGGCTTTTGACAATTAGTGCCGGATATATTTGAAAAGATGAATGAAAATCTCCTGAATCTTCAAGGAAACAATATCAGCCTTATTAAAGCCAAAGAAGTTTTATTGAGGTTTATCAATAAACTCAAATTATATAAAAATAATCTTTGTCGGCGAGAATATCATCAGTTTCCTTTTTTACAACAATTAAAAGAAGATATGCTCAAGATTTGGAATATGCTCAAGATATGCTCAAGAGGATTCTGATTTGGAAACATACTGTACCCACATGGACGCCCTTGTCGAAGGTATGATAATACGATTCAAAGACTTGCAGAAACTTGTGATACCAGCTTGGTTAATTAATCCATTTTTATCAGACGTAGAAAGTGTCAGTCGTCAGTCAAAATTTAAAAGATCAGTTTATTGACCTACAAAATGACTATGTAGCCAAAATAATATTCAATCAATGTGATTATAATGCTTTTTGGGTTCGTTTTCGTCCTCAATACCCTCTTCGTGGAAAGAAGTAAAATTACCCATCATAGCATTTCCATCTTCCTATTTAGCAGAAAAAGTTTTTAGCGCAGTAATGCATGTATTGAAAAAATCACGAAATCGGTTACAAATAAGCCAAAGAGGAGATTTGAGATTATGTTTGACTAAACTTGTTCCTAATATTACGAAATTGGTGCAATCACATGAGGCTCAAGGATCTCATTAACTTTTTTTTTTAAATTTTTTTAATAATTTTTTTTTATTGAATTATTTACTTATTCTATTTAAATATTATTATAATGTTGTATGTGGTATTAATATGACATAAAAGGCAATAAATACATAATGTTTATAAAAATAATAACGTGTTTTATTTCTATTTCTCATCATTTTTTATTTGTAGTAGGAAATGCATTGTATAAAATACATACCTACGTAAAGAAAAGTGTAAATTTTAAATTTTGTTTTTTGTGTGGAGGGGGCGGTGGATAATTTTACTGTGGTAAAGGGGGCGATTCTTTCAACACGGTTAAGAAACACTGCTCTACACCGATGTAAAATATCGTTGTAACGTTACGGCGATATTTTTCTGGCCGTAAGTCAGTTACAGTACTGTATAGAAGTCAAGTTGTGTCAGAAACACTGTATTTTTTAAGTAATGGATTCTATCAGGCTACTACAGGGGCTCACAATTTCACTTCTTTGAGCCAGCCTATGGTTAGTAGATCGATAATAGAAATTTGTTATCTGATAACAACACATCTAATGCCAATTCATATAAAGTTCCCCACTATGAGGGAAGAAAACCGTGGAGTGAAAGAAGGGTAAGTTTTGCATAATATAGCAACAAAAGCAAGAATACCTAACTATGCTGAGATTGATGATGATGAGCTTGAACCTGTAAATAATGAAGATCGTGAACCTGAAAATAATGAAGATCTTGAACCTGAAAATAATGAAGATCCTGTACCAAATGGTAAAATATTTAAAAAGTATTTAAAATTTTCAAATACTGATTTAAAACTTTTTTTAACAGCTAATCAAGATATGAATTTGGGAAAGCAGATTAGTATTTTATATGTTCAGCAGTCCATTGTATAATTTGATGTAAAAATATGTTTATATGGAATAAAGATACATAAGATGCAAAGAGAAACTTTTATTTTTATAAACAATATATAACAATAATTAATAAAAATTACAAACCTAAAAAACGTGTGTATATACAAATATGATATACAATTACCGATCGATGACATTGATCAATACCTCAAATATTGAGGTTAGAAATAAACATAGTGAAGTTAGCTACAATGTAAGCAAAGTTTAAATCGACCGAAATTACAGAATGTGTTACAGAATAGCTAATGCTCAATATTTACAGAGCCGCCGTAACTTGGCACTTTACAGTGCTAAGCTCACTACAGCGCTATAATGATACAGTACTGTAAACATTTTTTTACAGAATAGACCCATAAATCTTGTGAATTATTCGAAAAAAAAAAAAGATAAAAATATTGGTAAATCAAAGGAGGTATAAGTAAAGGGGAGACGGCATCGTGCGCAAGATATGAAGGTACTTGCCACCAAAGCATCGAGGTACAAGTAGATGAGATATACACTTATACCCTTATAGTTAAGTATAAAATTATTAAAATATGTATACGGACAAGCAATGTGAATGTTCCAATGAATAAAGAGAAAACATGCATATTAAGATATTTTAAAACAATATAAATTTATATTTACCTGTGGAAAGTTACACCAGCTTCTCACTACGACTTTTACAATTTAATGCGGCATAATTCACCATTGTCTTTATTTAAAAAAAAACTTAAAAACACGTTTATAATCAGAGCATATGAACGGGAAATGTAATGTTGATTCCACGATGTTTGCCACCAAACAATGGCCGACCTGCTTCACTTCGTTATACAAGCTGTTATACGGTATTACGTCTACCCTTTACTTATACCTCCATGGCTAAATATTGGTTTGATGCAAAAAATCGTCCCGTTTATTTGACAAAAATTTTAAAAACATTTTATTTACTAAAAGTTACATCTAGTCAATATAGTACGAGGGTTACCTTTTATGTTTTTACAAACAACCATTAGATGGCAATATTGAAATGTGTCATTACTGTTTTCGTAAAATTTGACATTTGTTATTGTGAAATCAATGGCAGCTTATAAATTGACCCTTAAAAAAAAGACCCTTAAAAAAAGTTTATGAAAAAATGGATATTACTGGTGAAGGTTTTTGTTGGATGATTTTTTACGATTTTAGTAAAGGCTGAACTCAACAACAATGCATAGATTCGCTTCGTTCAACTTTTGGTAATGAAGCACCATCAGAAAAGACTGTTTACAATTTCTTTGCAGAATTTCGTCGTGATCGTGCGTCCGTCAGTGATGAATCTCGTGAAGGTCGACCAAAATCGGTTGTGATTCAAAAAACATCGATGCTGTGCGCAAAATGATTGAAGAAGATCGGCATGTGACTTACCATGAGATAGAGGCATCCTTTGGCATATTGCAGACTGCAATACATGAGATTTTGAATGAACATTTAGCTGTGAAAAAGATCTGATCTCGATGGATTCCGCATAATTTGACCGAAGCTCAAATAAAGGCTCCTGTTGATTGGTGTAAGGGAATGCTAAAAAAAATTCAACCTAGGCACAGCAAAATCCGTACACAACATCGTTACAGGTGACGATACTTGGATGTATTCATATGAACCGGAAACTAAGCAACAATCCACTGTTTGGGTCTTCCAAGATGAACCGAAACCCACAAAAGTTGTTCGTTCAGGAAGCATTCCAAGAAAATGATCACTTGTTTTTTCGGTTGTACTGGACATTTCGCAACCATTCCGTTAGAGGATCGGAGAACAGTTAATGCTGAATGGTATGGAATAATTTGTTTGCCAGAAGTTTTCGACAAAACTAAGAAAAACAACCAAAAACATCTCATCATTCTTCATTATGACAATGCAAGCTCCCACACAGCACGTCAAACAATTGATTATTTGAAGGAGAAAAACATCGAATTAATGTCTCATTGCCCGTATTCACCTGATTTATCCCCTAACGACTTTTTGTTCCCCAATGTCAAACAAAAAATGCGTGGACAGCGATTTTCATCACCTCAACATGTTGAGTCCTTCCAAAACCATGTATTTGAGATACCAACTTCAGAGTGGAAAAAATGTTTCGAGAATTGGTTTGAACGCATGCAAAAGTATATAAATCTTAATTGCGAATATTTTGAAAAGCAATAAAACAGTTTTGCTTAAAATTTTATGTATACTTTAGTGGTCCTTTTATTATTAGTTAAATCCATAAGACACGAGCGGCAAATTCTGTAATTCTAACACATATTTAAGGAGTGATTTATGACACCGCTGACTTTATATTGCGATATGTATTAAGTTGATTGTGGTAAAACACGCTCTCTCTGTATATATCACGGGAGTCTTTTGTAATGCGCCGAAGAAGGCCTTTATTGCCAGCTTATAAATGTATACTTAGATCTGATACATCATATATTGTAATGCTACACGAGAAACAACATTTATAACCCACTAAGTAGCTGTAATAAAATATATTGTATAATTTTATAGAGCATGACATAATTTTATACCGTTGGAAGATAACATTATTATACTCGTCGAGAATTTAGATAGTGATCGAGAGATTGAGAACCAATATAATTCTGATTGACGGTTTTACCTGCACCTTTAATCGTTTATACCCTTTTCACACTAGAACTTTAAGACGAGTGAACTTAAAGTTCACCGATGTTTAACATCGGTATGCTTTCACACTTGATGTTTAAATCTCCGGTGCTGTCATCAGCTACAGTAATTTTGTCCTTAAGTTACCGTCATGAAATTACCAGTTTTGAACTGTCTGCGCAGACGCACATTTTGAATTATTATAAACAAATATGGATATTTCATTTTATTCTACAACAAAGACACTACAATAAAGAATATATTACACCTGTATTAACATGTAAGTCGATACATTTTATCTCAATTATTGTAGCTCTGTATTTTATTAAACACATTATTAAAATAAGTATAAACTTCTTATAACGTCGATATAATACAGTATTCTTGTTTATGATAATATAAAATGTTGACAGCACAAATTCAAAGAGTATTTTTTTAAAATAGAAATTATGTTGGTAATGCGGACGATGTTTAAGACGCAGATCTCTTTCTTAAACATCGCTTGTATTTAGACGAGGCCATACGGTTTCACATTAGCGTTTAAAGACACATTCACTTTAACATCCGATCTTAAAGTTCTAGTGTAAAAAGGGTATTAAACCCTTTCGGGCTTACAGATCAATTATAAAACAAATTAACAATTCATTTTTTTATTTTTTTTTTGTATAATATTGAATACATTTACGCAGTAATAAAAATTATTTTATAGTTTGTAAAAATTTGTCGAATTTTTACGGAAAAACATTACTTCAGATATAAAGTACACAAACTGTAGAAAATAAAAATAAAAATTGAAAATTTACGATCGTTACCAAACAATCAAATAAACAAGAGTCGATGATGAATGGTGAAACCCGATGTAAAAGCAATAAAAAAAAGTATTGGAATATTACAAAAAAAAATACACACTTGGACGAATTGAACATTCATAGAATTTCATGGGCGGGGAGGGCAACTTCTTTTTAATCATTAACTAAAATCAAGTACCTTATGTTACAAAATTATATTACATGTTGCAAATGATTATTTAATGAAACGCAAACAATTACAGTGAATATGACACTTAATAAGGATAGTATAGAGACGTGGCATTAGGCGCTCACTCGTGGAGGGTTACAAGCTTGACCCCCTTACCCCTAAACATACAAATTATACGTTTTCATGTATCGTAATTTTAGTATATTTCAGCATTTAACAGGTGATATTGATTGTCTTGGCCGCTCTATCTCAATATTTTTTAGGCCGCTTACCAATTATGGTGAACTAGACTAAACCCATAGACGTGCGTGATACATATGTAGGTATTGACATTTTATTTAAAAGATTATTCAATATACAAACCTGATAACGAACTCAGAGGAACAATTTCTATTATAATTGTTGCTAAATAGAGATGTAGAAAATTAAATATTGATGTTAAAAAAGAGTTAATTCACCTCTAAAAACTTAAGTGATCGGCTACTCAGACTAACTACAAGATGCCTAATCCGTTGGTTGCTAAGTCCCAATACAAAATAATCAAAAACATGGACCTAACCGTATATAAAAAGACTGAACCAGAACTTTTAAAAATCAACCGCAATTACCACCCTAAAATGATATTTTAAATATACAAAATAAAAAATTAAGTTTCCCTCTTAGTTTCGTATTACAAAATGAGACAGATAATACCAGTGGCCCGCTACAAAAGGATTAACGGACAAAAAAATATTATGAAAAGTTTCTTGATTTTGATACAGTTATCGCAAAGAAATGCTAAATACCTACTAAATCTTGAAATGTATACGAATTAGAGATGGGTCGTTCATGAACGAACCGGCTCACTGAGCCGGCTCAGTACACTGACCGAAGTGACACGGTTCACCAAATTGAAATGAGCCGGCTCACGGCTCACTGTATAGTTTCAAGTTTCAAGGATACGATTGGTCGGGCGATTGTGAGCAGTAACCGGAGTGATCCGGATCTGGATCGATGTCATGTTGAACTTCGCGAGAACTCGGCTTGTAATGTATTATCATAAAGTGTATTTTGTCATCAATTTGTAGAGCAGTTTATTTGAAACTAATAGGCTTAGTCTGTATTTTCTTACAACCCTACTATATAAAAATATTAAAAATATTGCCCAAATCCCAGATGTCCGATTTATAGGGGCAATAAACATCGCCATAAACTTAACATATCTGGTTTAAAATACAGTAGCTACATAAAATGAATTGTTTGTTTCAAAAATGTTAGATAAGAGCCGGGGCTAAGCGACGTTCTACCTACAAACGAACGACCGACAACTGACTGACCTGTGTCTCGGGATCATGTTTACAGTTCATATATTGCAAGAACCGGCTCTAAGCAAGAGCCGGCTCTAAGCGACGTTCAACCTACGAACGAACGACCGACAACTGACCGACTAGTGTCTTGGAAACATGTTTCCAGTTCATATAATGCAAGATCCGGCTCTAAGCGACGTTCTACCTACGAACGAACGACCGACCTGTGTCTCGGAAACATGTTTACTTAACCGGATCACTGAGCCGGATAAATAAACCGGCTCAACAAACTGCACGACCTCCACTGATCCGGTTCTGCAAACTGAGCCGAAATTCTCATCTCTAGTATGAATACACAATCCATATTAATTTTTATTCTAATTCTTTTATACAAATCAAACGGCGCTACTGGGTTGGTTTAGAGGCTTATCCAAGCAATGGATGCATACGAATTTTAGTTTCTGTATATGATGACTCTATTCTCTTAGCAAACATACTTATTCCTATTTGATTTTGTAAAAATATTCATCGAATACACATATATCTTTAGTCAGTATGCAAAAACTATGCAATACGGAGGCGTATATAGAAACGCGTCTGGTACATTTTGAATTCGGGCTGCACGGCGCTCGTTTCCGGTGGCGAATGCACAATGCAACTTCCGGTACAGTGACAACTGACTGACGCGCCACGCACTGCGAACGGCGAACACCCGAACTACTGATCGACTCCCTCTAAACATATATCATAACAACAATGGGACGGAATATCAACCCCTCTCTTCACCTCTCACATCCCCTTGAAGGGTCCAGATATAGGGACTCAATAGGGATATTTTGATCAGCTCTAAATCATCCACTAATAAAGGGATGGTTTTTTATTTTTTGGGTTAAATTGAATTAATTTGATGAATTTTGTTAGGTATATTTTTGGTTTACTCTACTCTAATGTATAAAAAATTGACGTGAAGTGTGAATTTTCACACATTTTAGGGTTTTGTACGTATTTAACAAGTGTAAGAAGCCAACAGAATACTAGATGTCTAGGACAGTATTTGTTCTATAATCAAATCAAAATCAACAGTTTTTTGATAATCACTTCTTCGTTATTTGACAAAAACCCCAGTGTTTTTTCTGGATTTGCTTCGTATTCGTCTTCATTAGATTAATAAGAAATATATTGATAAATGGCTTAATTTTTTTCAATTTCAGAAACGTATTTATCACTGTCAGCAATGTGTTATTTGATTTACGAGGGATGTTTCCAAAGTTCTGAAAATTTAGCTATAATTTTTATTATTTTGTTAATTTTCGTCAATATTACAATGTAGTTTTTCAACATAATCTCCATTTAACTGAATACATTTATCCCAACGATAAACTCATTTTTTTCAAGCCGTCCTCAAAGAACTTTCCTATTGAGTTTCTCTTCTGGTCCCAACAGCCTTGGTACCCAGCGCGGCGAAATCTTGCTAACGCCCAAACAATCATGCAAGATGTCATGAACTTATCGTGTACCTATCCCTAGGCGCACACACATAATTTGACGAATAGTCATTCGCCTGTCCTCTTTCAGTAGGTCTTCGACGGCAGTAATGTTTCTTTCATTTACCGACGTGCTTGGGCGCCCACTGCGTGGATCGTCTTCTAGTGATGTTCTACCGGTTTTAAAACGATCGATCCACCGATAAACAGTACTTTTGGATTCTGCAGACTCACCAAATACTCCTTGCAGACGCTGAATAATTTCTGATGTTTTCACACCTTCTTTCCACAAAAAGAAAATTATTGCTCTTTGAGATTTTGCTGCGTCTTCCATGGTTACAAAAACAGTGCTATGAAAACGCGTCTATATCAGTCTAACACCTAAATCAGACTGAACAATATTGCACTAGATAGTTGCATAAACATGTCAAGACTTGTCTGGCACCAATAACATTGCCTATAAGTTCTGCGTAATTTAATTATAGCACAATTCTCAGAATTTGGGAAACATCCCTCGTATATGTATTTTATTGCTAAAAATGATTTATTCCTCTTTGATACTTTAAAAACTAATATCTAATGTAATTCAAAAAATAGGTTAATTCACAGCGTATAAAGTGTTGAGTGTAGTGTGGTGTGGTGAGAAACTCGGATCACAACTTTTTGAAAAAAATATTTTTTTTTTATTTTTAATTTCAAAAAAATACTCATCTTAGCTATAAATACAAAAAATCCATAACGTTATTAGCCCTAATTTAGCCATGAATTAAAAAAAAAATAATTAATTTTGTCAAAAACATAAAAACTGCCATATTTTTCAAAAACACAATCTGATCAAAAATTCCTCTCGTACGTTTCCAGCTCAGATCAATGTACATTATTTACATTTTTTTTCAGATTTTTAGTTTAACCCTTTTTGGTAAAAGGATGCGGGACAAGAACTTTTGCACATTTTTTGCTAAAATCGCCTTAAAAGAAACGAATTTAAAAAAACTATCTATCATTCCTTAATCTACGCCTTAAGAGCTTTATTTTGATACCACACAATAAATTTTAAGAAAATATTTTTTTTATCAACGACAAATAAAATGACATTTTTCGAAAAACTTATTTGATCAAAAATTCCTGTTGAACTATTACGGTTCTCATCAATGTTCATTACGGAGATTTTTTTCAGATTTTTAGATCAATCACTCTGCGAGATAGGGTGGGGGACAATAGTTTTTTGACACATTTTTGGCAAAAATCAAATTATCTCTCTTAAATTAACTCTTAATGTGTGTTGATACACACATTAAGAGGTTTTATTAGGTACGCCACTCAAAAATTTAAAAAAATATTTTTTTTTTTTATTAAATACATAATTGTTTATATTTATCTTGGGATGTGTTTTTTCGAACTCGCAGTATTTTTCCTATATGTGGGTCAAAGAGTTGTATAAGCATACCAAATTTCAACTTTCTATAATTAGCCGTTTGGCTACAATTTCTACCGGACAGACAGACAGACACACGAGTGAAGTTATAAGGGTTTTTTGATGATCATACCTACAAAACCCTAAAAATTAAAAGAGGCGTAATTTGAATTTTAAGTAACTGAACCAGGGCGCTGAAAAAACTACATAATATAATTTGTTGGTATGAATATTTGTGAAACTATGTACACTTTATATGCCGTTTATTGAAACTCCAAGTTTAATGGGATATGATAGGATAGGATGGGAAATATATCGATTGCCACTAATGTTCTGTGTTAATAGCTAGTTGCTATTACTAATTAAGATATGTGGTGTAAGTCAAACTTAATTAACGAACATTAGCGTACCCTTCGACATAACTTTACAGACCAGAGTTAATGAACGTATCTTACAACTTATGATCTATTTCAAAACTTAACAGGACTATAATTTTCCTAAACCAGGGATTCGAAACAATTATACAACCAATTCTAGAAGAATTGGAATGTAATTCTTTACGCAGCAAGTTAAAAAACAGGAAATCTAAACAGTCCTCCAAGTCATTCTTAAAGTGGAGCATATGACCCCCAAGTGGGTCTCGAAATATTAACTATATTTTCTGCGACTTTCATTAGATAAAGGAACATTTCCATCGTCTTGGCGCGTTGGTCATATCACACCTATTTTTAAAAAGGGAGATAAAATGGACTCCAATAATTATAAGCCTATCTGTGTTGGCTCTACTGCTCGGAAGATTTTAGAAGGTTTAATTGTATAATCAGTACTGGCTCATTTAACTACTAACAACGTTATTCCTCAGCAACAACATGGCTTTCTTCCAGGACGTTCAGTAACCACTAATCTCTTACACTGCACCAATGAATGATCCCGTGCCTTGGATAACTCCGAATCAGTTAACACCATTTATCTTGACATCGCAAGAGTGTTTGACAAAGTACCCATTCGTTATACAAACTTATGGCATTCGTGGCAAACTTCTTGCATGGATTAAATGTTTTCTGTCCAATCTCACATTCAGAGTCAAGATTAATAAATGTCTGTCTACCCCTCATGCTGTATAAAGTGTCGTGCCACAAGGATTAGTTTTGGGGCCCCTACTATTCCTAGTTTATATAGCTGATCTTCATCATACAATAAAATCGAAACGTACTTTTTTTGCTAACGACACCAAACTTTTCAACTCCCCTATAACGGACAGTGACACTCTTTAGGATGATCTGAAAAGTATTGCCACTTGGTCAGCTAATTGGATGTTTCCCATCAACGACGGTAAATCTACGGTTCTGCATTAAGGTTACAATAACCCGTACCTCGACTACTTTATTGATGGGCAAACATTGAGCAAGGTGGGCGAACATGTTGATCTGGGGGTCACCGTATGTAGCGATCTTAGTCTAAACACGTAGTTGAGGCGGATCAGATAATTTACCTCATTAAGAAGAGTTTCTACTTAACTACTACACTTTTAGTCAAACTTTTTATCACGTACGTGCGACCATTACTCGAATTTAGTGCTTCAATATGGTCCCCCAACCTTCTCAAAGTTATAAGACTACTGGAGAGTGTGCAGAGACGTTTCACCAAGATCCCATCCACACTTCGTTCTCTATCGTATGAAACAAGACTACGCAAACTAGGATTACCGTCTCTTGAAGCTCGTCGCACCCGTGGTTACTTGATAAGTATGTAGCGTATGTTTACCAACAGTTTCAACTGCGACTTCATTAATGAATATGTATACTAACGACTTCGTGGTCAAAGGTACAAACTAAACCATGGAAAATATAAAAAGAACGTGCGTGCTAATTTTCTGACCAACTGAGTATTTGTATCTTGGAATTGTCTGCCTGCAGAAGTTGTCCAAGCTCCAAGTATCAACACTTTCAAGAACCGACAGGTTGAGTTCATCAATTTAATTTTCAAAAAATTTGTTAGTAGAACTTTATATTCCATTTAGTTCCGCTTAAAGGTTTAGAATAGTCCATATTTTTATTTTATTTTCGCGAAAGTGTTTCCATCTATTGTTAATTTTGTGTAAGTAAATCATCCAATATTTAATTATCTATGGACATAACCTAATTCTATGGTGTTTATAGCATTGAATGTACATGTCCCGTAGATCATCGTTTGTACCCAATGTTTAGCAGCTGTAAATCTCTCGAACACGGAAATCCAGATACAAGCAAGTTAATAAACATGATCCGCAAGACTTCATTATCATATTAACAGCTACGTGTACTGATGGTTGAGGAAATCAATAAATCATATCTAAGCTTAATTTATGATCATCAATACGATTTTAACATGAACTAACCAATGAAAACCCTGGTGGTGAACACCAGAATATACGTACAGGCTAACAAGCTTCAGCGAGAGAAGTGGTATCTATAAGAGGATGCTATTGGGAATCAGTAAAAGATGTAGCAGACTTCGTCATATTTGCAATGAAAGGATAACGGAAGAGTTGAACATCTCACGTTCTAGATAAAATCTCGAAGGATGCCCACTTGCAGATTTCTAATCCGGCACTGCTTTATAAAGGTACGCGTCTACTGGTCCGCACAGCTCGCAACGCAGAAATCACAGTTAATTTATTCATTGTTGTATTTTAAATGAGTGCGTCTACTAACCAGCACTGCAAGCAACATACGGCCGGCTTTCTCGACAAAGAATAAGTCATTTAAATCACGTGACCTGTGGCATTTCAAAATGTCAGAGATAGGGCAAACAAAGAAGTTGTTTAGCACGTGCGACATAGATGTAACGAATCGGTTAGTTCATCCTGACTATGCCTCTACAACTTCCGAACAAACCACTCGTCGTGTGAAGAATTTAAATGAGAGGGACTGCTAGCGTTTTGTAGAGAATTTTAAAAGATTATTATACTTAAAAATTGTAAGAATTCAGACAATAGAAAACAAGAATCCATATGTAAATCATGTAACTTTAAGATATTTTTTTAATAGTTCATTGTTCAAAGTGACATTTCTTCAAAGTTATTACCTTATAACTTTGACAATTCCTTGAAATATTTTTTTAATATCTTTATTCCTAGAAATGCTCAGAACCCTTATATATACACCCGTCTCGTCATTGCCATTTTAAAAGATGGTCAGAAAGTACTCGGTCCGGTTTAGCGTAAACATCTAAGTTGTTGAATTCTTAGAGGCACTGTGTCGGCATTATGGTGGTCTATCCGATTCAGATTATTTTTATTTTTCATTATTTTAACACATACATTTTAACTTTCAAACTTATTCTTGTAAACAGTAAATTATAATAATTCAAATTCATTCATTTTAAACCGTCTTAATTAACGTGTGTAAACCTTCATCTTTAACACCTTTAGTGAACAGCTAAAATCCAGACTAATTACAAGATGCCTGATCAGTCGGTTGGTAAGTACTAATACATTTCATTTAAGTCACATATCGAAATGATAAATTAATAACACTCACGCCTAGAATCCGAACTCCTTTAGTCAAGAATCTCATTTCAGTTTGAGATCAGACTTCATATTATATCACAGGCTCACTAGAGTCCATTTACCATAACAATGAAATTACGTCTCAGTTGAAAAACTTCCCTTGTTGCCAGTTTTTATTGAATAAGATTTTACATAATATTTATGATGATAATAAATTTAAATTCCTACCGAAGTAGACGAAACTATTTTTTTAGTTGTACGATGAGCAACACAAGACTGTTGCTCAGTATCTTTTGTTTTTTATTAAATGTTTCCCCTGTACAGCCAAGATTTAAACATAGGAACCTGTCTGGATTATTCATATCTTCAACATTAGACGGTTTTTATACAGTGGTTTTAATAATTCAAGTGAGACTTTTTTAAATTGATTATTAAATGTAACTTAAATTGGGAGGTACTGTATCTGTCCTCTCTCTTCAATGCCTTAATCCACTGCTGGCGCCTTTTAATTGATAAATTATTTTGATTCGGTTTATATGTATAGTTTAATATTCTTGGAAATCGATGAAATGACATATGATCTCTACACTCACGACCACGATCTTTCTCACCATCCGAACCAATAGCTTCGATTAATTTTATAACCTTCTAGGTTAAACCATACCTTTCTTCTAGCGGGCTTCGGTCATGTAAATCCTGCCAAGTACACCAACATTTTAATTGTGTTGACGATGATGTTTTTGTCACACCAAGCTGTACAAAACTTCACCATAGATGATCTTGATGATCTTGCGAACACGACGCATCTTGGAGAATTATATTTTACCTGAAAATATTTAGTTGGAAGATTTGTGTACAAAATGAAACACATCCTAATAAACTAAAAAAATCTCACATATTTTAACATGAAAAACAGTATGACCATTAAAAACTTTAGCCATAATTCAAAATTTTTACGACATATACATTACGAAAATTACTGAAACCCGTACAGAAAACAAGAAATTTATTACTTTTTTTAACTCCACATATCTTTATTTCCTTTTTAGATACCAATAAATTATAAAAACTGAAATTATTTTAAGTTTTTAATTATTTTTTCACCCTGAAAGTAATTATGTACTCCCCCTTTGCAATTAGCGCTCCTTGTGGACGAATGCCTAATTAACCAAGCTTTTTTATTTTTTTTTATTTTAGTTCTAACCACAAAATATATAGAGCAGTATGGAAATTTGGTTTTTATTTCATGTACTTTGGATAGTGATGTGAATTATCTTTCGTGTTAGATTTACAAATGGGTTTTTAATGTCTTAAAGATAATTTTTGTAGTGTTTATTAATTTTTTGTGGTTATTTAACTTGAAGGATAAAAAACAAAGCAAGACAGCTTATGGGGAGAACAAGAAAATGTGGACACTATATTGTAAGAAAATGTAGAGAACCCAGTATGTTTCTTTACAACGTACCATTTATTGTCTACTAGGTAGCGAGTCTGTGATATTACATGAAGTCTAATCTCAAACTGAAATGAGATTCCTGACTAAAGGAGTTCAGGTACTAGGCGTGAGTGTTATCTGAGGGCTCATTATTACGATATGTGCATTAAATGATATGTATAAGTACTTACCAACCGACTGATCAGGCATTTTGTAATTAGTCTGTTATATAACAGTATATAAGGTCTATGTACGGGTATATAGGGTCTATATAAGGTCTATGCACGGATCTATGCATCTGATATATGCACGGTATACAAGGTCTGGGAAAAGATTCGTGGCGTTTTTGCCGATAGACGGCGCCAATTGCAAATAACTCAGGGAACACAGATCCCAGCGACACCTCTAAGCGCTCGTTGGAAAGGTGACAGTTCGAGCGTTACTTTGAGTGGAGCAAAATTTATGCAGTGGTTGGAATGTTGTTTGCGTTTGAAAATGGAGAAATTAATGAAAAATTGCGCTATATTTTGCAATATTATTACGACAAAGGGAAGAACGCTGCGCAGGCTTGTGAAAAAAATTATGCTGTGTATGGTGAAAGTACTTTATCAAAATCTGCTGCGCGGAAATGGTTCGCTCGCTTTCGTTCTGCTAATTTTAATGTGAAAGATGACTCACGCTCTGGTCGTCCAATCAGTGAAAAAGCTGATGAAATTCTTGAAAAAGTCCAGCAAGATAGACATATCAGCAGTGTCGATATTGGTACGGAGCTAGGCATTGATCACAAAACTGTTTTGAACCATTTACGGAAAGTTGTCTACAAAAAGAAGCTCGATATATGGGTTCCTCATGAGTTGAGCGCGAAAAACATGATAGTCCGAATTAACATCTGCGATGCGCTGCTGAAACGCAACGAAATCGAACCAGTTCTGAAACGTGTCATAACCGGTGATGAAAAATGGATCACGTACGACAATCGGAAGCGTAAAAGATCGTGGACAAGGGATGGTGAGCCGTCACAAGCGTTTGCGAAGCGAGGATTGACGCCGAACAAGGTTCTGTGTGTGTGGTGGGACTGGAAGGGAATCGTCCAATATGAGCTACTTCCAGATGGTCAGACGATTGATTCTCAACTCTACTGTGGACAACTAGAGAGATTACGTAAGACAATTGAAAGAGAACGGCCTGAATTGAATAATAGGAAAGGTGTTGTCGGTCATCATGACAACGCAAAACCACACACTTCTTTGATGATGTCAAAAATTGCGAGAGCTTGGTTGGGAAATTTTGTTGCATCCACCCTATAATAGACTATCACCTATTCCGATCTCTGCAGAATTCTCTCAATGGAATTAAGCTGGTTTCAAAAGAAGCCTGTGAAAACCACTTGATTCAGTTTTTCAACCAGAAACCACAGTTCTTCAGCGATGGCATCACGGCTCTACCCGAAAAATGGCGAAACGTTGTCGATAATAATGGAGCATATTTGGTTTAAATAAATTCATTTTCACACTATAACAAAACCAGTTGAATTTTACTAAAAAAACGCCACGAACTTTTTCCCAGATTTGATATGTATGAGATACAATGGATATTAGCAACTATCCTAGCAATGAAATATAAAAATTTCTTATTGATTACCATTTTTGACTTTAAAATTGAGTTATTTATACCTTATAGCCAATACATAACCAAAATTTCCATGCAGTAGACATTCAAAAACAGATATATTTCCCTGAATAAATATTCTATCATCCTCCTGTTTACATTAAACACACGGTAGAGGGCAACGTCATGCAACATATAGGGAAGGGTCTCACTTCCGGTTTGGCCATGGTAGTTGATTTGTAGCGTATCAAGGATGTCTTAGACAAAAGAAAACAGTGATCTATTGTACTTACTTTACATGGCGGCTACAGATATGTTATACGAATAAATATAGCTACGAATTTCAAATTTACATAAAATATATTCATTCTAGGAAATTAGAACAGACTTTAGGGCAGAGGTATTCGAATATTTGTTATTTATTTGGAAAGTATGTTAAGTAAAATAGATGCATTTAATAGGATTTAGAGGGGATAGGATTCGAACTATTCCTGTCTCTCTTTTTTGAAACTACCAGTGGACACTTGAGATGGGTCTCTCATGAACGAACTGGCTTGCTGAGTCAGATCCATAGCGATATAGAGAGAACGCAAACAGGATTTATAGATGAAGTAACTGTAGCAGAGTACGGCGGGAGAAACAGGCAGCCGCCATGTTTTACTTGGTCAAAACATAAACTTATATCCTTGTAATATCTTCATTATATTTTGTTTTTGTTCTCATTTTTTTAACTACGAGGGAAATATGATTAAAATAATATTGTACATAAACTAAAACAGTGTTTCTCAACCGCCGGTCCGTGATATTTTTTCCCGGTCCGCGAGATTTTTTTTTGCTATGCAACTATTCGTCTAATAAGTTATGACCCAATTAATTTTGAGATGAAAATCTCAGTCCTTAATCTGTTAATTGCTTAAGTAATAAGTTATTTCTTTTTTCACTAATTATATGTGATTTTTTATTTGTTGTTTTTTAGTGTTTGTAATCAGTCACTTTCGTCCGAAACTTGAGCACTTTTCTTCTTCACATTTTAACACCTCCTGTCATAAGACTCTACTTTTGAACCCAAATACGTAATCTCATCCAAATCAGTCAATAAATAAGAGAGTTATAGACTTTTTTCAACATTGGGGGCCTCCTGAGGCCCTTCTTCTGCATATATTACATTTTGGTGCACCTACGTTCAAAAATTACATCATTCCACACCACTATGCCAAATCTCAGCGATATCGGTCCATAAATAAACGAGTTATAGCCGTGCTCCACTTTCGGCCGAAACTTGAGCACTTTTCTTCTTCACATTTTAACACCTCCTGTCATAAGCCTCTACTTTTGAACCCAAATACGTAATATCATCCAAATCAGTCAATAAATAAGAGATTTATAGACTTTTTTCAACATTGGGGGCCTCTTGAGGCCCTTCTTCTGCATATATTCCATTTTGGTGCATCTACATTCAAAGAGTACATCATTCCACACCCCTGTGCCAAATCTCAGCTATATCGGTCCATAAATAAACGAATTATAGCCGTGCTCCACTTTCGGCCGAAACTGGAGCAGAATTTTTAGTGAAAGTCCGAATTTCGCACTTTTAAGTGTACAAGCAGAATCTACTTGATGTCCTGATTTCAGAAGTGTGATGTTTTTTAAAATCGATTCATAAATAAGGAAGTTATAATCATTTGAACTAGTTTTCACTTAATCTGGTCTAGTTCTCAGATTAAGATTAAGAAATTAGTTCACCTAATTAATGAGTTCATATACGTCATTTAATTCTGCTAATTGATATTTAAACCGAATTTTGGATCGGTAATATTCGTATGGATCCGCCAGTTGCATTAATTCCAAAATTAAAATTGGAGGCAGCAGGAGTCAATGAAATTTAGAAATTATTTTTATGTGTACGAAGGTCAAATGCAAGTTCATTAGTTTTCAATATATTAACTGGGGGCAGCAGGTGTCAACATGAAAAGGTTTTGTCATCGAAGGTCAAAATGATATTAGATTAATATGTGATACGGAATAAAAGTTATTTAAGATTTGATTTGTTAAAAGATCCATTTTTAGCCAAAACTAGAGCATATATTTTGAAATTTATATATACCTTATATACCTTATATACCTTATATACCTTATATATATATATATATACCAAAATTAAATAATAACCTTTTTCTACATCACATGAATAATTTTGAAAGCAGATTATGTCCAGATAGGTATATAGATAATAATTATAAAAATATATCGAGTAAATAAAATGTATTAAGCCATTTTGGATAATACGTGTGTTTTATTAAATGTCTATTGTGTTTATTGTGTGTGACGAAAACCAAGGAAAGAGTACCGAATTAAAGTTTCCATGGGCATTGAATAGTTAGAATGGATCTCTAAAGCATTTCGAATAGAAGTGATTTGCAAAAAATAAGAAGTCAGGTTGAAGTTATGAGCAAATGAAGGAAAAACCAGACATTGTTGAGACCCCAATGATTATATCCTGTGTGTACCAGTTTTAACTTCGTTTGATAGTTTATTTTCCCAGGTGTTTGTGGTATAATTTGGACACCACCAAGGTATTATACATTATGTGAACCATTATCTTGGGTAAAACTACCTCTAGGGTAACAATATAGTCACGTGTTGCTGTGCTAATATTGACTGTTATAGGTGATGTAACCCTGATTGCTATTAATTATGTGCTGATAGGTTTTATGGGGGATGACTCAGGGTTAAATTATGGGAATTTGAAAAATTACTATCTATTATAATCAGTGGTTTCTAAAATATAGACTAGTGGTAACCCGCGGGTCAAAGTGGTGAAACAAGCGGTTTTTAGTGACACTTGCCTTTATAAAAGAAATGTGATTTTATTTCGTATTTTATATTTTATTCCATTATGATATTAATAGTATGTACCGTAAATATAAGAAAACCAGATATTTCGTTAAGATTAGTAATTATTTTTCTTGATAGTTGATTATTTAAGGGGCACAGTTCTATTTAAAACCATAACCTCAATATTCTGTGGTGTTCTGCACATTACATATGTATACAGTCTGTATACTAAGACATACATGCTTATAACTCATGATCAGGCATGTGCACAAATAATAAAAAGGTTCAAACATGAGAAGAATATCGAAACTTAATATGCCCGATAAAAAAAATCTTTAGTTAGTGTTTTGTCTTTCAGTAGCGCGGTTGTGTAATAATGAGTGCCAAAAAGTTTTGAGGTGGTATTTTTACGTACCCACCAAAAAGGGCCAAAAATGTCCTTTTCAAGTGCAGAAAAATATATGCACAAGTCAGTGACTTTGTGAAGTATTGGGTGAATCGTTATAAAATTAATAAAAATGTTGATAATTTACCTAATCGTGAATTAAAAAAAGTGACCTTTAAAAAACAAGATGTTATCTTTACGTAAATATCAGGCAATTTTGTTAAAAAAGAACATTAAGTTAAGTCTAATGACATGAAAAGTCGTTTAATCGAAAATGGTATTAAATTCAGGAGCACCAAACAAAAATCATTGTTATCGGTGAAACATGTCGAAAAACGACTCGCCTGGGCCAAGGAAAATTTAGACCGGAATTGGAGTGATGTGATTTTCTCTAATGCCCGATGCAAATCCTATTGAAAATGTTTGGGGGTACACGAAATATAAGCTTCGAACAAAGAACGTTCAAAATTTGGATCAGCTAACTCGTCAAATACGGCAGATATGGAGATCACTGCCAGAGTCGTATGCCGAAAAGCTGGTAGAAAGTGTACCGAAAAGATGCCAAGCAATAATTGATAATAATGGAGATTGGACCAATTATTGGGTAGTAGCGTAATAATATTTACAGTAAATTTTTAAATTATTTTTAGTTTTTCCTTTTCTCTCTTATAGTTCGCCAAAAATCAACAAGGACGTCTTATTATACAGACTGTATTTAAATATGTATCAATAATATTTATTAAAATACTTGTAACTGATTCATCCTCGATTGAAAGCGTTGATGAATTTATCATGGATTATTTGAACAGAGGACTGTTTCCTTCCATAAAAAAGAAAAAAGGTATTTCTGATGATGAAGCGACCACAAATAAAAGAAAACTGTGTTCGACCAAACAAAAAAGGGTAAAAGGCATTCCAAAGGATCAAGCATCCATAAAAATGATATTCCTTAAGACGGTGTGACAAAAAAAGGCAAAAAAGGTTGAAAGACTAAGCGACCAAACAAGAAAAAGGTAAAAGGTATTCCTAATGATCAAGCAACCACAAAAGAAAAGTTAGTTTTTAAAACGAAGCTACCAAAAAAAAAAAAAAACGGAAAAAGGTATTCCGAAAGACTAATAAAACAAAAAAAAAAAGATAAAAGGCATCACTAATAGTCAAACGGCCAAAAGAAAGATATTCCTAAAGTCCGCCAATGTAGTACATTTGTATCAAGACGGACGTAGGGCTTTGTTTGCCTAGGAATAAGTTAGGCCCTTATCTTGCTTCTTATTTCAGCTTTCTGCTAGTCCTGCCATCTATTATCTATCTTGGTTAATTCCAACAGCGACGTCTATCCATGTTCAAACAAGTTTTCTGGTTTAGAGTTTCCATTGAGGGAGTCCAATATAGTACACCCTCCGACATAGAGGGGTAAAATAACGGGTGAGTATTGATTTTAAGTTGGAAATTAGGGTAAACAGATGTCACTACACGGTAGACAAACCTTAACACACATAATGAGTAAGAGGGAATACCATTTTTAAAAACGACGCGGTATTAAAGTAACTGGACACAATTTAATTCTATTATTTTCTCAGTTTTGTCAAAAAATGTAATAGATTACCTCTTCAAATATATATGAGTAAGTGAACATATTTTTTTGTCACATTTTAGACAATAATCTTGCAAAGAATATTTTTATAAATTAATTACGTCAGTTAATTTATGTGTTAAGAGCTATTATTTAATATTTAACATGAAATATAATCAAAATATTTAAAAAAAACCAAGAAATTCAACTTTTACTGTTAAGTTTAAGACATTTTTATTTTCGACTATTTTAAGTGTTTCTTGGTTATTTATACGAAACTCTAAAGATATTTGCCACTTTTATTTCACTTTGTAGAATTGGTAAAATTGTTCTTATAATTTTCAATAGTTATTTCGACGTCATAAAGTAAGATAATTATTCTAGTGGAGGATTTAATTGACCGACGCCTGCCAGATAAAGGGTATGGTTCAATCTGGAAGGTCATAAAAATTAAGCGATGCTATTGGTTCGAATAATGAGAAAGAACTACTGTCTTCTTTCACTCGCTCTAGGCACAGCTGCAATAGAAGCTTCATATACAAAAACACACATTTATCTGAATATATTGATATATAAAAAACGAAGATAAAAACTACGAACGTAGGTTCGGTATGAATAGTTCACAGACGTCATTGAATTTTACATAATTTTACATCGGTTTAAGACCGAGATAATGATTTATAATAATAAAAATCAGCTGTGGCCACCACAGGACCAACCGCCATCACAAAGTACTTGTTTAACCCTCTATTGCATTTTGTTCCCATTCGGGAACATAAAAGTTTGAACTTTTATACACGTTTCTTATGCATTATCCATCCATGGCTATCATACTGTGTCTGTAATTGTATTTTTATCAAAGTATTTTTTTTATAAACACATATAATTACTTGATTTTGTTCATAATGTTCCCAATTGGGCACAATTCTTTTTTGAAAAAAAATAAATAAAAAATGTAATTAATTTTTTTTAAATATTATGTAACATAAATATTTTCAATACATATGACAATTCTTTAATAAAAAGCAATTTTTGGTACACTTATTTAAAAAAAAAATAATTCATGCAATAGAGGGTTAATTTATGGTGATTTATCAAAAAATCGTCTCAAATAAAAGTTGTTAGTTATTGCTTTTATAGGAACTTTTGTTAAATACATTTTTTCGAAATATTTATTGTTATATTACTGTGTTGTGAAATATTCGCAAAAATCTTAAAACCAACAGTAAACCAACCACGAGTAAACTCCCATTTATAATTAACCGATTTTTACCAAAAGTTGATCAACTCGTGCCATTGATATCAAAAGCTTAAATATGAAATTTCATAAAAATCCTTTTAGCCGAATTTGCTCTGCACGTGTATACGGACCGACATACAGACAGGCAGACAGACATACAGACAGACAGACATCATGCTAAAAATAGTCAAAACTTTATGTAGGGACCTCAATTCGTGGAGATCCATCGAAATCTCGAAATGTCAAAATCGGTATGATCACAATACCTCCCTTATCTATGTTGACGGTCGGTAAAAATACATTTTCTATGCGATAAACTAATAAATATTTTTTGGGTGACCAAAAATAATTTTAATTAGAAAAATTAAACTTATTTATTTTAAGTTACATAATTTTAAACATTCGCTTGTTATTGAACAAATATCACTATTGTAGAACGGCGTTGGCATTCAGCGGCCTAAAAAGTTAACGAATCGACCTAGGCCGAAAAAGATTTACTTTTTGTATAGTACTAGATGATGAAAAAGAACTGTTTTGCTATAGTCGCCTAAAAAAAGTATTTTTTTTAAATATCTCGTTTATTTGATATCCAATTGTTTTTCTAATTAAACATTCTTAATTTCAGAGTGCAATAGTCAATCTTTTTTAATTTAACTTCCGTATAATAAAGTATTTAGCAATTCTTAAACAGTTGACAAAAATAACTGAAATCATATAGTTCTTCTTATATTTTATTGATACCACGTAACAATATCCAGTGAACAGGCGTCGAGGGGAAACTGTTAGAGTGATATTATCCAGTGAACTGTTATAGGATGACGTAACACCGTCGTGGCGCTGTCATCGGACGCCATGATGTGAACTATTCGATTTTTCGTCAGATCTGTGTCGTGCCTATAGCAGTGACTAAATGAAAGTATAATTTTTAACGAGTATTATGTACATTTAGTGTTTTATTTCCAAGATCATGGTAGGAATGGCAAGTATGGAAGAACATGAAAGAAAAATAGTACTGGAATTCTGTCATTTATTAGAAAAATCTAAACAGCTTTTTAATGGACTAAGGCAAGTATAAGTTATCTATCCTAGCTAAGATCGTTACACGATATTTTGATTCTTTCATGACAAACAGCACCCACAATATTAATTTTTGTACCGTTGACTCATCCAAAATAACGAAGATGCAATCAATTTCGCAAATTATTTATTATATATACTATTTCATACACTGTTGTAATACATTTTAGATGAATTGTTTATAAATTTCAAATATTTTAATAATATATTTTAAATTTATAAAAGTTTAAGTTTGCTTTTAGTCTTTTAAAGATATTTTTATCTTATAAAAGAAAAATACTATTCGAAAAAACATTACCCTAAACAGTACGGTAGATATTGTAGCCAAACAGTTTGATTTCGAGTTGAAATTTGGCATGAATATACAGTTTTGACCCACATACACAGCAAAAAATTTATAAGTATAAAACAAAAAATTTATAAGTTTAAAAGTTCATTCTCAGTTCGTTTAAAATGTTAGTGTTAAAATTTACATTAAAAAAAAAGTTAAAAGTTCACTATTTTTAACCAAATCACCGTGTAAATTTTCAATTATTCAGATAGTGTTATTTTTATGAAATATTACTTTTTCAATGTTAAAATTTACACTATTTTAACACTATTTTCTAACACTATAATTTAACCAGTATGTAAGTGTAAACTTTACACTAAATTTAACCAGAACAGAAGTGTAAATAATTAACACGAAAAGCGAGACTTCATGGTACACTAAAAATTCATTTTAGGGTTTTGTAGGTATGACCAAAAAACCCTTATACCGTCATTTTGTCGTCTGTCTGGCTGTCTGTCTGCCTGTCTGTCTGTCTGTCTGCCTGTCTGTCTGCCTGTCTGTCTGCCTGTCTGTCTGCCTGTCTGTCCAAACGGCTAAACCTAGAGAGTTGAAATTTGGCATGCTTATGCAACTCTTTGACCCGCACATAAGAAAAATACTAAAACATCTAAAAAACATATCCTCCTAAAAATATAAACAAATATCTGCTCATCGAAAAAAAATATTTTTTTAAAAATTCTGAGTAGGGTATCAAAAGAAATCCCTTAGTACGTAGATTGATGATCAAAATTTTATTTTTTCAAAATAAATTATTTTGAAGCGATTTTTGCCAAAATTGTGCAAAAAAAATTTTGTCCCACACCCTGTAGCCCAGATGGTTTAAACTAAAAATCTGAAAAAATTCTAAGTAATGTACATTTGTGTGAACCGGAATAGTGCAACAGGAATTATTGATCAGATTATGTTTTCGGAAAATAACGCATTTTTTATAGATTGTTATTTAGATTTTTATTTAGATTAAACATTTGTCTTCTTATTCTTAACAATATTTGTTATATAAGTTTTTGTTGTTAAATTCAATAATAAAGAAGTAAATAAAATTTTTAATTTTCAACCCCAAAAATTAAAAATTTAAATTACTCCCTTATTATTGACTTAACAGCAAAAACATATAGTACACATATTGTTAAGAATAAGAAAACAAATCATTTATCTAAACGCATTTTTTGGTTGGATAAATATATGAAAGTTATGGCAAAAAAAACCCAAAAATTAAAAACTTTTAATTTTGTTTTTTAACTACACAACTTCTGGATTAATATGAAAAATAAAAAAAAGTCAGTGGTTTTCAAAATTTAGGGATTTTTTTGTTTGTTTATTTTTGGACGAAATTCACATTTTAGAGAAAATTGGCAAAGGAAAAATCGATTGCATTCTACGTCACCATGCTGCCTTTAAAATTGTGCCGGACATTTACCTAACATCCTGTATATGAGTAGGCTGCGAAAAAAATTACGTATGTCTTTGAACAAATTTATACGTTAGAACTACTCACATAACCTTTGCCGCTACAGAGCTATTGAAAAAATTTAAATTTTGCTTTAAGCAATTAGTTTTTCTAAAAAATAAATCTTGTTTATTTTTTCATAGAAAGGGAAGTAAAAATGGACTCAATCTCCTAAATAAACAAACTGAAATAAAAATAATAAACTTATTAACCAAACAAGATGGGATATGCGACCACTTTACAATACAGATTTTGATTCTTCTGTTCATTGAATTAAATGTTTAAACACAAATTCTTTAAACTTGCTGAATTGTCAAAAAGGACAGTAATAAACAGTATTTATATTTGATCGCTTGTCTCTAACATGCCTTATATTACTGTATTTCTCTTACACGGGTTACTAGATGTATTGTTTTTTAATCACGTGAAAAAATATAAACATATTTTTTATTTCGAGTGGTGCATGAAATGAAAATTCTTGATACGTGAAATAGCGAACAAAATTTTATTTTTAATTTAATTTTTATTTCTTGAGGCGAGTACATTTTAGTTCTAATCAATCTACTTTTGACAGTTAATAAATGAATTACTTTCCCAACCCATTTATTACTACATATTTAGTAATAATGCTTTTCAAAATTGATTTTTATTTTGACAAATTATGATGCATCATTTTAAAAATATTTATGGATTTATATATGTAAGAAGGGCGTTTGAAAAAATCACGACGCGGCGTAGAAAACATTGTTTAATACAATAAAAATAAAATAACCGAGTTATTAGTAGGTACCCCCAGGAGTACAAGCTTTTTCGTTTAGAGGTATGCGAAAAAAAATTTAATAATGTCGAAAAAAAACACATATTAATAATAAAATATCGTCAATCAGTGGAATGTGTTTTCAAAAAACTCTGTGCCTCAAAACAAGCATAAGGATCACACTGAATATTTGTTAATAAATTAAAATTAAAGTCTCTGAATTATTTATTAATGTAATTTGTAATATTTAACTTTATATTTATAATGACTAAAATTAATTAAATTTATTTTTTAAATTTTGAATAATCTTTTAAGCGGAGCTAAATGGAATTATGATTTTCTTAAGTTCTCGACTATTTTTTTAAAGTCTGAAGTTAAATTCAAAATCTAGTTCCGCTTAAACCAAAGAAAGAGGCTATATGTAAAGTTCAGTTTTTAGGGTTTTGTAGGCATGATTACCCAAAAACCCTTATAACGTCATGTGTCAGTCTGTCTGTCTGTTAGTGGCGCACCCAGGGAGCCCCCCCCCCCATGAAGGAAGGAAATGAAAATAAAAAGACACAAACACACTAGAAAATTTTAAAAATAGAGATGAGGACCTTTTTTTTAGGTCGTCACTTGTATTTTAGAAGTGAGGACCTTTTTTTTAGGTCATTACTTTATATTTACATAATTTAAATAATTTTGTCTTCCGGGCCCCCCAACAAAAATTCCTGGGTGCGCCACTGCTGTCTGTACGGTAGAAATTGTAGCCAAACGGCTGAACACAGAAAGTTGAAATTTGGCATGCTTGTGTAACTCTGACCCACATATTGGAAAAATGTAGAGTTCAAAAAAAACCATTGCGGGATAAATATGTACAAATATGAATTTAATGAAAGATATAAATATATATTTTTTTAATTTTGAGTAGGGTATCAAATAAATCCTCTTTTGTGGATAAATTTACAAATTTAAATTTTTGGAAAATCAAATTTCTTATTGGAATTTCGCAAAAAAACGTGTCAAAAAATACTTGTCTCTTACCCTATTTCCTAGAGGGATTGATTTTAAAATATGAAAAAAATCTCAGTAATGTACAAGGATGGAAACCGGAATAGTTTAATAAGATTAGTTTTTCGAAACATCGAATTTTTTGTGTCGTTAAAAAAAATTATTATTTTTTTAAAATTTATAAGTGTGCTACAAAAATTACTGTCCCGCACCCTTTTTCTCAAAACAACTAAACTAAAACTCTGAAAAAAATCTAAGTAATCTACATTGACCTGAACCAGAAACGCACAAAAGGAATTTTTGATCAGATTGCTTGTTTGAAAAATATTGCAGTTTTTTTAATTCATAACTAAATTATAGCTAATTAGACTTACCATAATATATTTTTCTCAAACCCTGTACTGCGTGTATATTTTGCACTTTTTAATTTTTACAAAAAATCTGGGACAAAATGACAAACTGGTCGGGACTACCTTCAAACCGGGACAATCCCGGTCAAACCGGGACGTATGATAAGCCTATGGCTAATAATGTTTTTTTTTTTTTTATTTCTGGATAAGGTAGTATTTGTCTTCTTTTGAAATTAAAAATTTAATGCAACTTTCTCCGTTCTTTTACGTATAATTATTTACATTACGTGTCTAAATCCACGATTTGGGGTGGACATTGAGCCCCTGAAAATGTAAAAAAAATTGTTTTGGGTAAAATAACTGAAAAGAATAATTTAACTGAGAGGTATTTGTTGTTTGCAGAGATCTCCCTCAATATGGACATAAACAATGGCAGGCATATTTTGGCAGAACTTTTGACATCTATACCAAATTATGGAAGTTCCAGCAGCAGCACAGACAAATATTGGATACGAAGTATGGATTAAAGAGATGGCAAATTGGAGAAATCGCTTCCAAAATTGGTCAACTGTATTATCACTACTAGTAAGTGAAATAATTATAATAATAATCTATAAGGACAATTAACAGTAGTCAACAAATGACAGTAGCATCATATTGAGTCGCTATTATCCCTGTCCTCTCTCCTCTCTCCAAACGTCGTGTACCTCATTCTAAATGACCAGTACACCATTATTTCATTCCATCTGTGTGTAGTAATTTCGCTTGTTTTCTAATATTTTATGTTGTTTAACGCCAAGCTCTGGATGAAAAAATATGCGCGTAGTTTCAACTGCCAAGAAACTGTCAAAATGTCTCATTGAAATATTTGATTTATGCAAGCAACTATGCAGGACCGGATCATGATTTTAAGGGGTAATATACCGTGGGGTATAATAATACGTGGTGGAAATTAATTTATAAATTTATTTTAAGAGCACGACATGCTCTTACACATATAGTAACGAAAAGGAAAATGGTGTAACATTTATATGAAGGCACAGCTGCGCATATAAGGGGGGGGTCCTCGGGCTAGACGAAAAAGTGACTAAGTGTTCCACCTTTTTGATACGTTAATATGCACGGTGGGGTATTTTTTATGCCACGTCGAAAAATTACAAGGGCCATCAAAACAAAAGTTTAAAAGTAATCCCGACTATTTAAACTAGTTAGTAATTTCACCAACAGATGTCATACTGGTATATGTTTGAGTGATCACCTTTAAACTTGTCAGTATAGGTTTAACTGACGATGACGAAATTGTCATCCTAAATAAAAAAAAAAAAACAGCTGTGGCCTCCACAGGACCGACCGCCATCACAAAGTACTTGTATAAAATACATTCTAGCAGCAGAGTAGTTATTCTCGTAAAAGACAATAACGTATTATATTACTTTGACAATTTCATAATGTGTATTTATAATTTACGATAACGATAGAAACGTACCTGCATTCATACAAAAAAATCTCAAATAAAAGTTATTGTTTTTATAGCAATTTTTGTTAAATAATTTTTTTCGAAATATATCTCTGTTGTGAAATATTCGCAAAAATCTTAATACCAACACGAGTAAACTTCCATTTCTAGTTAACCGATTTTTACCAAAAGTTGATTAACTCGTGCCATTGATATCAAAAGCTTAAATATGAAGTTTCATAAAAATCCTTTTAGCCGAATTTGCTCTGCACGTGTACACAGATCGACAGACATCATGCTAAAAATAGTCAATACGTTATGTAGAGACCTCAATTCGTGGAGATCCATCGAAATCTCGAAATGTCAAAATCGCTATGTTCAAAATACCTCCCTTATATATGTTGGCGGTCGGTAAAAAAGAAAAACGGGCTGTTTAAGTCTACACTATAACTAAAAACTTGAATGACTATTTATTTTTGTATTTCTTTTGTAATTTTACTTCCTTATTAGTTAAAATAAACCAATTTTGTACAAATTTATAAAAATAAATTTCCTATGCAACACGAGTTTTTTATTTTCTAAAATTCCGTGCCTCAAAGAGTGTTTTCTATTTCTAGACTGTGATATTTGACGGTAATTGGCCTCTTTACAGCCTCTTACCATCAACCTGCGTCTATTCAATTTTTCGAACAGACTCTTTCTTATTATTTATCTATCTTATTTATTTGTATTTGTCCATGCAAGATTTCTTTTATTGAGTATGCAGAATTTATTTATTTATTTATTGTTTAATTTATTGTTTTTAATATGTAGTGTAGTCATTTAGATAGGCTGGGTTAGGCGCAAATAGCCTTAGCTGCTGTGCGCCAAAAATTTTAACTAACTATTTTATTACTTACTTCATTTTAAATAATTTAAAATAAAGTTTGTATTTCTTACCCTAAAAATAAATCTTGGCTGTTTTATTTATTTTTTTATTTTATTAAGGTATCGGAAAGTGCTACATCCCAAATCAATAAGTTTTTTTGTGGGCTATTTCTTTTTCTCAATTTAAAAAGTATCTTTTTGATTTATTTATGGGTGTTTTATGAGAACCCAAAATTGAATTGAAATATAAAAGTTTACACAAGAAAAATTTGGTTTCAAAATATTTACAAACCATTCAAATTGATAAAATTAGGAATTACATTTGTATATTACTTTCAGAAATCTATTTATTGTTTATTTAATTATTAATTTAATTAAATTAAATCTTACGTTACTGAATTTTTGAATTTTTGTTGCAGTTTACGAACAAGCGAAACGAATTACTTGAACGAAGCGTATTCGTTTTATTCTGCAATTCGTGGAAGAGCTTATTACTCTAGAGCTGCTAAAGAAGACAGGTAGGTGTATTTTTCTGTATGTATTCATGTGCCAAAAATATTGGCAAAACAAACAAAACTTAAAATAATTTTTGAGAGAAACTGGGTGAAAATTAACCCTCTCAATATTTTCTGAAAGGCGTTCATGATAAAGTAATCTATTGATTGAATTATTGACTCATTGAACAGTGAAGGAAATTCAGGTTCAACGAAATTAAACCGTAGTTAAAAATGTTTGACATATCAGTATCCGGTACCGGTTAAAAAATTGATGTGAAGTGTTTATTTCAGGATTTCGTAGGTGGATGAAAGAAGCTAACAGATTTTTTTTTTTTTTGCAAAAACGCACCAATATAAAATTATTTTTTAAATTAAATTTTCCTTCTTCAACCCAACCTTTGGAACCTTTCGTTTGATGCTTCACATTAAATTTAAAAAATAATTAATGTTTTAAACAGGGCTTCGTACCGGAACTGAACCGAAAACCGAAAACTGAAAAAACCGTTATTTTTGTCGGAACGAAAACCTGAGTTGAACCGAAAAAAATATCGGTTTATTTCGGTTCAGATAATGTTTATGGGAGTGAATATAAAATACATTTTATTTAAGATTATTTTTTAAACTGATGAGCAGAAAAAATCGTAATTTTTTTAACTGACAAGTTAAAAAAAATTGCGCTTCTATTATTTTGGGAGAGGGGGGGGCAGAACACCGCCCCAGCGGCCTTATTACAAAATAAAGAATAAAATGTTCTTCTAAATTATAGTAGAAAATAAATTACTAATACAAATAAAAGCATTTAAAAATTTATCACTCGGAATTGAACCGAAAACCGAAAAAAATCGTTATTTTTGCCGGAACGAAAACCGGAACCGAACCGATATTTATTTTTTTAATTGAACCGGAACAAAAACCGAAACGAAAAAAATAACGGTTCGTAGCCCTGGTTTTAACAATATAAAAAATTAGATAAATTTCGAAAAAATAATCAGATAAAAAATTCCGAACATATTATTCCAGTTCACATCATATGGGCATTATTCATTTATTCAGATTTTTTAGATTTTTAAAAACACTGTTTTGCTAAAAATCTCTCAAAAAAATATCAAAAACATTTTTTTTTTTTCAAATATAAAATTTTGTTGTACATAATTTCTACTGTACAGACATGCAAACAGCCAAACAGACACATTAGTGACTTTATAAAGATTTTATGGTCATACCGATGAAATCCTAAAAAGGTTTTTCAAGGATTGTCATGCACAACTTAAAGTAAGTCAAGCAAATATGACTAACGCGTCATTTATAGACCATAATAAAATCTCTTGACTGGTCAAGAACACGACGGTCGTATTTGTCTCATTTTAAACGTGTTTTTTTTTCGACAGTTTATGGACCTTAACTTAATGGACCGGCGGGAGCATTTAAAAACAATCGTAGTTAGCGCAAATTTTTATTTTCTACGTATTGATGCTGTTTCTGTAGTATATTATTTCAATTCAATAATTTAAATATTTTTATTTTGTTATTTTACTGTTTCTATTTTTCAGATCTGAATTGATGGTGAAGAAACTTCGTTATTACGCTCGATTCATAGTCGTATGCCTCCTATTGAGACGTATGAAACTAGTGAGAGAATTGGTGTCCGAGCTCGATAGGCACATAGCCGATTACACCAGTACCTATGAACCGGACGACCAGTTGGAGTGGAGCCTTGTCCTGGACGAGATAAAGAGCTTCGTCACTGCAGACGCCCTGGTGTCAGTCGTACATGCTGACACCAATCCTATAGTCCTATCACACAGGTAAAAAAATGCATTCTTATTTTCATTACAACATTTTGTTTTAATAACATAATTTACATTATTTGTAAAAATAGTGAATTAAAAAAAGCACAACTCAAAAACGGTTAAATATAGCGATCTGTGGTTGAAATTTTTGTATACTTCGTAGTTTATTTAGTCTAGAAAAAATTAAGGGCTTAAATCGTTTAAAGCGTTTTGAGATTACGACAATTTTTTTTAATGGTTAAATTTATATTATTTGTGAAAAATGTGAATTTAAAAAAAGCACAACTCAAAAACAGTTAAAGATAGCGACCTGCAGTTGAAATTTCTTGATCCTTCCTAGTTTATTTAGTCTAGAAAAAATTAAGGGCTTTAATCGTTCAAAGAATTTTGAGATTATAACATTTTTTTTAATGGTTAAATTTACATTATTTGTGTAAATTGTGAATTAAAAAAAAGCACAACTCAAAATCAGTTAAAGATAGCGATCTGCGGTTAGAATTTTTTGATTCTTCGTAGTTTATTTAGTCTAGAAAAAAATTGGGGCTTTAGCCGTTTAACGTGTTTTGAGATTACGACAATTTTTTAAATGGCATATTTTACATTATTTGTGAAAAATATGAATTTAAAAAAAGCATAACTCAAAAACGGTTAAAGCTAGCGACCTGCGGTTAAAATTTTTGAATTCCTTGTAGTTTATTTAGTCTAGAAAAAATTTGAAGCCTTATTCGTTTTGACTATTTTAAAATTATGACAAATTTTAATATGGCGTGATTTATAGAAATTTTCATCTTCGCATGGACGATCTCAAAATCCAAATGCGATAAAGACCTGCGGTTGAAATTTTGAGGTCCTAATTGACTTGTAGATGTATTTTTAAGCATTTTTTTTTTTTTGAAAATTTTTCATTTTTAAAATTTTGTTTTGAAAATTTTGATAAATCCATACTAAAAAATGGTTAGGGATAGAAGTCTGTGGTTTAAATTTTTTAAATTCTCCTACATTGTTTAGTCTATAAAAAAAAATGGGCTTTAATAAACCAATTATTAAGTTTTGTATGGTTAGTAATCCAAAACCCTTGAAAATGGCCAAAAATCGAAAAAATCGTAAGGGGTACCCCTTTGATTTTTTCAAATTTTGAGCAAAAAATTTTTGTCTCTGATTTTATTGAAAAATGGTACAAATATGTATTTTGGGTCATAGATCAACAAAATTTGGTCCATTTTGAAATTTGGGCAAAAGTTTTGGAATTATAGGCAAAAAACTGACCCAAATCAGCTCTAACTCAAAAACTAGGAAAGCACGAATTTTTTAAGTATTTTTTTCATAATCCTCACTCCAAAATTAGCTTAAAACTATATTTTGGCTAAAATCTAAGTCAAAAAATTTTTGATCAAAATTATAGGAACCTAAAAAAAATTTTTTTTTTGAAAATTGTATACTTAAACATTTTTAGCCTTAGATTACAAGTATGGAGTCACTTTTGAGTTATGGTCTAAAATTTTGACATTTGTGGCAAGAAAAATAAAAAAATACAGTCCAGAAGTAGGCAAGGAGCCAGTGGCGACGTTAGCTTTTAAAATCTGGGAGGAGGCAGGAAATATTTGAGGGGGGCAACATTTTTTTATCGTTATAAATATTAATGAAAATTTGATGGCTTTGAATTACATGATTATTTGCCTTTGAATTAAAAGATGAATTTCCTTCTTTCACAATTCAAAATATTTCCAAAATAAACCGGGCACTTAATTTTATTTAAAATTTTTAATTTTCGCCAACCGTTTCTGGGGGGCAGCTGGGGGCCAGAATCATTTCTGGGGGGGGGCTAGCACCATAATTGCTCAGAACCCATGAAATGTTAGCCTGCCTGACGATATATTTCCCCTGTCTCTAGAAGACGGACGAAATCCAAGTCATCAAATGCGCGTGCGCGGCGTCGCCCTCTCAGTCAGATCAAGTGAGATGGGTCTATTGTTAACGTTATGTACGCAGACGCAAGTTACTTTTCCCTGTTTCCCGTGTGATAGCTGAAGACTTGAATCCTCGAAAAAATCTTGCAAAATAAAACTTGGATAGCGTTCTAGTGTGATACGCCAAGACATCTCGAAACTATTTTCTTATTAATAATCTGGTGTTAAGATAAAAAATGAGGCAACACTGATCGTAGGTCATCTGTGAATATTTTCACAAATTTTAAAATGTCAAGTTCAAAGTTCCTTTTAAATTTTGTTTGAAAATCATTGAATACGAAACAAAATCAAAAAATCTTTGTTTAATCGATTATGAAAATTAGTAAATGATTCTGAAAAATGTCATGTATAAAAAACTTATTTATCACTAATTAGATTAAATCATACGCTCGAATAAGAAATTGATTAGAAAATTAACATAGAAATAATAATATTTAGCTAAGATATTTACATTTTAAGTTAAGAAACACGAGCTTTTCTCATCAAAAAAGGGGTGAATTTATTTATAATTTTAACAGTTTCATAGATATGACCAAGCTTATACCGTTACGTATGTGTCTGTATGTCTGTGTGGTAGAAATTTAGGCCAAACGGCTGGATCGTGCTACCATTTTTGGCACTCTGGTGATACCTCGTGCCAAAATTTTCACTTGGTTGAAAAAATCTCCTTTGTACACTACCTGAATAAATACTTATTTTATTATAATGTATTTTTAAATATTTTAGACTGAGTCCTCTGACAACACCACCGTGTGAAAAGTCCCAGTTTATGACGTTGACTCTCCAGGAAATCTTGATTGTTGGAAACTGCGCAGAGCAGGTCAAGTTCTCGGAACTGACGATGGATATGTTCCGGATGCTTCAAACTTTGGAGAGAGAGCCTCAGGACGACTTCAACCATATATATGATGCTTCACCAGCGCCGAACAGGGTGCCTTACCAAATGCCCAATAGTAAAGGGTAAGATAATGATAACTTTTAAACAATCCTTCAAAAAGCATTCAGATATTTTCACCATGCAAGTTTGTGGTTTTTCATTAAAATATTAATAATGGATCGGATCATCTTTTGCTTCAATAATACCTGCTTCTCTTCTGGAAAGACAAATTTTGAAGAACTTCATGAAGTATTCTACTCCTTTCTTCCCGAAGAGCAGCTTTGTCTGTCTGTTTCATTTGTTTGTCCGAGATTCATTCAAGAACAGCTGGATATATTGTCACGTAATTTCGCATGACAACAGAATAAAACCGGGATACAAACATAGGCTGTATGTACACGTCCTTTATTATAGATGGTAGCCCTTTATTTTAAAACGTTGCCCTTTAGATTTATTTATTTCTCAAAAAGCCATTTTTGTCCTTTATTATTTGTGTTGTCATTTAAAGTACTTATAGAATCATTCAGACATCGCGTTCAAAGTTAATCATATTGCCAGAAATATTGTTGTAGACGATTGTTGAGGAAAACATTACTTTTATTTCAAATAGAAGAATTTTGAATATAGACGATGTTGGATTATTTATCTAAAAATTGTATTACTAATGAAAAACTTGAGGAATAGTAACTTTCTGTATTTTTTAAAAATAAACCACATATTTATAAAAAGTACAGTTATATGAAAAATATCAAATATATAAGTTGCCTTTATATTTTACATAAAATTTTATTGGTAATTATTTTAATAAGATAACTATTCAGATTTATCTTAATTTCGTTCTCGAGCATTTATTTATAAAATAATAAATACAAACTGTCGTCTATTTTTATGAACATATTTTGTCCTTTATTTTTTCTAAAAAAATTTGGTCACTGAAACCTATATGGCAGTGTTTCCCAAACTGTGCTCTGCGAGCGTCTACTAGTGCTCGGCGATCTACTAGAGTTGCTATATATATATAGCAACGATAGTGCTCCGAGACGAATTCTTTTCGTGAAAAGTGCTCCGCAGCTCAAAAAGTTTGGGAAACTCTGCTATTTAGCATCCATTTTCCATTCCATTCCAAGTCCTTTTCCATTCCATTTTTCCATTCTTCCTTGCCTTTTACTTAATTATATACTTTATTTTAATTATGTATTTTTGCAGATACCTTGAAAATGGTGACAGACCATCTCGTAGAGAAAACCCTCATAAATACTTATTGTACAAACCTACATTAAGCCAAGTCCTGGTGTTTTTGGCCAGCGGTTTCAAGGAGTTACCTCCAAATGGTGCACTACTCCTCTACCTATCTGCTGATGGTTGTTTCTCAACAACAAAACACCCAGAAGACAGTAAGAAAATTAGAATTTCTTGACGTAATTATGTATCTTATAAAAAAATATTTTATTTTTAGTGGGATATGATCTAGGAGGAGTTTTAACGAGTAGTAAAAGAGATAGTGAGCACAAAAAAACAAAGGAATCACATTGTTTATATCCTGGAGATCTTTATCCGTTCACAAGGAGACCTCTGTTCGTTATAGTTGACAGTGATAACAGTTTTGTATTCCAACACATACCTAGGTACTTTGGACAACCTTTGGTAACGCTAATGTCGCCTCAAGATACCCCTCCAGCATTCCAAGGTAAGAAAATTCAGTGCTACTATAGCTCGGTTTCTACTTGTTTCACATTCCCGCTCATTGATGGGTATAAGAGTATTTCTATGACACCGTTACACGTAACAATATTGACAATCAGATCTTTGATCAAAAAGCAAAGGCCAAAAATTCCACGTCCATTGTTTCTGTTGTTATGTACATCTGAATTTATATCTGTAGAAAGAGAAGAGTTGGGTAAAATTGTACTGACCGATCCTCTCAAACCTACTTCATTATATATGTCTCACAAGTTTCGGCTTCTTCTGTCCTAAACTTTTACTAATTAAACCTAAACTAACTACCTAGTTTTTAGATGCACACTACTTTATTTTTCCCCCACATTAGCCCAATTAAAATTGTGTATCATTGCGCATTTATTTATGCACAATGTGTTCGTTTGTGGCCGTTCAAATTTCCGTCACTACTAAGATCTATCTAGTTTCATTCAAGGTCGGATTCAGGCTCAATCCTTTGTCTTTTTATTCAATGACTCCATGCGATAGCAGTCCTCGACGCCGAATTTAGATGGCACACTGAAGACGTCTAAATATGCCACAATAGCTTCAGCATTTATAATTGCATCTCATTCCAAAGCTCGATCAACAAAATTCTTCTTCCTTCTCAAAACACGGTAGCCATGACTTTTCGTGTTGATTAAATTTATTTGTTCGATACCTTTTTTTTGGACGTTTGACTTTTCTGATAATACTAGGCTAGAATAGTATAATGAGTATTAGTATCAGAAGGTATATTACTTCATAAGTAGAGATTTTGGACGTTTCGGAAACTACTTAACTATCTGTTTCCGACTTTAGTGGTAACTATAGCAAAATAATTTAAATTGTATTAAGATCTATTTGGATTTTTTTTGGCCATTTTGGTGTCATTATGTCATGTCATAAATTGTCGTTTGTAAAATGAGACATCCATGTTTCATCACCAGCAACAATATGGTTCATCCTCTTCTGAACGCACGCAGCAAGATTTTTTTAATAAGATCTATCATCATAATAATAAATTTAAAAATACTCCAATCGTACCGAGCACTCTGTGAAACTCTATGCCAACCAAGTCCACAATGAAGACTACTATACACAAAACACAAGAGGATTTATATTCGCGAGCGCTTACGATGATCTAGAAATGATCTTTAATTTGTCAAAACTCATATAACACGTAAAAAAATCGCTACTATGATAAAATTAAATTGAATCACCATTGAATTCTCTATTTTCTATTTCAGATCAGCAGCATAATGGTTCATTATTCACTTTGTTCTTGCACTCACCATTAACAGCCTTTTGTTATTGCTGTAATTTGACGAATATTCCAATTCATCATTGGGAAAGGTGTCAAAGTTACGTGGATCGCTTCGTCACAGAAGCATCAAGATTATTCACCAGGTCTCGTGTCGGTGAGTATGATGAAGGTATGTTGATAAGATTGACGTGTTTCAGTGGCTTTCAAAATGTTTTAAATCGCCAGCGGTTGGCGCCAAGCTTATTATTCATTCTGTTGATTATTCTAAATTTAAATTCAACAGAAAATTGTCCAGAATTTGTGTTAGGTGTATCGGAAAAGGATTCTTAATGAAACAAGTGAAATTCAAAATATTATTAAAACTGTTTATGTAGCTAAAGTCCTTTATCAAATATATACTTGCAGACATATGCTTTTAGGTCAATTTTTTTCAAATGTTGGAGCGGTAATAAATACTCCCTCCGTTCCAAAATAAGTGTCCAATTTCATAAAAAAATATGCAAAAGGATATATAACGTATATTTTCACAACTAAACTAAATGTGAGGAAGCTTGTAATCGTTGCCTCCTCTACGAAGCATGGCCAATTCCATACACTTCTACAGTGTAATGAAACAATTGTCTAGTTTTTTCGCGGTTATTTCATCCCATGTTTTATGCACGGCCGCAATGAGTTCATCAATACTGGACGGGGACTCTTTGTGTTGTAATGATTGAATGGCGTTAAAGAAACCCAAATCGAGGACTAATTAAAATAAATAACTACTGATACATTTAATTTCATTATTTCAATAATCCCTTAAAAAAACTAAAATCCGACACTTATTTTGGAACGGAGGGAGTAATAAGGTAATACGAAGTAATGTGCTGGCTACGCAGGATAAGAAAAGTACACATTTTATTACCGACCACCAACATATATAAGGGAGGTATTGTGATCATACCGATTTTGACATTTCGAGATTTCGATGGATCTCCACGAATTGAGGTCCCTACATAACGTTTTGACTATTTTTAGCATGATGTCTGTCGGTCTGTCTGTCCGTCTGTCTGTCTGTCTGTCTGTCTGTCTGTCTGTCTGTCTGTCCGTCCGTCCGTTTGTCTGTCTGTCTGTGTACACGTGCAGAGCAAATTCGGCTGAAAGGATTTTTATGAAACTTCATATTTAAGCTTCTGCTATCTATGGCACGAGTTGATCAACTTTTGGTAAAAATCGGTTGACTAAAAATGGGAGTTTACTCGTGTCGATTTTAAGATTATTGTGAATGTTTCACAACAGTAAAATATTTCGAAAAAATTTATTGAACAAAAGTTGCTGTAAATGCAATAACTAATAACTTTTATTTGAGACGTTTTTTGATAAAACGAAAAATTTCGACAAATATTGTCTCAATTTTTTCATACCTATATGTAACGTTTCCATGGTCATGATAAATAATATCTCTGTTAGAAAATATTAGGCCAAGTTATTTCTACTCTGCTGCTAGAATGATTTTATACAAGTACTTTTGATGGCGGTCGGTCCTGTGGTGGCCACGGCTGATTTTTTTCTTAGTGGTGAGTCCATCCTTCGGTGGGCCGCATGGGCCCTTGGTATAAATGATGAAACCCAAAATTTATCTAGTTTGGTATTAAAAGGATGTGCAACGTTTTCCAACATACCATTTTGTAGCAATTGTAGATAATTGTAATTCTTCTCAATCATTTTTGGAAAAAGTTCACCTGAGTTAACAGCTACCTTGTACTACGATAACAGCTTCACTATAAACACTCCAAATAAATTAGGTCTGATTAGTTTTTAACGCTGCTCTTACAGCTTTTATCACAGCTTCAACATAAAAGACACCATTAGTTCTTGGACAATTTTCTGACAGCGACACAAAATACAGTTGTTACATATCTGTTAAATCTCTGATGCACTTGAAAACACTAAGCTGATTCTAGTTTATATGTTAGAGTCACCTATTAGCACTTCTAATTCATTTCAGTTCTAATAAATGTTAGTTCTAAACTTAGAATCTTTAGAAACAGAGAAACTGATAAATGAATGCTACAATCTATCTATATGTATATATGATTTATTATTATTATTATTTAGCATATTTCTAAATGTTAAATGTTAAATGTCATTTCTTTCGCATGGAACTATTCGCTGGCGAATCTAATACGTCTTTGTAGCTTCTAAAACCAGTTTTAAAAATTTGGTGACCATAAAAAAACATATGGAAAGACCCACATGAAAATTGTAAATTGAAATGGTAAAGCTTGGAGAATCAATATAGAATACTGTTCACTTAATAGCTAGGTAATTAGATTAGGTTAGTATAAGTATAGAACAGAAGAAGCAGAAAGGCTCGAAGTAAGCTTCAAAAATATTCGTGTATTTTTTTCATGTGCGCTTTTCGATCCGAACAAAAAAATATTTTCCTGAATTAAACCAATGATGAAAATCGAAACATTCAAAAAATCTTTTGATACACGCCTCTGGGTTATAGGGTGTGGGACATTTTTTTTGTAAACATTTTATGTTGAAAAAAAAAATTATTTTGGCGACTTTTGTTCTAATCTGTCTGTTTGTCCGAGATTCACGCAAAAACCGCTGAACATATTTTCACGTAATTTGGTATGATGGTAGAGTCAAACGGAATTTGAATTTAGGCTATATGGCGTCTCAAATTTTTTTTTCGTAAGGCGGTATTTCAGGTTAAAACTGTTTATTAAAAAAAATTATACTTCTCCCTTATTGACAGAAAAATATATATGATAAAAAATGTTTAAAATAAGGAAACAAATATATTTTTTTTAATGAATTTTTTAATTAGATGAATATTTGGGGAGTTACGGAGGGACACTAAAACTAAAATCTATATACACACTTCGGAAAAGTCTGGGGATATAAAAATATATATGAAAATAAATAGCGTATGGTTTCTTTTGTACGTATATTCTATTCTATCAATTAAAATACCCAATAAAGAATGGTTTACAACAAAATAAGCTAAATGTTATTTATAAAAATAATCAATATTTGAAAAAAAAAATTATGTACAGATTTAGATACAGAATTGTAAAAAATGAAAAAAAAAAATAGAGAGTATGACCTCCACGTTGGTTGATCACAGCCCTATATATGCGATTCATGGACAAAATAACATTATCGATGTCTCCTTGAGGTAACTATGCCCATTCTGCTCTTAGAAGCTCTCTGAATCTAAAATTATCGTGGATGTTATCCATATGTTGAGTAATATTTCTCTTAAGCATGTCCCACACATGTTCAATCGGATTTAGATCCGGTGACTGTGCTAGCCATGGTATCGCATCAATACCTTCGCTATCCAGCCAGTTACAATTTGCGCACTATGTGGCCAATTATCCTGGGCAAGATGAAACTAATCACCAACACCACTACGAAATGGATGCACAATAGGTTGAAGAATATTATGCAAATATTGTTGGGCTGTTAAAAATCCATTGAGAAAAACGAGATCAGTTCTATCGCCAATGAATATCCCACCCCATGCCATAATAGTACCACCTCTGTAACTGTGAACTTCTTGGACGTTCCACAAACCAAATTACCGGATCTTCTCCATACCCTTATTCAATGAGAATCTGGATGAATTCCAAATCTGGACTCATCAGTAAACAAAACTGAAGCTCAATCATTATCCCACCAATATTTAAAATTGTGACACCAGTCTAATCTTGCTCTGCGATTGCCTCTAGAGAGGGGTTGATATCTGATTGATCGTCGAGATAGAATATTAGCTTCGTGGAGACAATTTTTTACAGTATCGCGACTAACGGTTAAGTTATGCGCTCGCTGTAACTCCCTTAACAATTCGGGTGCTGTAATAGTAGGTTGTTTTCTAGCATTTAATACCAGAAATCTGTCTTGACCTGCTGTTGTACAGCGACCACGTCCCGGATGTTGTTCGGCCGTATTCCCTGTTTCCCTGTAATGCCCGCGTCCACAGTCGACTGATGACACTTTGAGAAACTCCTATCCTCTTGGCTACATCAACTTGTCTGAATCCAACTTGGAGGAGTCCCACCGCACGATTCGTTTCGTGGATAGTTAAATGCTGTCGTTACATTATTAAAAAATAATGCCACTAATTAAAAACACTACATTTATTAATATAAACGTTTTAAATTGTATTAAAATGAAACATGTGATCAACCCACGGATCATATACTGAATAAGATCATAGATAAAAAAGGAAATAGATGCGAAACTGCCGTTATATTTTTTGAAACCAAATTAGCGCTGTAGTTGTTGGGTTATGGAACTAAAATTGGTAGGGGAGGAAAGGGTTGGGTTTTCGCGGGTATTTCAAATGCTTCAGTGGATATAGTTGTAAGCATAATTAAATGTTATTAATAAATGAAACAATTGTTATGATTTATTTTGTCTATTTTTAATATTATTAACGACAACAATATTAAAAATAGACAAAATAAATCATAACAATTGTATCATTTAATAATAACATTTAATTATGTTTACGATTAAGAACAAGCAGTTAGGAATTATACAGAAACAGAAAAACAATAACTAGCAGAAATAATTATTTATTAAGTAGACTAACATATAACATAATATTTACTAATACTTCATATTTATGGACACTTCCATGGACAAGCCATCCAATTTTCCTCATCCACGTTTTATACAATTCTGGAGCCACACGTGTCTTCGGGTTTGGAAAGCGATATCTTGTAGGTTCACTACTATCACACCCCAAAACAAAGCATTTAACACCCATTTTCCGAATTAAACAATGAAATTACAAAATTACAGAAGACGATTTTGACACTAATTACAGATTTTGACGCTAATGACAGAAACCGTAACAGACAACAGGCTGTCATGAGCGTAGCTATAGTGACTGGCAGCGACTGGGGCGCTATTCGTGTTGAGTTATGGAACGTAATATGGTTTCGTTTTGCCATTAGAGTTTCACCCCCCTGAATAAGATTTGTCAAATTTGTATTTGTTTTATATTGTTTTCACTTATTTTCTATAGCCAACTACTCATAATTACCTACTTTATTTGAAATACAACATTAAATGTACAATAAACAATATATTTTCATATTTTTTTCAATATACCAAGACTTTTCCAATGTGTATATGTATAGTTTAGTTGTGTGACTATTGATGTAATGTTCCTTTCAAAAATTTTCATACTTCTAAGCACCTTTACATTTTCATTGGTTTAATTTTTAAGTAAATATTTAAAACTGGTTTTTGTAAAATAAATGTTGTAAAATACGTTCAATCTATCAGCTTCTATCTTCTATAAAATGTGTTTTAAATTATCAAAAAATTATTTTGTTATTTCTTTGTAAGATGCATCATACTTGCAATTCTTCGGTGATGATTTCTTGCGACTAATTCTTCTTCGATATGTATTCTGCTACGTTGTCCTCCACTTACACCGAGGGTTCAAGGGTCGTCAATACAGACCAAGATGTCAACCACCATTGCCAGAAGCTGAACTCCTAGAGCATCCATCCCTCCAACATTTGGTATTTGATTTAGCTGCTCATCTAGAAGTACGTTCTCATTTTATGGATAATCATGAAGTCGACTGATCTTCGGCTGCCTCTGCAGTAAGGTGTATGGGGTTTGAATTTAACTTAAATATATTATTTAAGTGCACATTTTATTTATGGATATTAGCGCCATCTATTGCCTTTATCTATTATTATGATGGAGTTATATCTTATTGTAATTTTTTAAGTCGTGTGCCCAATTTAAAGGATTTTAATAAGCGAATTATTTTGAATTTATCTTATTTTTGGACGCCTCTGTACATATACGGTACTGCAGTGATAATAGAATGGCTCAAAAAAGGGCACAGTCAAGTCTTTCAACATATTAAAATTATTTCATAATAAATACTTATGTACATAAATTTAATACAGGTGTCAATACAATAAACAGGTATGGAAATACTATTTAGACTTTTATAAAAAACAATTTAAACAAAGTATATACCTCTACGTTCCTAGAAAATGTGTTAAACGAAACAACATTAAACGGGGTCATTTTAACACGTAGTATAGGGGTAGAGCAAGCCTGGGCAAACCCGCGCTAAAATTCTATACGGCCCGCGAAGCATTTTATAAATTATTGTGTCCTGCAAAAATATTACTGTTTGTCCAATATTCTTTCAAATTTTCAATCTTTCCAATTTTCTTTTCAATTTTTAACGACCGCCAATATACAGGGTGTTAGGTAAATGTTCGGCACAATTTTAAAGGCAGCATTTGGCCCATTTAGAGCTAAAGTCCTCAAGTATTTTTGGATAAGATGCGTATATCGCTTGATAACCGATGCAGTACCACCGTTTAGGAACCACTAATATTTTGTCTGTTACAACAATCACATAGATGACTGAGATAAATAGAAATCATGCAAACAATACCGTAATTTTATTTCAACAAAATGCTTTTTCAATTTTATGAAAAAATAAAAGAAATAAGAAATATTTGCCGACCGGCGTAGCGTAGTAGTAACACGTGTGCTCTGAGTAGCGAAGGTCTCGGGTTCGAATCCCGTTCAGGCATGGAAATTTTCTCAAATAAAAATTGTCCTGGCTAATTGCCACAGCAGCAAAGGCCATTAATTTAAAAAAATAAGAAATATTTTTTAACAAAATCGGAACAAAATTTTAGATTATGACGTACACGTTCTTTGATATTCTATTATTGAACTATGTATAATTAAAATGATTTTTCTCTATGGCAACTACACAACTTCTGGATTAATATAAAAATTAAAAAAAGTCAGTGGTTTTCAAAATTTGGGGCATCTTTTTGTTTGTTTATTTTTGTACGAAATTCACATTTTAGAGAAAATTGGCAAAGGAAAAATCGATTGCATTCTACGTCACCATGCTGTCTTTTAAATTCTGCCGGACATTTACCTAACACCCTGTATATAAGGGAGGTACATACCGATTTTGACATTTCGAGATTTCAATGGATCGCCACGAATTGAGGTCCCTACATAACGTTTTGACTATTTTTAGCATGATGTTTGTCGGTCTGTCTGTCTGTCGATCTGTGTACAAAAGCTTAAATATGAAACTTCATTGATATTAAGCTTTTAATATCAATGGCACGAGTTGATCAACTATTGGTACAAATCGGTTAACTAGAAATGGGAGTTTACTCGTGTCGATTTTAAGATTTTTGCGAATATTTCACAACAGAGAAATATTTCGAAAAAAATGATTTAACAAAAGTTGCTATAAAAGTAATCACTAACAACTTTTATTTGGGACATTTTTTGATAAAGCAGCATAAATTAAACAAGTACTTTGTGATGGCGGTCAGTCCTGTGGTGGCCACAGCTGATTTTTATCTTTAAATTGCATAATAAATACACGTTTTGATTTAAAAATATTGCTTTTAAAATTTATAAAATATCCTTTGTAGCAAAAACAATATTTAAAATTGGAAAAAAAAATTTTTTCGCCCGCTGTCAAATTTTCATTCGCAATGTGGCTCGACGGCCAAAAGATTTGCCCACCCCTGTGGTAGAGTAACTCGGGGGTAATAAGAGCTATACTCGGGGGGAATTTAATAGACGCGCGTCCGCCTGAGAAATGGTTCTATCTAGGTCAGTGTTTCCCGACCGCCGGTCCGCGAGACCGTTGCCCTATATGGCAACGTTGGATTTCAGTGGCACCAGTATTCTTTTCTTTTTTAAAAAGTCTAATAGTATTTCCAAAATATTCTGTAATTTGCGGACACCTTGTATATATAACATACTTAGAGCTTTCCACCTTCTGTATTCAAACCAGTATTGAATGAAATAGGCAAAGAAAAAAAAAATGTACATACACTTGCATTCACAAAACCGAAAAAATCGGTGATCGATCTTAGCAAAATTGTAAATACGTATATAATTTTAACAAATAAACGATAACATCAACATTAAAAAATCACAGTTTTTATTTGTAAAAAATTTAATTTAATAGTATCAGTTAGGGTTATTTTTGTTTGTAAAGTTGGCAAAAAAAAATACAACACCTATAATCGATTTACGGAAAATTCATCGCAGAAAATTCATCGCGAGATAATTCATCGCAGAAAAATCATCACGGGAAAAATCATCGCAAGAAAATTCATCGCGGGGAACATTCATCGCAGGGAAATTTCATCGTGAGAAAATTCATCGCAAGAAAATTAAGTTAAATATCGGGTCATTTTAATTCGTACAGTGAGCGAATTCCATTGAAATTGAAATCGTTTAATAAAACTGGTAATTGTTATTACATATAAGAGACATAAATAAGATAGACAATTAATATCAATAAAAATACTTTACATAAGCAAAATATTGTTTAGTTTTAATATTTGGCATGGTGGTCTTCTATGTTTTCCACAAAGCTGTATTTACTTATTTCGGTGAAAGTCGATTACTTCAGAAACTCTTAAAATGTTCGGGGAAAACACAAATTTGCACATAAATTTGGATTAAAAATGTGATAAGCCCTTATTCTATTTTCATTCAATATTCGCGACACACGCGTAACGCGTAAGTAAGTTGGATTGAACCTAATTTGATCCAAAAATTTCGACCCTACTCTCAGAAGATGGATTGGACCTAATTTGGTCCAAAAACACCAATCCTACCTAGTTGGAGTTTACCTAAAAATTTTTCATCAATAAATTTCGTTCTCAGCAATGTACACGTACGTACGACCTTAGCGTTTGTAATTTCTCTTCGATGAATTTTCCCTGCAATGAATCTTGCCTGCGATGAATTTTCTTGCGATGAATTTTCTTGCGATGAATTTTCTCGCGATGAAGTTTCCCTGCGATGAATGTTCCCCGCGATGAATTTTCTTGCGATGAATTTTCCACGATTAATTTTCCACGATGAATTTTCTGCGATGAATTGTCCGGACCCGCCTATAATCTATTTACAATGTTTCCTCATCTCAGTAGGCCATGATTTTTGTTTGTTAACTTAGTTATTAAACAGTTTACATCAACTATAGTGCATTTCTTTGGCTTAAGCGGAATTAAACGGGAGTTTCGTTTCTTTAAGTTTTCACGAAAACAGAGCTTACCTAGGTTATTTCATGTTTCATGTTGGCATTTATTATTAAGTGACCTTTATTATAAAAAATAAAATACATCATTTTTTTTAGACAAAAATTTTAAAAATAATACATTTGTATTAAGAATGACACAAAAAATGAAAATGTAATAAAAATGACATTTTATATTGACAGTTAACCCTAACCTGAAAATGTTCAATGTAAGTATTACTTACAGCCAACAAAAATTCCACCCTAACATGTCCTACTCAGTTAAGTAAATAGATTATATGAAAAGACATTTTCGAAAAAAATCATTAAACTGTGCCCAGGCGTTGCACATCTATAAATGAAAATTTAGAAGTTGTCTTTTATAGGTTTTGTATTTTAGAACTCAAAATTTTGAGTTTCATTTAGATAGATTATGTTTCTATTTCAATAGGCATCATAGAAATTAATATAAAATAGAAATTTTTCAAATCAGTTTAATTAATTTTTTTGAAAAAAAATATTAGATTGGATAAAAATATTTTATAATATTTTCAAAATAAGATGTCGAATGTAAAATTTTCAAACCGGCCATGGACTTTTTTATATCATTTAAAGTAAAATTAAACAAAAAAAATCTATAAAATACAATTAAAGTACGTTCATTTAGAGAATTGGACGAGTAAACGGCTTCAAATTTCAAAAATAACGTTATTATTGTAGGAATTACTAACTCGCAATTTGTTATGACAACTCGCTAGTTAAAAAATAATGGGGGTGCACTATCAATAAAGAGTACTCGTATCTAAACTAAAAATACTAATCAAATTGATTGTCAGTAATTAAATTATTTGTTTAAAAGTATAAAAAATCAAGAATATAAATAAAATTGCCTTTTTTATACATAAATAATATTGGGGGCAAAATGCGAGCGTACGAGTGGGTCTTTAGAGGGTTGGTTTAATTAGAGAATAAGACATATTGATTATACTCTAAACTAGTGGTATTCAACCTGTGTTCCGCGGAACCCTGGCGTTTTACGGTACATTTTCATGGGTTCAGCAACTTTAATTAAATGGTTTTATTCTGTTTTTTTAATGGCTTTTTGCTTGGATACAATGATTTTTTTTAATTTTGAAAGTTGAATTACCTTAAATCCGAGAGTGCTAAAAATTTCTCACCATTTTCGTCATCAGTAGGTCATATTTACGAGAGATGTTTCCAAAGTTCTGAGAATTTAGCTATAATTTTTATTATTTTGTTAATTTTCGTCAATATTACAATGTAGTTTTTCTCCCAACGATAAACTAATTTTTTTAAGCCGTCCTCAAAGAACTTTCCTATTGAGTTTCTGTTCTGGTCCCAACAGCCTTAGCACCCAGCGCGGCGAAACCTTGCTAACGCCCAAACAATCATGCAAGATGTCATGAACTTGTCGTGTACCTATCCCTAGGCGCACACTAATTTGACGAATAATCATTCGCCTGTCCTCTTTCAGTAGGTCGTCGACGGCAGTAATGAGTTTTTCATTTACCGACGTGCTTGGGCGCCCACTGCGTGGATCGTCTTCTAGTATTGTTCTACCGGTTTTAAAACGATCGGTCTACTGATAAACAGTACTTTTGGATTCTGCAAACTCACCAAATACTCCTTGCAGACGCTGAATAATTTTCTGATGTTTTCACACCTTCTTTCCACAAAAAGAAAATTATTGCTCTTTGAGATTTTGCTGCGTCTTCCATGGTGCTATGAAAACGCGTCTATATCAGTCGAACACCTAAATCAGACTGAACAATATTGCACTAGATAGTTGCATAAACATGTCAAGACTTGTCTGGCACCAATAACATTGCCTATAAGTTCTGCGTAATTTAATTATAGCACAATTCCCAGAATTTAGGAAACATCCCTCTTATTTCAAAACAGCTAATTTTGCTCGACAAAAACTTAAAATTTGTTGAGTAGTGATTATTATTTACTTCTTATATCATCTACCATTTAAATATGTACTTTGTACTGTATTATTGGATTTTATGTTTATAAATTACTATATTACTTTGATTTTATGTTTATAATGATTACTAATAAATATTATAATAAATAAATAAGATTCAAAACAGTATATCGCTAATTATTCGATTTAATTTTTATTTATAATTTGCATTAAAATTTTTAGGTAGGTATTGCATTATTTATAAAGTAAAATAGCACATTATACCTACATTTAATAAATATAGAAATATATTCAGCAATAAAATATTAATTTAGATCAAGACTAAATTCAATAGTATGCATCTAAATTATTATTTTAAGACGTTTGACCTTATAATTAAAAAAATACAGCCTATGGTGGCTTTTGCCTTGGGGTTCGAAAGAAATAGCATTTAAACCGTAGGGTTCCGCAGATGTAAGAAGGTTGAAAACCACTGCTCTAAACCAAACGATATTATTGACACGTCCCTCCATTATTTAAGTAAACAGATTCTAACAACAATAGATTGTTGTTAGAATTTCGTATTGTCTTACGTCTTTTTTTTGATATTTTTGTTTAATTTTACTGAATTTGATATTTAAAAGTTTCACATTTGAAATTTTGGATGCCTTTGAATATAAAATATATATTTACATATAAACCATTCATAAATTAAGATAATAATTTAGTTTTTAAAAATTACTTTGGGTTATTGCAAAAGTTTTAAAATTATTATAATGGAAACAGTGCCTCTCAAGAGTATTTGAAATTACAAAATGCAATTTTCCAGCGTTAATATACAAGATATAAACACGAGCATTCACCTTTCAAAGAAAATTTCAAATTTTAAAGTGTTTCTAATTTAGTTTAATATTTAAAGCGTATTCAAAACTTAGTTTTCATTAATAATGACCCATTTTCCTTAAGGTGATAATGTAGCGAACTCAAAAGTCAAAGTTTGCCCGCGGGGTGCGGTGGCCAGGAGACTTAATACGTCACAGGAGGTGTGGTAACAAATTCTCCCACCTCGAAGTAGCTTACAGGGAGAGGGAAAAGTGCACATATTTATAAAACAACCCAGGATTTTTCGGAACCGTAAAATATAGACTAAATATGTTCAAATCAATTTGAGTTTTTTTTTAAAACTTCTAGATATGAAAGAAAAATTTTGATTTATTTTTGATTTTCAATTTTACAGTGCTGAACTTTTTTTTTAACTTCACATCACTGTTACTCAGTAAATGAATAAAAATTACAAATGTTAACACTGGACCAGTCTATATAGTAATTTTATCTTTAAAATAAGCCCTTGTATGTGAAAAGTGATTAATATTTATTACCAATTCTGATTTTACAGATAAATTTGTAGAAATAATATTTTTTTTTATCATCAAAAAATTATGTTAACCCGTAGTTGACCAAAATATACACATCCAACCAAGTGGGGTGTAGTATACCCCAGGCTTTTCTCATTTAATATCAATTAAAATAAGGTAAAATACAGTTAGATGCTGTCAAGCCTATAGAACAATATTACAAAAAAAAAAATTTTTTTTCAAAGTAATTATTTAATGCTTTTTTAATAATTTTTTCAATAAAAGTCAAAATCACGCAATTTCTTTCCTAAATTGCATCATACTTCAAGCAGTGTCTCGAGTTGACTGACAACATTGCATCTCACGTTCAAACCAACTCTCACACACTAGCTCTCTGATTGGTCTATGTATTTTGGTGGGGGAGACAATTTCTTTCTCATTTCTCAAGCAACGCTTGAATTTTGAACGTTTATTTATTTATAATTCGTTCGAAATGCGCTGTTGCCAAATATAATTTAGACACATTTTTTTGTAATGGTGTTTTTGATTTTTTTGTCGATTAAAAATTAAATAATTGTTAAATATTAACTAATTCATAAATATTGTCAATAGATACATCATTTCCACTATTAATATACTGCGGTGTGACACACCCCATTTGGTCAAGCCTGGGTTAATAATCATTAATGTAATAATAATAATAATATGTGTGTAGAAGTTTCTCTCCAATTCCCCCCCCCCCCTGCTTCGCCTCTGACCATCATTGTAGACCGGTGGTTCTCAACATTATTTTGACTTACCCCTTGGCGTGTCAGAAATTTATTAAGCACCCCTAAAATTATAGTAGGAGAGATAAATAAGAAATTCAAAAAATAATTAGTAAAATAAAAATTAATTGTAGATTCAGCCCTTTAGGGGTTAATAGGGCTAGGATAAAATTCTGATATACGTTTTTCGGTACTTGCATGGGTAATCTTTATAAGTAAATAGCAAGTAATTTTATATCTCAACAAACACAGGAAATACAACGGGATGTATAATTCGCCCCATTTGTAGATTCACCCCTTTAGGGATTGATTAGGACAAAATCTTAAAACAAGTTTTTCGGCAATTGTAATTGTAAGCAAAAATCAAGTCGATATCTCATTGGTCCTAATATTAAGGAATCCCTGAATTCACATTTCACCCCTTTTCACCCTTAATGGATGCAATTTTAAAAAACTGTCAATAACATTTCGAGATATTTTAAAAATACACATATGTGCCAAAAAGTAATTTTATATCTCAACAAACACAGAAAATACAACGGGATGTATAATTCGCCCCAATTGTAAATTCACCCCTTTAGGGGTTGATTAGGACAAAATCCTGAAATAAGTTTTTCGACAATTGTATTGACAATTGTAGTCGATATCTCATTGGTCCCAAGAGATATTAAGGAATCCCTGAATTCACATTTCACCCTTAAGGTATGCAATTTTAAAAAACTGTCAATACCATTTCTAGATATTTTAAAAAGACACATGTGCCGAAAAGTAATTTTATAACTCAACAAACACAGGAAATACAACGGGATGTATAATTTGCCCCAACTGTAGATTCACCCCTTTAGGGGTTGATTAGGACAAAATCCTGAAATAACTTTTTCGGCATTTGTATGGGTAATCTTTGTAAGCAAAAATCAAGTCGATATCTCATTGGTCCTAATATTAAGGAATCCCTGAATTCGCATTTCACCCCTTTTCATCCTTAATGGATGTAATTTTAAAAAACTGTCAATAACATTTCGAGATATTTTAAAAATACACATATGTGCCAAAAAGCAATTTTATAACTCAACAAACACAGAAAATACAACGGGATGTATAATTCGCCCCAATTGTAAATTCACCCCTTTAGGGGTTGATTAGGACAAAATCCTGAAATAAGTTTTTCGACAATTGTATGGGTAGTCTTTATAAGTAAAAAGCAAGTCGATATCTCATTGGTCCCAAGAGATATTAAGAAATGCCTGAATTCACATTTCACCCCTTTTCACCCTTAAGCGATATAATTTACAAAAACTGCCAGTATCATTTCGAGATATTTTAAAAAGACACATATGTGTCAAAAAGTAATTTTATAACTCAACAAATACAGGAAATACGGCGGAATGTATAATTCACACCGACTGTAGATCCACCCCTTTAGGGGTTGATTAGGACAAAATCCTGAAATAACTTTTTCGGCATTTGTATGGCTAATCTTTGTAAGCAAAATGCAAGTCGATATCTTATAGGTCCTAAGAGATATTAAGGAATCCTTGAAACCACAATTCACCCCTTTTCAACCTTTAGGGGTGAAATTTTAAAAATCTGTCAAAACTATTTCGAGTCATTTTAAAAAGGCACCTATGTGCCAAAAAGTAATGTTACAAATAAACGAACACAGGAAATACGACGGGATGTATAATTCACCCCGATTGTAGAATCACCCCTTTAGGGGTTGATTAGGATAAAATCCTGAAACACGTTTTTCGGAATTTGCATAGGTAGTCTTTGTAAGCAAAAACCAAGTCAATATCTTATTAGTCCTAAGAAGTATTACGGAATCTTGAAATCACATTTCACCTCTTTTCACCCTTAAGGGCTGAAATTTTAAAAAACTGTCAAAATCATTTCGAGATATTTTAAAAAGACACCTATGTGTCAAAAAGGATTGTTGCAACCAAACAAACACAGGAAATACGACGGGATGTATAATTCACGCCGATTGTAGAATCACCCCTTTAGGGGTTGATTAGGATAAAATCCTGAAACACATTCTTCGGAATTTTCATGGGTAGTCTTTGTAAGCAAAAACCAAGTCAATATCTTATTGGTCCTAAGAGATATTAGGAATCCTTGAAATCGCATTTCATCCCTTTTCACTCTTTAGGGGTGAAATTTAAAGAAACAGGCAAAACTATTTCGAAATATCTTAAAAAGACACCTAAGTGCCAAAAAGGAATGTTAATACCCGACAAACACAGGAAATACGACAGGATGTATAATTCGCCCCAATTATAGATTCACCCCTTTAGGGGTTGATTAGGGCAAAATTCTGAAATAAATTTTTCGGTATTTGTACGGGTTATCTTTGTAAGCAAAAACCAATTCGATATCTTATTGGTCCTAAGAGATATTAAGGAATCTTTGAATTCACATTTCACCCCTTATCACCCTTTAGGGATGAAATAAAAAAAACCGGTCAATATGAATTTGTATTCTACCACGGAAAGAGCAAAGTCTAAAATAAAACACGTAAATTTGACATCACAAACTGTTTTATTCCAAAGATCTTCAGTTACCAATTTTTATAAAACAATAGAAAATTATTGAATAAGCATAGTCAACAGTTTATGTCTTACTAATTAAACACCAAATACAAAGATATGTGTAGAAAATTAAGGCGGAGCTTAAGACTCCCTCTACTATGACTAGATTAGTTTAAAACCACGCTACCAGATGGATACATCTCTCGATGCTTGTAAATGCCAGTATTTCATATAAATAGTGTTTCGGTGTGGGTCAAAGAATTGGTGCTAAATATTAATTAATTTTCATAAACAAGGGCTCATTTTAAAGATAAAAGTACAATCTATAGGATTTCAGCTATGGAATTTGCAATTGTTATTGATTTACGGAGTAACAGTGATGTGAAGTTACACAAAGTTTAGGACATTGTAAAACTGAAAATTAAAAATAAAACCAAATTTTAACTCTGAAATCCAACGGGGCCAATCTTTATCTTCAAATTAAAAAAAAAATCAAATTGATCCGACATCATTTGGTTCAAATTCTTTGGCCCTTCCAAATGCACGTTTCCGTTGCGCGTAACCTAGGTACATTACGCTCTTAAGTGTTGTACCTACTATTGTGGTACCTAAATACCTACTATTTTTACGTCTGTTCAAAAGCTACGAAAAACAAGCGAGAAATTTTTTTTGACATTCCATATAAATTTAATTTGTAAACGTCAGAATTTCAATTGTTTTCTGAATTTTGTTTATAGTAAAAATTAAATATTTAAAATGACAATTTATAATTAATCTATTACAGTCTGTTCCAAACGGTTAAGCGGAACTAAATGGGATTTTCGTTCTTTTAGGTTGTCACGAGAAGGGACCTTGCTGGGGTTATTTCATTTTTCGCGTTGGAATGTCAAAATTTAAAATTCCAACAATGAAACCATAGAAACGAATGACATGTCAAAATTAAATTATTTTTTTTTTACTAATTTTAATGACAAAAAAATAAATAAATGGGAAATTTGTATTAAGAATGCACAAAATATCAAAATATAAAGAAAATGACATTTTAAAATGATATTAACCTTAACCAAAAAATGTTAATTGTAAGTATGATTTACAAAGCTTAAACAAAACGACCGAAAAGCACGATTTAAGCGATGAAAGTAACTAGATTGCAAAATCTAGTTCCGCTTAACCGTTTGGAACAGACTGTATATCAGTTCGGTATAAAAATAAAGTAACGTTAAAGTATCTGAAATACAGATACAAGATACTTAAATGTAAATATGTAGATACAGATACAGATACATGTTTCAAAAAGTATCTAATTTGTATCTAGATACTTGAAAAAGTATCTAGTTACTGTATCTAGATACTTGTAACTAGATAAATTACAACACTGTGTATAATATATTGTTAACAGAACATTGTAAGCAGAAAACAAGAATTACAAATTTTATCAGACCATTCTCTGGTAACTGTTAATTTTAATTTTAAGTGTGTACTAATTTTTTAAACTTTTGTAATAACCAAATATTAATTTTGTGTACTATTAAATAACGCACAGTTTAATTAAAGAATGAAGACTTCATAATTACGGGTGTTATTCACTTAAATATTGTTTTAATCATAACCATTAGCATTCGTACCCCCGAGCAAATTGCATGATACTAGAGCTAGATAAAACAAGCATGTTTCAAAAGAAATAAACCACATTCTCATATTTTCATAACTTCAATGTGGTGCTCATTATTAAAACACACTGTATTAAGGAGTGTAGAATTTAGCATAGCTCCAACAGTGGTATAACCATGGTGTTCAATTCCCACTGTTTTTTAAAATCCTGGTATATTTGAGATTACTCACAAATTTTTACTTTCAAAATATTTTGTTTAAACTTTAAAAGTATAGAATTGTTTTATTGTTTTGTTATTTATTTATTTAAATGATACACAAGCACACACCACATCCGGGCCGGTTTTACAGCTATTTTTAATAGCTGTAGCTTAATATATTAAAGCTATGAAACTTACTAATGCAAAACTTGTAGAGCCATCTGTTGATGAAAAATTGAACTACTAGACTATCAAATACCAAATTTTTAAGGTTGGATATTACAGTTAGCGGGCTGTTGTTACGTTATTGCCATAAAGCAAATCTAGACGACCATCTAGGGGCGTTACGGAATGGGGCGCTACGGAATGGAGCGCCGGAGGACTATGAAATTTTCACTTTTATGTTCAGGATAATTATAGAATGGAACCGTGACGTCAGCGATTTTATTGTACCTCTGCCGTATTCTAAAAGCTGTTAAACTTACTAATGCAAAACTTGTAGTGCTATCTGTTGATGAAAAATTGAACTGTCAAAAGCTATATTTATAAGGTGGGATTGAACCTTTTAATAAATAGACACAGGAAGGAGGGTATTGTCTATAATCACAATTCTACCGTCCGACCAAAACCCCCACTCCTAAGAGCTATAATATGAGCTTCCTATTGGTGGCTGTAAAGGCACATTTTTTATATTGAAAGAGTAGATATTTTAAAATTGTCGTTCAAATTTTTAAAATTTCGACCATTGGAAAAAGAGGGCAAAAATTGATCTCAAACAGTTGATGAGCGGAGGAGAGATGTAAAATATCGAACTAAAACGGTTGACGAGAGAGGGGTAATAATCAATTCCGGACGACAAGCTTAATACAAAAAAAAAACTCTTTAAATAATTTCTTTTCGGAAAATTTTGATATTGGTACGACATATATACATACATACACACATATATGTACATAAATTATTTATTTATTTTTTTTTCTTGGAGGCCATATTATAGTCCGTTCAAATGTTAAAATGCAGTACAGGGTAAATGGAGTAGTTCTTTTTCATACTCTCTCATGGGTTCTCCCAGTAGCTCCATCCTTTCCTTTCTTGGAAATGAAACGGGGGCAGCTGTAAAACGCTTTGATCTATGAATTCACGTTATTCTACAAACGGTTATTCATTTTTGTTTCGTGTTAGCTTTTGTAAATCATACGATTCTCCGATACATTTTCCATTAAGTTTCAATGAATTAACAACAAAAATATAAAAATCCGCATAATATTTATTTTGGGTTCATTAACATATTTGATTACAACATTTGGCAACACCGCTCCCATTTCCCATAAGAGTAGTACTCTATTCTAACGTTTGATGGCTGTCGATTTCATTTTTCTTAAGTAATTTCAGTTTTCAAAGTCTAATAAAATTAAGTTATGTGACCCGCTTAACATATGTGTAATGCGGGTTGCGTAAAATCTTTCTAAAATATTACTTTGATATTCAGTATAAGAAAGGACAGTTATGGTACTGAAATGGGTATTTTTCCTTAAGTCAGTGGTCTTCAAACTTGAAATAGCTGCGAAACACACTGTAAGAATCAAAACAAAACAATTTTTTCATTATAATTAATGTAGTAGTGAACATTTCGCTGGGACTGTCCTGTTTGCGTTGCGAACAAAATAAAATAAAATAAAATAAAATAAAATAAAATAAAATAAATAAATAAATGCGCTGATGAAATACACATTTTGAACAAAATAATACTAGAGCCATGCAACAATTCAAAACGGGAATTAAACAAAAAAGGCGGCAGATATCTCTCACCTCAACTTAAAAATGTTTATAAATCATTTGAGACAATAACGATTTATTTATATTTTTGAATTTACTTTCCAATGATTCTTCTATGGAGTTCCGCAGAGCACAGTTTAAATACCACTGTTCTTAATTTAATGGTAGCTAAACCTTATATATTTTTTTAAATATAGCACAGATTTTCTCAAAGTCCAAAGTAATATAAGCAATATATAAGGTAAAAAATTTTTGAGTAATCTCAAAATTTTAGTTAATCCAGAGTAATGCAGATTAAAAAAATATTTTGATTAACTTAATATAAATATAAAATCTAGACACCAAAAATGTTCAATGATTTTTTAATCATTTCAACAATTAATTTAAAATAAAATGTAAATATCCTGTTTAAAAATTCGAAAATAGAAAATAGTAGAAAAAAAAATCTGCTTAATAGTTCTTCTCGTTCTGTGATTTATTTTTTAAATTAACAGTAGAGATCCTTAAACATTCTTAAATGAAAAAAATTGTAACGTAAAAATGCTTGATTAAAATAAAATTAATAACAATGTATATACAAAAAAAGCTTACTTTTGACTATAGTTGTAACAGAACACATTCTTTTGTTGTTAAAAGATGCTAAGGACACATAGGATATTAGAAGCAACGCCAGGAGTGCTAAAAAATGATTGCGTACAAGTTAAGACCATATCTATTCGGTTATTCAGTACGTAAAAATCGAATAAAACCGATTATAAACGATAAATATCGAATGTTTACAACAGAAAAAATTCGCATGTTCGTTTTTTTTTCGTAGATTTATGTATAAAGTCGACTATAGTCGATGAAAACCGAATTTTTACGAAATAGAAACATCGTAAGTTCGATTTTTTCAGAAGATTTATGTAGAAAGTCGATTATAGGCGATGAAAACCAAATTTTGACGAAATGAAAACTTTGTATGTTCGATTTTTCCGCAGTTTTATGTATATAGTCGACTATGGTCGATGAAAATCGAATTTTTACGAAAGAGAAACATCGTATGTTCAATTTTTTTCAGCAGATTTATATAGAAAGTCGACTATAGTCGATGAAAATCGAATTTTGACGAAAGAAAAACATCGTATGTTCGATTTTTTCGAAGATTTACGTATGAAGTCGATTATAATTGAAGAAAACCAAAAGATTGCGAAAGAAAAACATTGTATGTTAAATTTTCGTCGAAGGTTGAAGCATAAAAACGTTTATAACCGATGAACACCAATTTTTTCGAAAGAAATATATCGTATTTTCGATTTTTTTCCGAAGATTTACGTATAAAGTTGACTATAATCGATGTAAAGCAAAAATTTAGAAAATAAAGCCATTGTATATGTTCTTTTACTCCGAAGACGTATCTAAAAAATCGAATAAAACCGACTATAAACGATTAATAACATATATTAGTAAAAAAAAACGTTATAGTTGTTCAGTTTTTTCCAGAAATTTACTTAATATCCGAATCTAATATATCTATTCAGTTTTTCTCAAAATTTATGGAAAGTACCGAATAAAACCGACTGTAAACGATGAGTAACGAATATTTACGAAACAAAATTGTGTTTATTCGGTGGCAGTATTTGTGCAAAATATTGTTTCAACGCCATAGGTAAGTACTAACAAAATACATCGTATATCTTCGCTGTCACCGATTATAATCGATTACTTACGAACAAAACTGAGTAAAAAACGAAGATATCCGAAGGATATATCTTAATTTTTATGCAAACTTTTGCGTACTGGTTTATACATAATTTTATCAAAATTCTATAAGCAATAATGATAAAATTAAATATTTTTTTTTTTTGTAAAAAAATGGATAATACATTTAATTTTTAACCTGTTATCTGTTATGACTTTTTATATGAACTGATCTCAAATAATTTCTACATTGTCTTGCATTTTTCTTTCAATAAGTCATAACTCTATATTTTTTTGGAATCAGACACTACGGGTCGGTTTCTGAAAACTTAGCCTAGTTTAATCTTTTGGTTAAACTCGGTTACAATATAACAATCTCATAAGTAACCATAGCAACCATTTTCTAACTATTTGGTTATAGTTAACTAAGTTTTCAGAAACAGACCCATATTGATTATTTTTTTTTTTTTTGCTTAAAATTATGAAGGAATATACCCCCAAAATGCACGTGGCCCTGGGCGATTGCTCAGGTCTCCCATGCGTTATTCCAGCCCTCACAACCTCTATAACTCCCCACGTAGCTTTGAACTAAAAATTTGACTGAATGCTGTTACTGTTGTTATAAAGCTAATAACCAAACAGCGTTTAACAGGTTAGCTTAAGCTGGGGTTTTACTGTGTATAATTCACTATAAATATTTTGCTTAAAAAAAAGGATTTAAATTAAAGTATTATCCATTGTTAATTTGGATTTTATTCACTTAATTTCAAATTATAATTTTCTACATTATTTATTTTTTTGAAAACTTTAATGTTACAAAAATTATTATTTTAAGAGAATAAAATCCATAATATTTATAATTTAACTTTAACAAAAAGGTTATTCCATTTTTATTTCACAAATATATAAAATAGTTTCAAAATATATTTCCAAATAAAATCTTAGAATGAATAAAATATATAAAATTTACGTATTTCCGCCCACCAGAAATTGTAAAAATGATTTAAAATATTCAAAAAGAAACAGTAAGTTAATAAAGTTTTAAAAAAAATAAAAACATCAATGCTAGATATTTTTATTTTCTGTTTTTTTGAAAATTTGGTACCTGCAGCCTACTCTAAAACGCTTTTATACAGTTGGGGAGGATTTACTTGACCGACACCCGGCAGAAAAAGGGTATGTAATTAAGGTCATAAAAATTGAACGATGCTAACCGTTCGGATGGTGAGAAGAACAATTGTCTTGTTTCACTCGCTCTACTCACAGCTGAACTAGAAGCGCTCCATACGAGGGGTGTAAACTAAGTAATCGGACTGATTTTTATTTATTTTTTTTTATTCTAATAGAATTAAAATTCAATATTGTCTCCCTCAAAATAACTTCCTTGGGAAGCCACACAGCGCTGGAGACGGTTCTTCCAATCCTCATAGCAGTGCTGAAACTCGGATACTGGAATAGCTCTCAGCTGGTCGGTTACGGACGTTTGAATGTTTTTGGGTGTCTCAAAATGACGTCTTAAGGTGATTTTCAATCTTGGGAAGAGGAAAAAGTCACAAGGACTCAAGTCAGGCATATGGAGGTTAAGGAGCCACAGGAATGTTTTTACTGGCCAAAAACTCGTTTATTGAAATTGCTGTGTGACAAGGCAAATTTTTCTTATTCCCAATTCATTGGACAAAATCTGATGAATGGTAGTGTGAGTCAAATTTAACTCTTCCCCGCACATTCTGACTGTCAACCGACGATCTTAACGCACAAGATCCCGGATTCTGTCGACATTTTCAACGGTTCTTGAAGATGAAGGCCTTCCGCTGCGTGATTCATCTTCAATCAACTCCTTTTCCTTCTGAAAATGCCTTAAACCACTAAAAAACCTGGGTCCTGGACAAAACACTGTCTCCGTAGGCCAAGTTTTGCCAAAGTTTCTGTGCCCAAGTCTGAAGCAAAATCTGATAGCACATCGTTGCTCAAAATATATGTCACTCATTTTTAGAACGCACTAGAAAAAACTGTTTCACGAAAAAAATCGCTACGGACAACAAAATTACACTAGCGAATTCAAACTCGTACTGAAGGCATATCACATGTTCACCTGCCGCTCATCCAAGTCCTGCGTCCCAAATATTGCCAGATCTAACGCTATGTTGCCAGTCTGGTTACTTAATTTGTATTAATAGTACAATTTGTATTTTTTTTTAAATGCAAGGATATTAATTCTGGCGTTAAATGGTTAATAAATTACTGGCCCACAGCAGTATATATAAAATTGTATCAAATATACTACCGGTTGTTTTCAAGTGATTCAATCAGATCAATTCTGTAAAAAGTTACTGTGTAATAACGTTACTACAACATAAAATATTATAAAAAGTATAATGGCTTTCATTCATGATAGTAACTGACCTTGCTCATAGTGACGAATTTAGTTACATTATCATAGTAACAGAGTTACAGAATTGGTTCGATTATCTCATCAGTAAGCATCAGTTAAAAGTTATGTACCAATTTGAAAACGAGTTAAAAAAATATTTATCCCTACTAAAGAAAGGCTGATACTTATTTCATAACTGCTTTTAACTGCTCTCAAACCAGTTTTAGTAATCTGACACCGGTGTGTGACCGGTTGTAATCGGATTTCAAATTAAAGTGGTTCATTGTTAAACTACTTTTTCGTTATTGACCCTGTTTCTTTTTGAATATTTTGAATCTATTGTCTGTAAAGTACCATTTTAAGATAACTTAGCAAAAACATATTTTCTATAACTGTTCTGTGATACAAATTGTAAATGTTATGTTGTTATTGCAATTTAAAAAAACACAGTTGCTGAATTGAAATTAAAATATGTAAAATTGCACTATTTATTTTGCTAAATATTTTGCTAAAATATAAAATTTATTTAGTACATATCATTTGAAAATTATTGGCAAATAAATAACAATTACAAAAAGACTTTTTAATGAAAAATGATAAAAAGATTTGAGACAACAAAGAAAAATTATAGCTATTTGACATCTGATTTATACAAAATGAATAACAACAAATTTTTAGAAATCTAGAAATGAGAGATTGCAATTTTGGGTGTCTGGTAAACACGCAAAGCCGTATTCACAGCTATAAAATTAATAGATTATACGCTATAAGTTGTTCACTGTAGATTGTCACTAACAAATTTGACATCAAGCGACCGTTCACAACTATAAATTTAATACACTGTACGTCGTCGACTATAGACAGTTTTCTAAACTGCACTATAAAGTTCGGACTCCTTTTGTCTCTCACAAGATTTTTCCAGCTCTTTTCTTAAACTAATAATCTGATCTCTGAACCCCATTTTTTGCCGTTGTAAAAATAATCAGCTCTCCAATTAACAACAAAACCCTTTTAACTTATCTTGAAGACTCATATTTCTATTATCAATAATTTATAAACCCAAATAATTAATTTTGATTCTAATTACTACGAAGTCCATATCAATGAAAATATATGGTCGCCTATCAACATCTGTATAAACATTTGCCCATGTTATTTGAAATAAACAATAACAATCTTTTAAACAAATCATATAATATACAGTAATTCTACCCGTATCTTTCAACACTTAACTAGAAAAATATATGATAGCTTAACTAATCTTTGAGGATGTTTATCTTAAAATAGATTAGTTTTTATATTTGAATAATTTGAATATTTTTTAACTAATTGAATAATTTTATTTTAAATAATAATGAAATTTTATTTCTAAAATTACCACTGCCACAACGTGCGCGGGGGAAATAATATTTCTGAGTGTGCCGCTACGTTTAACTCAGTCTATATCGGCAACCGTGAGCGCAAAACGACTGTGCTTGGTATCGTTTTAAAGCTCTTGACAAGAACTATTCAATTTTATGACGATTTTGCAGTGATTTGAACTGCATATTTTAATAATTGTTTTGTTTGAATCGGTGAACTCTTTTAAAAATATCGCGATTTACCAGGACAACCGTGAGTACAAAACGACTGTGTGTGGTATCGTTTTAAATCTCTCAACGAGTTCTATTTAAGTATATGAAGAACAGTTCGCAGTGGTTTGAACTAAACATTTTAAAAATTGTTTTCTTGTGAACTCTTTCGAAAATATCGCGGTTTATCTGGACAACAGTGAGTGCAAAACGACTGTGCGTGGTATCGTTTTAAAGTTCTAGACGAGATCTTTGAAATTATACCACGCATATTCGATTTGCGCTCACGGTTTTCGAAACCGATTGGGCCAAACGCAACAGTTGGATCAAAGGCCGACTAGAAATTCTATAAATTTGTCGTTATTAATCATTTACCCTGTATAGTACTAATAGCCTTAAAACTAAATTATAATTTTTTTCTGTCTAAAATCTTTTAGGAAAAAAAAACTTAGTTTATGATAAAATTAAACTAAAAAAATATATTTAAAATTTGACAAAAATTATATAGCCAATGTAAAAGTGAAAGTTTATTAAATTAATTTAATTTTGCCCAAATTTTAAATCAGAGCTATTAACAGCATAAAAGATGAAATTTTTGCATGAAGGCTGAAACTAACTTATTTTTATTTTCTGAATAACAAAATCTGTTGTGGACTTACGTTCACTGAAATGTTAATATTATTGCAATTTTAATTAATAACTTTTATAAATACTTGTATTTAATACGTAGCTTAGTTGTTATTAAAGAACACAAAATATTGTACACATTATTATACTGATTCAATAAAAAATTTAATGAAAAATATTTTATTAATTATACTTTTAACAGGTGAAATTCTAGCAACAACCAGGGGCGGACTTTGGCCTAGGCAAACTAGGCTACTGCCTAGGGCCCATATTTTTTTGGGGCCCGCAAGACGGTTCTGTTCCACATTTTTTCTATTATTTTATGATTTTTTGACCCGCACTGAGAACCTTGCCTAGGGCCCAGATTTTCCTTAGTCCGTCACTGACAACAACTTGTCTTCTTAAACCCATAAACGTCCCACAATAGTGTCGCCAAATCGTAGCCTTTTTTGCTTTGTCACTTGGTTTTTCGAAATACCTTTTTAATTTCTTTTTGTCATATCAAATAGACATCGCTGCTGTGCGCCGAAAATTGTAACCAACTAACTTCTTCTTGTCCTTTGGTCTTTTTAAATACCTTTTTAATTTATTTTTTATCATCTGGTCTTTCAAAATACCTTTTTTTACTTTTTTTTTTTTAGTTATTTGTTCATTTAGAATGGTGTTTTTGTTATCTCTTACCTTTCGGAGCACATTTTGTTAATTTTTTGTTGGCCTTCGGAGTTTCTTTTTAATTTTTTTTCTTTTTTTTTATTGTCGATTGATTTTCATACTATAGGCTATTCCAAACGTTTAGGCGGAACTAGATTTTGCAATCTAGTTACTTTCATCGTTTGAAAATGCTTTTTGGCCGTTTTGTTTAAGCTTTGTAAATCATACTTACAATAAATATTTTTTGGTTAAGGTTAATATCATTTTAAAATGTAATTTTCTTTATATTTTGATTTTTTGTGTCATTCTTAATACAAATTTCCCACTTATTTATTTTTTTTGTCATTAAAATATGTAAAAAAAGCAATAAAATATGCAAAAAAACTATTTTATTATTGACATATATCATTCGTTTCCATGGTTTCACTGTTAGAATTATCAATTGCCAACCTGAAAAATTAAATAATCGAAGCAAGATCCAGATAATGCTGCTCTCCGCGTGCTCTACTACCATCCTAGACATGCCTATGGTATGGACAAAATACCGGTTATACCGTACGTCCCTTCTGACACAGAATCAGTGGTGGAAAATTCTAAGTACCGCATTTATTGGAATTACTCCTTCCCCACCTCTAGGTTACTGACATCCACTAAGCCGGACATAACCCTCCTGGATATCGAGACCAAACAGATGTTTGTGATCGAATTGTCAAGCTGAGAAGAATATCTCTCTCAAAGAGGAGGAAAAGAGGTCCAAGTATATAGATCTCTTGTCCGAGCTTAGAAAGCTGTATCCAGGGTATAAAGTTAAGCATGTAGTCCTGATAATGTTTTGAGTGGTATGAAAGCCTCCTATCGAAGGGAAATCAACTCCATTCCCACCTGCAAATCTTCTACCACCTCTTTGATCTGCAGAATGCAGAAAACAATGTTGTTCGGGTCACTCTGCATTATACGGGCACTGGATCTGGCGTAATTTCTGCTTCTGCATATCGCCAGAGTTTGGGATGCAGCTATGTGTATTAAGCTCCACTAGTCTCTAGTATGATGCGGCTCAAATAGTTGCTGACAAACCCCAAATAATGATGATGCAGTTAAATAAATTGATTTCACTAAGTTCATGCGGAACTCATCATCCAAAAATTTTTATCATATCCCAGTTTGTTTATATGCCGAACTACTGTTGTAGGAACAAAACTCATTCTTCCCTCTATCTTCCTGTTAGATAAAAATGAGTCTTCAAGAAATAGGATCTTAAGGATATCGTCAATCAATTTCGAGTGTCAGCGCACGAAAAACGACAGAAATTAAGGAACTGCGTATTGTTTAAGCCAGTTAATTATTTCGCTTTTGTTTATTTTTGTATATTCGGGCGTCGTTTATATATTTATTTCTAAAATTCTCGTCAGGAAATTAAAACAGACAGCCAGACATATACGGTATAAAGGTTTTTTAGTCATATCTATGATCCCTAAAAAATATAGGGTAATAAAACATTAATTAACATAAAAATCTCAAATTGCAGATGGCAGGACAATCGCAAATTCCTAATAAAAAAAACATGTTCCGCAAAAAAACACGGTTCACACCCTAAAAACAAAATTAAAAAAATCATAATTCCTATAAAAATACCTGTGTTTTGTAAATTAAAGTAAATGTTACAGAATCTAGTTGGCCATGATGGATTCTGTTTTCTATATTTTGTTTTATTTGTCTATAATCCGTAAGGACACACCTTATTTCGATCTCTTGTGTCGTGCTTTTCCGATTAAAACGATTCGCTCGGTTGTTAGGTTAAAATGTCGTATATTTTTACAATTTTTACTTAGGATTTAGATAGTTGGTTTTTTTGATATAAAATGTGAAAAATTATACAAATCATAGGTAAGATAAATTTGATTTTTCTTCATTTTATAAACAATATTATTTTAATAAATATTTGATAGGATAGTGATTTTTATTTTGAAAATATTTTAGTTTAAGCCTAAGTGGAAAGACAAAGCCATGTTGATCTTATGTGGGAAAACAAGAGGTTCTAAACAGTTTAGAGTATGATTACATTGGATTAGACAGGGGTCTTTAAGAATGGGTCGCCAACGTATAATTTAAAAAGTTCCTGCAGTGTTTGCGCAAAGAAATCACTGTATTTGTAAATAATATAAAAAGAGTAACGTATTTTAAATAATAATAATAATGCAATCAAATCAACAATCTATAGTCTTTACATATATTTTAGTTTGATTTTGATCAAATAAATTACATGGATAAAACTGCACGCGAGATTTTATAACATATTTAATTACTATAGTAGAATTTTTACTGACCGTCAACATATATAAGGGAGGTATTGTGATCATACCGATTTTGACATTTCGAGATTTCGATGGATCTCCACGAATTGAGGTCCCTACATAACGTTTTGACTATTTTTAGCATGATGTCTGTCGGTCTGTCTGTCCGTCCGTCTGTCTGTCTGTCTGTCTGTCTGTCTGTCTGTCTGTCTGTCTGTCTGTCTGTCCGTCCGTCTGTCTGTCTGTCTGTGTACACGTGCAGAGCAAATTCCGCTGAAAGGATTTTTATGCAACTTCATATTTAAGCTTCTGCCATCAATGGCACGAGTTGATCAACTTTTGGTAAAAATCGGTTGACTAAAAATGGGAGTTTACTCGCGTCGATTTTAAGATTTTTGTGAATACTTCACAACAGAAAAATATTTCGAAAAAATTTATTGAACAAAAGTTGCTATAAAAGCAATAACTAATAACTTTTATTTAAGACGTTTTTTGATAAAACGAAAAATTTTGAATAATTTCTGTAAAATTTTTCGAAATTTTTTATCAATTTTTTCATATTTATATGTAACGTTTCCATGGTCATGATAAATAATATCTCTGTTAAAAAATATTAGGCCAAGTTATTTCTACTCTGCTGCTAGAATGTATTTTATATAAGTACTTTACGATGGCGGTCGGTCCTGTGGTGGCCACAGCTGATTTTTTATAAAGACATGATGAGTAATTAAACACATAGGCATATATAGTATCCACTCATATATTCATTGTAATTGATTAAAAAATTTGTTTGTACTATTTTGGTTCACATCAATATAAATTGCTTAGAATTTATTCAGATTTGTAAACCAACCCCTCTGGGTTACAGAGTGTGGTAGAATTTTTTTAGCACATTTTTAGCAAAAATGTTATCTACAACCATCAAATATTAAATGAATGTGCCACGCATATGCGTGCGCATCTGTGGAATATAAAATTTTAGACATTGTTGTAGGTTACAATCAGCTAATTATCGGTAGCCATTTTGTTTACGTCAATTATGGAGTTTTTCAGTTTACCCTCCGAATTTCTTTGTTTTTAAATTAAATTAAATTAAGAACTTTTATTCTCCACAATAAATTTTTGAATTTTTTTTTCAATTACATAAAATAATGAAATAAAAAAATTCTGTTGCACCGATTGTAATTCTGGTTAACATAAATGTAAATTACCCTAATTTTTTATATTTTGGAGCAGGCCTTCTGGAAAATAGAGCAGAGGATACATTTTCGGAAAAAAATATGTTAATTTCAAAAATTAAATTTTATTTGCTAATTATCAAGAGGTTTATAAAAAATAAAATAAAATAAAAAAATTCATGCTAAATTTCAACTTTCTAGTTCCAGTCGTTTGTGATAATTTCTTTCATACAGACTCATGGGTGATGATGATATAAGGGTTTCTTTTTTTATCTACTAAACTCCAAAGATATATTTTGGTTTTTCAGATGGAACTTGGAATTTTGGGTAGTCTATGGGCAAATTGTGCCCTAGGAGCAACATTTCTTGCAGTTCCAACAATTCCAAATCTTCAAAATCTTTCTATACCAGCCATCCAAACTTTACCAGCATTAGCTCAGACTTTAGCACCTCAGTTAATAGAAGGTCCAGTGTTTCAAGTGCAACAAGTTCAACAACAATTGCAACAGTTGCAGCAAGTCCAGCAGCAAATACAACAAGTTGAGCAGATTGAAAGTTTGGAACAACTTGAAGATTTTGATGAAACTGATGATAATTCCAACGCTTTTACATCGGTAAGAATTAATATTTATTAAGTTAAAAATGTTTTTCTAGCACCAGTGTAAAGTAGGTACTTTACACACGCTCTACACTGTCTAAAACAAGACTTTTAAGCACTAGTGCTTAAAGTAATTTAGTTTCACACTGGTAATCATCATCTTTCAGCCATTCGACTTCACAGCTGGATAGACCTTCTTTAAAAATTTCCAGTTTTTTCTGTCTTGAGCCTTTTGAAGCCAATTCGTAGATATACGGTTTAGGTCATCAGTCCATCGAGATTGGCGAGTTTTGGTACCATGGTATCCACTCGAGAATCCGTTTGGTTCATCTGTCGTCTATTGTTCTAGATGGCTTGCCTATTTCTATTTCACGGTAGCCACCTTTACAAGGATGTCGGCTAGTTTTGTCTGTTGACGAATTTCAGCATTTGTTATTTTATCCCTCATGCCAGGTTTATATTGATAGAGTAAAAGAGCCAGTAACTAGCGCAAGTACTACGCGCTTTACTCTACTATCTTATTTTCGGGATAGTAGGTGTTCGTAAGTGTCAAAACACATTTGACATCTTCACTATGATTTTGTTGTGCAATTATCTTTTTGCAAAAAATAGTTTTTTCTATTACATCATTTCTTGTGGAGGAAATAACTGATTGTCTTATTGAAGAAATCGGTACAGAATATAAGCCTAAACGAAAATGGGTTAAAAAATGGATTAATAGAAAAACTACCCATGGCGCATCAGCCCTTCTATTTCGTGAATTAGCTGTGGAAGATCAAAAAGAGTACAGACTGTGTTTAAGAATGACACCAGATGATTTTAATAGGCTATTAAATTTAGTTAGTCCAACGAACAAGAACAACGGACTGATACACTAATGAGGGATGCGATTCCAGCAAGAAGAAAATTGGAATTAACGCTTTTTTCCTAGACACAGGAAATAGTTATCGTAGTCTACAACATCCTTATCGTGTATCAAAGGCAGCTATTTCACAGATGATTTCAGAAATCATCAATTAATAAATCAATGCTACGCTATTTATGTAAATAAATTATAACTTACCTGATATGGGTTTTATTTCTATTTGTTATGACAGGTTACCGCCTGCCGCTTATTTGAAATGAATTCATTTTGCGTAGTGGGGGAAAAGATAGTAGCTAGTAAATATGTCGACGAGCTAGCTGCTATCCTAGCCTAACTACTAGAAACTAGTACTCTACTAGTCACATTGTCAACTGTTTACACAGGGAAAGTAACTAGTTTCTAGTTACTTGCGCTAGTTACTAGCTCTTTTACTCTACCAATGTAAACCCGGCATCAGCGTTATATCGAGCATAACTCGTTCCATGGCCCTTTAGGTTACTTGCGGCTTTCTAGCCGAAGCTTAAATCAGTACTAGAGTTTCCACCCCGTAGGCTAAGTCGGGCATAACGCATCGAAAGCTTTCTTTTTATGGCACATTGGGATATCATTTTCAAAAATATTTCGTAGTTTACCAAGCTGCCCATCTTCGTAATATTATCTTGAAGATTTCGCACTTTTAACTGTCTGTCAATTAGTATTTCGTACGAGCAATGCAACTTTTTAAATTAACAATTTAAATATTTACAATATCCTCTTGATATTTTTAACTGCACATTATTGTATATAATTCCTTTAAATTAATAGAATGACCAAGATACCCAACCAGCAGAATCTGCTGTGTCAGAATCAGATGGAAGTGAATCTCAAGATGAAGGTTCTGATCAAGAACAGGATTATGATTCTGATGTCAGCAACAATATTGCTGCTGACATCAGCGCTGAACTCAGCGCAACTGCTGCTATGAACTATTTGGTAATGCAAAAAATCAACATCCTAAAAACCCAGAATGAACTCAATGAGACTGAATGCGATGAAAAGACAACACAAAAACAAAAAAAGAAAAAACCATATCAAAGAATACGGTAAGTTAATTTTATTTTAATTATTAATTAGTTAATTAATTGATTCTTATATAAGGTGTACCGGAAAGTTGTTTCGTTTATTTGGTATTATTAAAATAAAAACAAATCGAAAGAAAAGAATGTACTTTATTGAGTAAAATAGTTTCCATCGTGATCTACAGTGACTGTATAAAGACAGTGTGGCCATATGAACTGTAGCCGCCATGTTTATTCCAGATTTGTATTGGGTTATATAGAATAAAGTTAATATATCCTAATATATTATAATATTTCTTAAATTTTTAATAGTTTTACGTGTTTATGTTTATGTACATGTGAATATCAATTTATTGTTAAGAAAAAACATGTATATGATTCAACATGTATTAAGATAAATATTAAAATTGCCTACCGATGAAGGTATTTTTTTGAAATGCTTGCAACATAAAAGAAAACAAATGAAAAAAATTCTTAAAAAAGGACATGAAAGGAAATATAAGAGATATGTTTTTATTATTTTATAATTTTATTTGAGGACCTATAAAAACTAAAACATTTTTTTTTTATAAAAACGGGAGTTTCAAACATTTTAATTTGAATATTTTAAATTTAAGAAAACAAGTTCAAACAGGACATTAGAATTAGAATAAAAATATAGGGAAAAAATGATGATAAGGTTCTATAAAAATTAGAGAACCCAACATTTCTCTAATTTTTGGGAAAACGCATGTTTATATATAAAAAAAAAGGATATTTTCATATTAAAAAAGAATAAGCAGAACATGTTATATTCCCTGAGTTCAAAAAGAAATTACATAAGAGTTGGCTATGGAAAAATAAAATAATGTATACCAGTGTTTCTCAACAGGTGGTCCGCAGAAAAACTTTAGTGGTCCGCGAAAGTTTTCATATGTTTTTTTGCAGTTTTTTTGTTTTTTTTTAGACACATTTTTTATGTAAATAATTTATATTTTGTTTATTTTCTGTAAACTTTCTGTGATTTTCTACAAATAAAATTTATTTAGTAGCACATTAAATATATTTGTTTTCTTGCAAAAAATTAACCAACAATTATTATTAGTGGTCCGCGTTAGAAAATTATATATTTTACTGGTCCGCGGTGCGTTTTTGGTTGAGAAACACTGATGTATACTACAAGCTTTATGTAACAATAAATAACTTATGACAACAAGAGTGATTTAATTAATTCAGACAGTAAATTAATTGTAAAGCTTTCTGTTGACATTACTTTTATTTTCCATAGCCAACCCTTATGCAATTTCTTTTTGAACTCATGGTATAAATGATATATTAATAAAGAAAACTGATGTATATATTATCAATTATGCATTTATTCAACTTAAATTATGGTCAGGTGAAAAATAAAATGAAATCAGCATGGAATAACATTAAAATTAATGAAAGTAAATACTTCTTATAATTGTGAAGCCATCCATTGATTTACTGGCATAATGTTTTTTTATGTTCATTTAGCCTTTTTTTCCCAGCAATTTTAAACCTAAACATAACAAATCGTTTCATTATTTTTAATTTTAATTTGTGACAATTTAAAATATGTGCACAGTTTACATTATCTACATTACTCATTACTCATCACAAACACAACAATATTCACTATTAAACGTCTAAATATACGTATATTATTTGAAAATATCGCTTAAATCTGTTGAAACACAAGCTAAACACATGTAAACCATATATAATCTGTAACAAATTTGGTAGAAACATGGCGGACTTCAGCTCGACCAATAGAAAATGAGACCATCGTATGGCCACACTGTCTTTATACAGTCACTGTATCGTGATCTATAACACTCTGCCATCTATCAGGAAGAAAAAATATTCCTGATTTTTTGAAGAAAAGAAGTGTTCAAGGGTCATTTTAACATGGTTCATATCTCTAATGGCGGGTTGCTAACGTAAGAGTTTTCTTTAACTCAAGTTAAAATCATTTGTTTTTGTATGCTACAGCATACTTACATACATAACTTGAGTTAGGGATAATTCTTACTTTCTTGTCTTGTTTCTTAAAAATTGTTCCAGTTATCGAAATAAGTGATAGTCGGAAGGTGCAATGTCTGGTGAGTAGGGTGGGTGTTTTAGAACCTCCCAATCAAGCCCGGAATTTTTTTCACGTGTCTTTTTTGATGAATGAGGTCAGGCATTGTTGTGTTGAAGAATAACTCCTCTTCTATTCACAATTTCTGGCCATTTTCTGGTAAAGTTCTGATTCAATCGATCCAATTGTTCACAGCAGAGATCAGAATTAACACTTTTCCACGGTTTTAACATCTCATAATAAATGATTATTTTATAGGGCATTTCAGATCGGGGTTCATCATCCAAGTATAAATTTGCTGATATAATTTTTTTAAACCACCTTTGACATGTGCTTACACATAGTTTATCACCATAAACAGTGCAAATGTTTTTGTAGCAACTGTAGCAGAATTTTTTGTATGGTCACGAAACATTAAACAGAGTAAAAAATTTTTTGATGGAAATTCTTCCACCATTTTAAAATGTAAGGGTTTAAAATGAAACGAAAACAATAATTAGGTAACTCTATACCTTTGAGTAGGTACTAAAAGGTAGAGATTAATCAAAACGCAAAAGACGTCTGTTCAATTCAGCGAACAAGTCGTGACTAGTTCGCATACTGCACTAATAATAAAAACGAAAAAACTTTCCGAGTAGGTATTAGGGCGGTTGAGCCTGGGAACCAAATCGAGACCGTGGGAATTTTCTTATCAGTGCGGCATCCTTTGATGTTGCCGACACCTGGTCAGGTGCTAATTAGAGGTGTGCAATCAGGTTTTTACCTGTTAAAAAAGGTAAAAACAGGTAAAAAATAGTAAAAGAAACTAGTAAAAACTGATAAAAACAGGTAAAAACAGGTAAGACCAGGTAAAAACCGGTAAAAAACAGGTCAAAACAGGTAAAAACCTGATTGCACACCTGTATTCTAATAATGTAATCCATTTACCATTTACCTGTAAAAACAGGTAATAACAGGTAAAAAACAGGTAGAAACAGGTAAAACCAGGTAAAAACTGGTAGAAAACAGGTCAAAACAGGTAAAAACCTGGTTACACAACTGTAATTAACACCTGACCAGGTGTCGGCAACATCAAAGGATGCCGCACTGATAAGAAAATTCCCACGGTCTCAATTTGGTTCCCAGGCTCAAGCACCTAAATACCTACTTTTCCGGTACATCTAATATATATATTCTTTATTTCCCCTAGGCCTTGAGGTGTTTAGGGTATTAACAAATACAAATAAATGAAAAATAAAAGAACATACAATGGATAATTTACAATATTTTTTATTTCATGTCTTTGTTCTTCTTCCAGTGTCCCTCTCTTTCTTCCCATTCTCCTTCCGGATTCCCTCTCCGATTTCCTTCCTTCTTGCCTCCAATTCTCTCACCCATCTTTCTGCCTTGCCTTCCTCATTCATCAGATCTTTTATCTCTTCCTACCAGACTGCCATCTCTCTGCATCTCTTCGCTAAATGCTACAAGGTTTCATCTTCTTTCTTGCATATTCTACAGAGTCTGTCCTCTGGCTTTACCCAGTACCTGTTGTTCCTCTCTTCGTTACCCTCGCTATTCTATTAATTTATTTATTTGTAGGTATGGTCGTGAAGAATACAGATGTGACATGTGCCCTTATACTTGCACAACTGAAAAAGCTTTTTTGAAACACCTTCGTGGACATTCTGCTACTGATAAAGATAAAGAACAAGAATCTTCTGATGTGCCAAGATTGTCTTGTCCAGTTTGTGGTAAAGACCGAAGTGGTGAAGCTGCTCTCAATAAACACATGCAACGTCATCGGAATGACAAGAATTTTTGTTGTGATATTTGTTCTTTCAAAACCGTACAACTTAAAAAGGTAAAATGGTTTGTTATGGTTTAAAAGAATTTGCTCAACACCTGTGAATAACTATGTAGATAAAATTAATTATACCAGCCACATATTCATCCTATTGCTCAAAAACGGTTAGAGAAAACGACTTTAGGTTAGAATTTTTGGATTCCGCATAGTTTATTTAGTCTAAAAAAAATTTAAGACCTTATTTGTATTCCGTATTTTAAAATTATTGCAAAGTTTAATATGACGTGATTTATAGAAATTTTCATCTTCGCATGGATGTATCTCAAAATCTAAATGAGATAAAGACCTGCGGTTAAAATTTTAGAAATCTTGAGGTCCAAATTGACTTGTAACCATATTTTAAAACAAAAAAAATCATTCTCCTAGATTGTTTAAAAAATTTTAGCTTTAATCAACCAATTATTAAGTTTTGTATGGGCAGTAATCCAAAACCCTTGAAAACGGCAAAAAATTGAAAAAATCGTCATGGGTAGACCTTAAAAAAATCGTGATTTTTAAGCAAACAATCTTTCCGATTTTATTGAAAATTGGTACGTATATGTATTTTTGATCATAGATCAACAAAATTGGGTCCATTTTGAAGTTTGGGCAAAAGTTTTGGAATTACAGGCAAAACACTGACTCAAATCGGAAAACTGAAAAACTAGGAACGCATGAATTTTTTAAATATTTTTTTCATAATCTTCACCCTAAAATTAGCTTAACCCTTTAATACATGAATTTTTATTTTTGGCTGAAATAATTCATGAGCATTAGGAATTGGTTCTTATTGATAGAAAAATTAATTAAAAAAATATATTTAAAATATTAATTATTATTTTTATGAAAAAATAATAATTTACAGTTTGTGCCATATATGGAACATTATGATTCTACATTATGTTACAAAAGAAAATGATTCCGTATTATTTGCTCGTCAATTGCTAGGTGTTCTTCATTAGGGATTAAAAGCAGTCACCCTCGAATTTTTGAAAGAAAATGTCGTATCTTCTAGTTGTCCTTTCTCAATAAATTCAGAGATATCGTTGAAGTGCAAATTCCGCTTGATATACTCAAATCTATTGCAGCCCATTACTTGAGATACTGCAGGATCCATTGCTGTGTATGTGGCATATATGAACATTCATGAAGTAACGTTCTGATTCAGTTTTAAAAGTAAAATAAAAAATAAAAATCGGAATGTGCCATATAGGGCACACTATGTGGTAAAGGGTTAAAACTATTTTTTGGCCAAAATCAGAGTCAAAAAAATTTTGATCAAAATTTCAATTTTTTTTTTTTTTAATATTTTTGCAAATTGGTATGATTATACATTATTAGCCTTGGGTCATAAATATACGGTCACTTCTAAGTTACGGTCTAAAATTTTGACATCTGCGGCAGTAAAAAAAGTCCAGAAAAAGGCTTAGAGCCGATGAAATGTGAGTTTTTCAATCGGGGGAGTCTTTCCTCATCAACTTTCAGTGGTTCTTAAACTTTTCATATTTTTAGTTGATCCAGCATCGTAGAATGCATACCGGCGAACGACCCCACCTTTGTCCCCACTGTGTCTACAGAGCAGCTCGACGAGACAACCTACGTTCTCATGTCCGTAGGGTCCACAAGAGAGACAACTTAACCTGCGACACTTTTAGCCCGCGGGGTATGCTTATAAAACCCCGAACTAGAGCCAACGATTCTGGAGAAATAGACAAGAATATCTCCCGTGAAGAAACAATGTGATTTTACCTTTTCTGTGATTTTCATGAATTTGAATTTAGATGGTTGTATTTTAGATTTTTTAAGGAATGGGGGTACTGTGATTTTAACCGGATAGAAAGTCGGGTAGATAGTTAAATATACAAGTTTTGGTAAATTTAAAAATTTAAATTGAGGAAAAATAATGAATATTTATTGTTGTATTACATTTTAAAATCTGCCCGGACGTAATTTAAAAAAATTAGGTTATTTAAATTTTTTGTTTTTTTTTTTTTAATTATTTAATGATGCCAAAATAATTTAAGACTGATAAAGATAAGTAGAGAACTGGAAAGCTGGACTTAAGATTGTTTAATTAGACCATACACTTGCAATTTTGAGACTATAACGAACTGGTTATCAACTGAGGTGCTCCGAATTTCATAGAATGAATCCGCTCATCAACCGTTCATGATAGACTATCCTCCAAATCATCTGTTTATGATGGAAAGCCATCCCCCGGTCTTCAATCGTTTATAATAGACTCCTCGATGATTATCGACCGTTTGTGATGAAATGTCATCCCTCGTTTAATCAATCGTTCATAAAAGACTATCTTCCCGATCATCAACCGTTTGGGATGAAAAGTCACCCTCTACTTAACATCCATTTGGTAGTAAAAAACGTATGGTAAGCCTACCAAAGAATTACTGAAATTATATTACCGACCGCCAACATATATAAGGGAGGTATTGTGATCATACCGATTTTGATATGTCGAGATTTCGATGGATCTCCACGAATTGAGGTCCCTACGTAACGTTTTGCCTATTTTTAGCATGATGTCTGTTGGTCTGTCTGTCTGTCTGTCTGTCTGCCTGTCTGTCCGCCGGTCTGTGGCACGAGTTGATCACCTTTTGGTAAAAATCGGTTAACTAGAAATGGGATTTTACTCGTGTCGGTTTTAAGATTTTTGCGAATATTTCACAAATTTATTTAACAAAAGTTGCTATAAAAGCAATAACTAACAACTTTTATTTGAGACATTTTTTGATAAAGCAGCATAAATTAAACAAGTACTTTGTGATGGCGGTTGGTCCTGTGGTGGCCACAGCTGAATTTTTTAAGTAATGTATACCATATTTTCAGACGAAGGGAGTAAATATTATTGACAAACAAGGGTTATTTTAAAGATACAAGTACAATATAGTGTGTCTTTGGGTTGAAATTTGCATTTTTTATTTATTTACTGAGTGACAGGGATAAGAAGTTAGATAAAGTTTAGGTTATTGTAAAACTGAAAATTAAAAATCAAACAAAGTTTCAATACATTGACACACTACTCCAATGTGTCTTCATTTTCATCTTCAAATTAAAAACAAAAGATTATATTGATCCGACTATATTTGGTCTAAATTCTATGGCTGAAACAAATGCATGTTTATTTTGTGCGAAATTACCTAGTTACATTACCCTTTTAAGTTGTCTATTTGCATATTTGCATATTTTAAATAAAATTTTATGACTTATTTTTATCAGAAAAAAATTGGTAGGCATTTGGCTAAAATGTAATGTAGTTGTATTCTTAAGCCTACGTTTGTAACATAATAAAGAGAAAATGTTTTTCAATTTTTGAAATAATTTTAAATAATAAAAGATCTGAATTAATTTTTAATAAAAACATGGTCACCCTAGCTATATGGAATTTCAAAATTTTCATTTTAATGGGGGTTTCGGGGAGACACCAAGTATCAAACCTGAAATAACTCACTTATGGACATGTGTTCAACTGCTACCTATGTTAGATAATTTGTGAAAAAATATTTATACAAATTACAGGTTCTGCTTAACCGTTCGCAACCGGCTATAAACTGTAGGTGCCTTTCTGTGTACGCTAAAAAATTGCCGTAATACTGACCATATTACTCCTGAATGTACACAGATTGAAAATATGGTCACGAAGAATGGAAACACGAGTCCTAGGCCAACTTACGAAGTACGGAGCAAATCAAAAATAATTTTTAATCCAGTCCAATATTGCAAGTGTGTTTTTAAATATCATTTGTGAAAAAACATCGATTTAGTAATTAATATTTAAATGTTTCAAACATATCTGTTAATTATTTATTTAGTTAAATTAATATTTTATTTATGAAGTTTGAAAATTTTATTATTCTGTGTTATATGTTGCATGTGTGATAAAATTGTAAATTGAAAAATTTTACCATCAATTTACTACATGTATTGTATGTGTAAGTGTATTAGACAATAGTAGATATATATGTGATCTTAATTATGTTAATTAAGTATTACACAGTCGAAAATAATAAATTAAATAAATAATATTAAAATATGGATTTATTTTGACACGACTGTATAAATAAACATAGCAAGTTCATTCTTGCATCATTAAATGGACCATTCACAACTTAACACTGACCAACAAAATAACTTTTTTATCTTGGTGCCGGAAAAGTAAGAACGGATTTTGGATATTTTTGATGTGCTGATTCCAAAAATATCTGACTCTTTTTCGTAACAGCTCTAGTTTTTGAGATACAGACTAATTGATTTTAGTTTTTTATCTAAATACGCAAACTTCCTCCTTGGACAGCAAAGTGGATATACAAAATGTCCTTGTTTTTTATGTCTTTGGGACAGCAGAGCTCAGGATCAGCACTGGGTTAACAGAAAATGGGTGATTTCCATTAAGAAATGTCATAATTCAAGAAAAACAAAACGTTGTCAACGAACCTTTGGTTGCGAGAGAGAAAATTAAATTTCCACCCTTGCATATCAAGTTTGGGCTTATGTATCAATTTTTGAAGGCTTTAAATCGAGATGGACTTTGTGTAGGCTACTTACACGTAAATTTCCTGGGATTAACTCTGAAAAACTGAAAGCCAGAATATTTGATGGTTCTCAGATAAGGCAACCTACTGAAGATCCACAATCCAATCCAATCCAACTTTTGTTAAAGATTAGGTTGCAATGTAGGAAAGAACTACCAAACTTTGGAAGCTAAATGTAACAACTGAATAATGCTAGCATGTTACATCATTACCTTCTAACATTTGCAACTAAAATAGTGGTACTCTAGGAAATGAAACAGCGGATAAATTAGCGAAAGAAGCCACCAGCAAGGGTACTCCACTGGATATATCTCTCCCCAAGCGATATAAAAACAATTCTCAAAAAAAGAACAGAAAACATATGGCAAAGAGAATACACTGCAATGAGTTTGACAGTAGGAAAAAGATATGCCGAGATTCAGCCTCTGATAAGAAAACCTTGGTTTTTTTATTAGAACTGGAAAAGAGGTGAGATAGTTAAAATCGTACGACTAATAAATAATCATGGGTGTTACCCAGCACACCTATACAAGATGGGCATAATTGAGTCGCCAGTATGCGACTGTGACTATGAGTCTGATGCAACTATGGAACACATCATATTTGACTGCCTACACTTCACGGACGAAAGACGCGACTACATACAGGAATTATCAATAAACAGAATTAACGTTCCTACAACAATGACGGAGTTATGCAGTAACGAAAAAATTTACAAATACGTAATAAAATTTCTCAACAACATAAAGCTAGACATTTAAAATTGTTCTTAGAATTAACTGTAAAGCTCTACTGTCTTCCCTTCCGATGGTTTGATTCCAGTTTGTATAAATCCCACAGACGGACCCCTCTGCACTATACTTTCCTTCTTGTGTACTTGTGTTATCCTGAGTTAGGAAATATTGAACAAATACCATGTCTGGCTCATTGTTCTGGTTAAAAAAGGCCGTTAATAAAATAAAAAATAAAAAAAACTAAATTAACCAAGCATGACGTAATTTCATAGTTATTGTGAATGAGCTTAACGTACCATTGAAAGTACGTTAAACGGATGTACGTTAAGCGAGCGCTCCCTGAATAAAAACACAAAAAAATATTTAAAAGATAATTATAAAAGAGTTCTTTTATTTTAATTTAATAACTATATTACAAATTATTTCAACATTGTAACAAAATTAAAATTTCTTAAACTAATTTGGGAGATAAACAGGACTGGTTCTCGATCAGGAAGTATAGTAACTTATGTGTGTATCCTGTGTCAAAAATCTATGTTTACTTCATGTTTTGACTGAAGTTGTGCATTATCCTGTGGCAAATATGTTAAGAATTTTAACATATCTACCATACAATAAACTCTTCCGCTTCAATATCCGCTTACGGAAGTATGAGCATTACAAAACACTACATCCTGATCCAGAACCAGTCGTGATATCTATTTAAATCTAAATTAAATAAATTACATGAACTATTATTGAATATGCAGACATGGAGGTGCGAAACATTTTATATATTTTTTAAAAACACAATACCTTTGTACTTTTTAAATAAAATAGTCCTTAAAATAACTTCTTATTCTAAATCACAAAGTTTGTCAAAAATAATTTAAATAAAAGTATTAATAATAAAAAAATTCACTGCAAAATGTTACTTTAGAAATGGAGAAAAATTTAATCCCATTGAAGTCATATAATATAGATACAACATGGTCTATGCCTTAGCATTGTTTATTATGAAGTCAAAACCCTGCGGAGATGGAAGGGGGATTTTCCCCTCTTGAGTATAGCAGATTACCTAATTTATATTTATTTTTCAAGCTACCGTTAGGAGAGGTTCTCATTAGCTTTGTTCGTAGAACTATTTCTAACGGTTTATTATCATCAGAAGAAAAAAATTAACCTGTATAAAATTCTCGTTTTAACTCTCTCGAGATAACTCCATTATACTTCCAATAGTAATTTTCATCCCTTTTTGAGATTTCAGAATTATCATTGATAGCCCAAAAGTCATCCTATTATCACCTCTGTCCTCCCATTTTACCATATAGGCCGTGTCTCCAACGCTATAGCTTTGAAATTTTAATAAATCCTCAATCAAAATGTATAACTATTTATATAAAGATACAAAGTAACAAAATATAAACTATTTTAGATCATGTAGTACCAAGTAACTTCCAAATTTAACGTTATACTTCATCTTCAATAATAAAAAATAGTGTATTGGGCCCGGTAGTTCAATTTCAACCACCTGTATACTATTGATAAAATATTAATATATGTGTTTATCCTCATAAAGAATTATTTTAAGCAATTCTGTTCCTTATTTATTAATTGTTAATGACTATATTCCTTAATGAGCTTTATCAGGATTAGCCATCTTGATATGTAGTGATACGTGATTTTTGCAAGTGGCGTCTTCATTTTTTTCTGACGTTTTTAGTTATTTTTAAGTGATAAAAGTGCAGAAAATACTGGAAATAGTGTGTTATACTGTGGACTTTAGTGTTTGGAATACATGCAGACCAAAATTGGAGCGACTGGAAAGGTATTTGTAGAAATTTTTGTTAATTTTATAATGTCATTGTTATGTAGAATGTGCTTCTATGGACAATATAGAAACACATACATGCATACACTATCGGCTATAACTAGAAAAACAAAACTATTAGTAAACAGAATACTTGCAATTCTTGTCAGTAAAATATTGTAGCAAGCAATCTGCACTACTCAAAGGGTCGTTCTCCTGCTATCCCGCCTACGGAGATGTTGGCTTCACAACAAGTTTCCGCGTCTCTATATTATATAAACTCATTGTTTAAACCGTATTGTTTTAATTTATAGTGAGAGTGATAGTGATTCATGAGAAATGAACGACTCCTTCAATGTAGAATTGAGAATGATATTTAATTTTGAGGCTGAATATAAAAAATACTTGGTTGGTTCAATACGCTATATTGGCACTGTCCCTTTTATTAATGTCGTGTCTCAAGCACTGTCCTTTGCAATTGCTTCAACAATTGCCACAATACTCTCGTAGGTTCCAGTAACACAACCGAGTACTCCAATAAGAATGATAACGATGTTTTTGATGACCATCATTGGGGCTAAGTCAGATATACTCCATCTAATAGCTAGTTCCAACACTGGAGGAAACATAAGTGCAAGAGCTGTACTACTCACAGCTCCTACCAAAGATATAAATAGACCAAGATATGGAATTACTTCAGCCAGAGTAACTGAAAAGAAACAAAAGAATTAGAAACAAAAAATGATTGTACTAAATAACGAGTACAATTATTTGTTTACCAAGGCAGTGAAATAGAGTTTTTTTATCACGAATCGTGGATATTATTTTCCGAGGCTTGAACCGAGGTAAATAACCACGTGAGTAATAAAAAAGAGCTTTAGTGCCAAGGTGTATGTATATTTTTTTTTTTTTCGGAAATCCTGAAATTTTATAAAATGTAATATTTAATTTTTAGGTTAGATGTACTTTACACATATTATTAATGATTATCTATGCAAAAGTGGTTTTGAACACAATTATTAAGGAAAAACCATATACAGATCAATTCTGTAAAAAATTACTGTGTAGTAACGTTACTACAAGATAAAATGTTATAAAAAGTATAATGACTTTCATTCATGATAGTAACTGACCTTGCTCATAGAGACAAATTTAGTTACAATTATCATAGTAACAGAGTTACAGAATTGGTCTGATTTTACTTAGGGTCAGTGTGCAAGTAGTCAGCCTGTTCCAGTAGTCGGCCTTTTTAAAATTAAAACTTAAATAATAGTTTAATATCCCAACTAAATATTTAAAATTTTATATGCCAGTTTTCAGCCGTCATTCTTCTTTTGATTACTTTTAACCAATAAGAATAGATGTCTCTCAACATTAAATATAAATAGAAGAAGTCAACCTCAACAACATGTCTGAACATATACTCTGTGTTGAGTCCAGTTATGGTTAGTGAGGCAGTGTATGATTCGAATATTGTACGAGGTAATTATTGTATGTTTTACTATAAATTTATTTAGGACAAATATTTAGAACATTAATTATTATAATAAAGAAGTTTTTCAACATAGATGTCTTCGATTTATTAAATACTTGATGAGGCTGACCACTGGCGAACAATTTTTGGAAAATTCTAGTAGTCGGCCTACGCGGCTGATAACTGGGGTTTTAGAAACTGGAATATTTTATTTCTCTCCTACATTCAGGAAAATAATATTTCTGTTTTGCTCGGATAAATTTATTTCTTTTTCTATCATTAATTAAAAAACCAGAAGTCAGCCTGGCTTTTTAGGACCTGGCTGACTATTGAACATTGAATACCAGTAGTCGGCCACCAATTGTTTTTACATTAGTTTTGGATAGGAATAGTAGAACTTTCTTCGATTATATTATATGTTCCATTTATACCATTTTCCGACGATATTAATTGTTTTGTATACTACGGCCATGTGGTTACCTTTTTCTCTTTCTACTTTCGCCACATTCCTCAGTTTTCCCTGGATCGTCCTTTCTCTTGAGATAAAGTCATGATCTATGTATCTTTTTTTCTTTTAATTTGTTTTCACTTGCCAGGATCTTTTGCTTTTCTTCCCAATTTTGCATTGCCACACTGTTAAATCAGTCTAATTTTTCGTAATTATTTTATAAGCTTCTTTGATGTCAACATCCACTCCCAGCTGTTTTTATGAATTCCTTCGTGTCCAGGTTATTTCTTCCTATATTTCCTTTTATAATGATATTATTTTTCATCCTTCTTTTTTCTTGTTCTTCCTCTTTATTTTCCAGTCTTTTGATTCTTTGTATCATACTTTCTGTTTCTATTTTCCACACTTCTTCTTTCTCTTATCTCTTCTTTTAGTTCATTAATTGTTTTTCTGATTTTTGATATATATATATATCTTACCATATTACAGATGAAATTCTTTAAAATGTTTATTCTGTGATTAATTTATGTACCTAATTCAATGTAAGTAGTAACAAGGCTGACTACCAGCAACTATGCGGCTGACTATTAAACATTAAAGGCTGACTACTAGTAATTTTGATACATTTTTACATTTTATTTTTTATTAACTACACAAATATGCATTTTTGTAAAATAAATAACGAACAATAAACTTAAACATTTAAATAATTAAATATGTGTTTTTTAATTTTTAATTAGTACAAGTACGATATTTGCGACGTGTTGAAAATCATGATGTCCTTAAATGGCTGACCACTAGCACAATGACCCTATATTTTCTTTATCTTTTTTAATGTATTCAATAGAAATATTTATGTTCAACCACGTTTGAATTTTTTTATTTTAGCTCCTACTGCAGTTCAACCTTTAGACAAAATCCGGGAACCTGTGTGACGTCATTAAAGATGGCGTATGTTTGTTCTTTTGATTTTTCATTACATTTGATTTACACTAATCAGTAATAAGAAAACCGGCGAGATAAAATAACTTTTCATCAAAAAGTTATTTTTTTAGAACTAATAGTTGTTGAAAGAATAAAAAATTAATAGTTCGTAGCATTTGAAAAATGAAATTATTCAATTTTTGTTTGAAGTTATGCGTAGCAACTAAGAATCAAAAACGTCGCAATATACTTTTATTTATTTTATTATTAATTTTTTTATTTTTTTACAGTTTTCCTGCAAACATAGACCAACGAATAAAGTGGATAAAATTTGTTGATGAACCTGATTTGTTGAAAAGTGGAAAATTTCGAACAGGATATATATAACTGTCCTTATTCTCTTAATGTACTTTTGAAATAGTTATGTTCTACGCCACTGTGAGACCTGAATGACGTCACGATGCAACTGTTCGACTACAAGGTTACTGCATATGCTCCCTCCTGTATATTCTTTACCCGTTGGTACTAAACCATAGATTCAAATATTCTTTTGCTTTTTAATACTTATTTTTATGATTGGTTTTATTTTAATACTTACAAGTTACTAATACTAATGCAGATCTAAATCCTAGTTCAGCAGCAACTGGATACTTAAAAGGGCCAAATCTGTTCATTATTTTTGGCCACATTATTACAACTGGAATGTAGAATTGGAGAGAAAATGTCAAAAGAATACCCAATGCTATTATCAACTTAACAATTTGGGACAAACTAAAAATAAAAAATAAAATAAATAATAATAAACAGAAAGAAAATAATATATAGTTGTTTGGATAAGATGGAAGGGACTGGAGAGTAAAATTCAAAAAGATGTCAGAAATCTATATTAATATAATTTGAGGCTATTTTTAGGTCTCATATTTGGTTTCTACACGTTTTAGATGACTATAAGGCAATATCCACAAAAAAATCATTCTGTTTGTCTGTCTGTCTGTCTGTCTGTTTGTCTGTCTGTCTGTCTGTTTAACTGTTTGTCTGTCTGTCGGTCTGTCTGTCTGTCTGTCTGTCCGTCTGTCCGTCCGTCCGAGAATCGGCTGGACATATTTTCACGTAATTTGGTATGATAATAGAGTGAAACCAGGATTCGAACATAGGCTATAAGGCATCGCAATTTTTATTCTAGAGAGGTGTTTCGGGGTAGGTTACAACTGTTTATTAAAAAACTTATAATATCTCCCTTATTATTAACAGAAAATATATATATAGAAAAACTGTTTATAATAAGAAAACAAACCTTTGTAAAATAAAAAATACACAACTCAAAAACGGCTAATGATAGCGACCTTCAATTTAAATTTTTGGATTCTCCATAGTTTATTTAGTTTATAAAAAATTTGGGGCTTTAATCGTTTAATGCGTTTTGACAATATTACAATTTTGTTAATGGCACAATTTACATTATTTGTGAAAATTATGAATTAAAAAAAAAATTACAGCTCAAAAACTGTTAGAGAAAACGACCTGCGGTTAGAATTTTTGAATTCCTCGAAGTTTATTTAGTCTAGGAAAAATTTAAGGCCTTATTCGTTTTCCGCATTTTAAAATAATGACAAATTTTAATACGGCGTGATTTACAGAAATTTTCATCTTCGCATGGATGTATCTCAAAAACAAAATGAGATAAGGACCTGCGGTTGAAATTTTTGAAACCTTGAGGTCCTAATTGACTTGTAACCATATTTTGAAACAAAAAAAAATTGAAAATTTTTATTATTTTTTTTTTTTAATTTTTTGATAGTTTGGAAAATCTTGACTTAAAAATGGTTAGGGATAGAATTCTGTGGTTTTAAATTTTAAAATTCTCCTGTATTGTATAGTATGAAAAAAAAATGGGCTTTGGAATTATAGGAAAAAACTGACCCAAATTGGCTCTAATTCAAAAACTAGGAAAACATGATTTTTTCATTTTTTTTTTTTTTTTTTTCGTAATCTTCACCCTAAAACTATATTTTGGCTATAAGTCAAAAAATATTTGATCAAAATTTCAAGGATTTTTTTTTTTTTTTAATTTTGTTGTAAAATTGGTATACTTATACAATTTTAGCATTATACCACAAATATATGGCCACTTTTGAGTATATACTTACATATCTTCAATTGGTAGGTTTAAAGTAACACTCCCTTTAATATCTTCTCCAAATTTGAGATAGGCCAAAAATCCTATCGTTGTAAAAAGCATAATAACAAAAACCATTCCTACATTTAAAACTCCAAAAGTCTTAGCAAAATGTTTAGGTTCCTTCATTTCTCTTTGTAAAGGCAAAACCTAAAAACAAACAAAATAATTTCAATTGACCTTCATAAAAGCTGAGAACAAGAGATAAAATGAAGGATATAGTTAGTTAGTTGAAGTAAGGCTCAACTAGCGCGGAATATGCATTCTGCTCTTGTTGGTCACTATGCTTTTCCTCCGAATACCATTCTTCAATAAATAAATAATAATCAAGAAAATACAATATAAATATGGTTAACAGTAAAAAATGCGCGAGCAGCCAGTACGAGAATGAAAATTCTCGCTAACTGTACATGCGTATTGCTGCGAATTTATTCATTCTAACACACTGCACATGCGCATTGGAGCGAATGTATCATTCCCGCATTTGCTGCGCGCGCATAAGGGTACATGCGAAATTAAGCTAATTTCCTGTCTTAGTATCAAAATGAGACAGTTCTATAGAAGTTCTAGGAAAATGTATTTTTAATACTTACCAAACCAATTCCTTCGAAAGCAAATAATGCAGTCCCAAAAAACAATGGCATCGTCTCTATTGAAGCCACATATGGTCTATCCGAAACTGGAGGTAAATTTTGAGTTATATAATACAAAGTAATAATCACTCCAGCCAACATAACGCAGTTGGCAAAAGTGGATACTGGTGCCAAAAATTTCAAATTTCTCACTAAACACGTTATTAAAATAGGTATTAAAATTATTGCCATGTGATAATGGATGTCAATGTTTATATCATAATAATCCATTACCTAAAACATAAAAAATAAAAATATTAATACTCAAAAGTGTCATTATGTTGAACTATCCATTAAGCTAACAAATTTAATAGCATTTATAGATTGGTGTTTTTGAGTGGGTGTAATCGATCAGCAATATGGAGAAATTATTAATGGTTTTCAATCTAAATAAATGATATTGGAAGTTATATCTTATTTCCTTTTATTTGTTGGCTTTAGCAGCTTTAGCTATTAGCTAGTTAATGAAGACGAAGGTCTTCATTTTTAAATTTTGATTATACAAAGGCAGGTCAATAAGTCCGTACAAAACAATAGAAAAACACATTATTTTGGTTTGATTCGTTTTTAGGGTTTTGTAGGTATGACCAAAAATGGCAAGCAATATTAAATCAGAGAAAAACACAAAAATTTTGTGTTTAAGTGGAAATGCAATTTTCCCTATGACCGGAAAGTGTGCAGGGGTTTAGTACCATCCCTTTTTTGTTGTCACAGGGTAAATATTGTCATGAGCTCCCGATCTATATGTTACGATTGCGAAAATTTTACTTCGGATAAAAGTGCATAGAAAAGATCTGCTTTGGTGCGAAGAAAACCAAAGTTTTCTAGGTAAGAAGGGTTGAATTACGAACCGGGAGCGATCCATGGACCGGCGGTTAAGAAACACTATGCTAGATACCCTCGTATATGACAAAAATTGTTTAAAATAATAAAAAATAAACTAATAAAGCCTTGTACACGTACTTGCTTAATATTTGTCGATACAAACACAAAATAGACACAACAGAATCCAAGTTGTGTAATACATAAGAATAGATTGACGAGTTTCCTCATCGTCGGAGCTAATTTTTTTAACGCCGGGTGTCCTGTTGAGAAACATAATTCAACTGTTTGAGCAAAACCTGGAGTATGGGCCATTCCTGTTTTTTCTTTCATCAGTGCTGCAGCGTTTAACTAAAAAAATAATTATAAGTTATTATAATGAGAGAAAAAACAATACTTTATTTAATCACTACTTGATGTTACAATATACTCACTAAAAGGTGTTGACAGTATAAGCATATTGCGCCTAAAATTACAACTACTACTGGGGCGAAGATCATTCCAGCGTTTCTGAAAGCATCTCCCATTGCAAACATCCCAGATCCTATATTTCCACGAAGGAGGTGCATTAAAGTCTCCCCATACCTGAAAAATATTTGAAAATATTTACGCGGATTCGAACAAACTCGTCGTAGGGCATATTCTGACAAGACATTTTCAACCATTCATTGAAAGTGAATACGCCATGAATGTCTGGGGGTCTATTCTGTAAGCATTTCGACAATCGCTTTTACAGTATCGTGTTGAAAGTGCCAATTTTCAACACGTCGCGTTGGTATTCTGTAACATATCGATAGTGCACTTATTGTGTGATAGTGCAGTATTGTGTTGATTTTGAGACGACACGTACGAACGTGTCATTTTTGGAAAGAGATATTGTTTTTAGACTTTTGAAAGTTGTTTACGTTTAGTTTGAATATATTGATTTACTTATTTTGAGGTTAGTATGATTTAAAATGTGTTTTATATATGGAAATATGTATATTTTTTGTTGTTTTTTATCTTAAATGTTGTAGTTATGGCCGAAGGACTTATTATATTTGAAGTATTGCATGAATTGGAAGAGGAAGAGACAAGGGGATATGTCAATGAATATTTTAATTTATAAAATAAAATACATGTCATAAAATATATTATAAAACAAAAATCCTAATAAAACCATAAAAACAAAAACAAAATTAATCTAAATATACCGTCGTGCGGTTTTGCACAATTTTTTGTAGGGGGTAGAGAATGTATTCATTGAGTAAATGTTATTTAGGGGATTAGATGGAAATTCCAAATTTCTATAAAGGATTAGCATGACGTCATGAATTAAGAGAAACAAGTCAACCTTTTGAATAATACCTGCTGGAAGGGAAGTTTGCACAAAATCCTGCTACAATAATTATTATTAGAGTTATTTTAAACAAATTATATTAACTGTTACGGGGCAGAAAAAATTCAGGTCATATGTTATGTACATAGGTGTTATGTACATATATGTGCATTGTATATACTGTCTAATAACCTCAAAGTTTATTCTGACACTTTCAAACACAAAGTAACACTATACGATGACAGTGTAATGTGCATAGGCAACACGATACTGTGCATGTGACTGTCGAGAAGTTACAGAATAGACCCCCTGAACACTCGTTCAGTAAGACTGAATATTAGTTTCATGCGTTCATTAAAAATGAAAAGGAAGTCTACTATTATTTATTTTAAAATAAAATAAATAAATAATAGGATCCTTACATCTAGATAGTCGTATAAGGCAGTGGTTCTTAACTTTTTTTTACACTCGGGACCCCCCAACTAGCCTAAAATATTTTCTGGACCCCCCAAAAAAATTTTGAAATAATATTTTAAATGTTCTTAATAATTTATTGTTTAATAATTAAGTTTATTGTAATTTTAAAAGCAAAAACTGGTAAAAATTAAATTTTTTCTTTTAATTTCGGGACCCTCTAAGGTCTTTTCGGGACCCCCGGTTAAGAACCGCTGGTATAAGAGACAGAGAATATTCTCCGTTTCTAGACCGTTTTCGACCAGTCCTATTATTACTATATAAACAGGTACTTATTTTTTAAGTATTAAATATTCTTGAGACTGAGTCGACCCCATAGCTGACTGTACAATTTCGGAAGATAGAAATCAGAAGGAGCGGGATTTGAACTCGCGTCCTTGTGCCACGGCAACCCTCATTTGCTGATTTTTTTTTTTTTTTCTTATTTATTTTTACTGGTCATTATTGTAAAAAATTGTTCTAAAAAATGTAAAAAAAATGAACAGTGAGAACAAGGCACCCATTGGGGAGATTCACGAGCTTGAACCCCCTCCTGAAAAAACATTTACGGGACACAATTGTCTTGTATCTAAACTCGAGCCCGCTCAAGAAAAAAATTTGATTTTACAAAAATTCGCCATTATACGTAATTTACTTAATCTTGATTTGTCAAAATATAATTATGCCCATAACTACCTTGGGCTACTTACGACGTAGGATGATCGACAGTTCCATGTCCATCATCCTCTTCTTCTTCCTCAACTGGCAGTTTTCCTCCTTTGTCTCCATCCATCGTAATACTGACAATTGGATCTTTGGATTGAAAGGTACAGTTGAAGTCTCCATTGCTAAAAAATATTATATATATATCAATATTATTTCACTAGATTTGATCAAAAAAGTAGTGGCATGAAGCTATACATCGCTAAGAAATATGACTTGAAACTTGGAATAAATAAACATGGATGTTTCATCTCAAAACATGTCGCCTGATTTTATGCAGCCCGCTTTACACAACAGTAAAATGTATTGCCTATACATGTAAATGTAATTGTGGAACAAGATCTGGTACGACAAGATCGATAATCAAATAAATGAGGAAGCAGCGGATAATGTAAATAAATTTTAATATCACTAACGGAGGTTCTCAGGAATATATGGAATATTTAAAGCTCGACAACTTACTAGCATAAGATATGAAACGCAGAACAAAAATAGTCTTGTTTAACTCGTAAAATCTGTTCTTATATATGCATGGAAAACTTATACATGCTTACAGTTATCATTTGCAGTTACTTCCATAGAATCTGCCGTCTACTCTAGTGTTATTCAAAGCGGACCATGCCGGTACGCGGGCCATCGGCTGCCGGTTCGCGACGAGTTCCCAAAAAAGAAAGAATCAATAGTATAATTTAACAATAGCGCATCCAGGGAGAGAGACATTCGATTTGACGTTCCGAGCACGTTCTGTACGCTCAAACTTGTTCGATTTGACGCTCGGAGTACACCCAATTACATTCGTTTTGCGGTCGAGGGTGTATTTAACATGCGCTCTATGTGCCGAGGTTTTAATATCGGTCATATGGGAATGACGGAAAAAGGTGGAGGAACAGCGGGAAAAGTACTACCGTTTTTAGGGTTTTGTAGGTATGACCAAAAAACCCTTATACCGTCATTTTGTCGTCTGTCTGTCTGTCTGTCTGTCTGTCTGTCTGTCTGTCTGTTCGGTAAAAATTGTAGCCAAACGGCTAAACCTAGAGAGTTGAAATTTGGCATGCTTATACAACTCTTTGACCCGCACATAGGAAAAATACTAAAACATCTAAAAAACATACCCCCCTAAAAATATAAACAAATATGTGCTCATCGAAAACAAAAATATTTTTTTTTAATTCTGAGTAGGGTATCAAATGAAAGCCCTTAGTACGTGGATTAACGACCAAATTTTTATTTTTGCAAAATAAATTATTTTGATGCGATTTTTGCCAAAAATGTGCAAAAAAAATTTTAGCCCACACCCTGTAGCCCAGATGGTTTAAACTAAAAATCTAAAAAAATTCTAAGTAATGTATATTGGTATGAACCGAAATAGTACAACAGGAATTTTTGATCAGATTATGTTTTTGGAAAATAACGCATTTTTTGTGGTTTTTGGTTCACAAAGTACAAAAGTTATACCAATGTAAGATACTCACATGCATGGCGTGCGATGGCTACATGCGTTAGAGCACTCTTAAACTGGTTGGAAAACGAAGGGTTTCGAGTTCGAGTACGGAGTGAATTTTATTTTTTCTGTTTTTTTTTTTGCATTTTTATTATGTTGAAATTATTTTGTCAAAATTCTAGTTATATTTTGACAAATGTTGTATTTAATTTTTAAGAGCGTAAATTTAATAACCAGTCTTATTATATGATTAACAGACGATAAATTATTTTAAAAATATCGTTCATTTTGCCGTGATTACTACAAAGTAAAATTTGTCCTACACACTCAGCATACCGCCTTCACTTATTATATACCTGCGAAACCCTGAAATGTGTGAATATTCACACTTCACATCAATTTTTTGTATTTGTGACTTTTTATTAACTTCGAAAGTTGTATTGTATTTGTAAACACATCATAAAAATAATTAAATCACCGTGCTTAAAATTAACATGGAAGAAACAGGGTTATGTTCGATTTGTAAATTTAAGGCCTTATCACACTAGAGTTATTATTCTAGTCTAAACTTGGAAAATTGAAGTCTTTGCATTCGAATCGAAGTCTTGTGTGTGATAGCATGACAAAAAACCTAGGTTTGTCAGATCAAGTGAGATGGGTGTATTGTTAACGTTATGTACGCAGACGCAAGTTACTTATCCCTGTTTCCCGTGTGATAGCAGAAGACGTGAAGACTTGAATCCTCGAAAAAGACTTACAAAATAAAACTTGGATAGCGTTCTAGTGTGATATGCCTTTAATGCTACCATAAGCTGTTCCTCGAGTTTTGTTTCGGGATTTACCCCTAGTTTCAGATGAACTTCGTCTGGCACTGCTTGCAGTTTTCCAAGAATATTTTCGAAAACTGTAGGAGATACCCGAAAATGTGGTTTGAATTGATGATCTGTAAAATTTGGTACCATATTTTCTGCAAACCCCCACACTTTTTCTAAAATTACTTGTTCAGATTCATCATCTTCATTGAAAAATAATTCAACGACAAACCAAAGTACATAGTTTTGATGCATGACTGACGTGAACTAATCTGACAGTAAAAACACCGCCTAAAATTGTAGGGATATATTTTAAGTCACAATCCAAGCTCGCTCCGTGTTCGGGTTGCTGCGCTCACTCAGTGTTCTGTTCATGACGTCATCATCAACTGTTCACTCAATCGCTTTACCCTATACAACTCGATAAGATGTACCCATAGTTTTTAGAAAAAGTCGAACGCAGTTATTTTTAAAGATTTATTTTAGCTAATATCAAACGAGATTTATTTTAGCAGGGGTAAATCCACAACTCTTTGAAGAAAAATATATAGATCATCTTTTAGTATAATAATATACTAAACTATTTTGTGCATTCATTTTAAGATATAAAATCTAAATGAAAAATACAAGAAGGTTTTGTAGGAAATTTCAGGATATATGGTTATTTGTTTGAAAAGGAACTGTCCATTTAATTTAGTCCCGGACTACAGTATGTACTTGCGAATAATTTTGACTTACGTTTTATTGTCTGTAGAATAACAACTAGTTTTTGATCCAAACCATGAAGACTTCACCTTATCGGAGGGAACTGCAGATTTAGTTTCGCTGTCCATTCTGAAAATAAATAAATAACTGATTATGCCATCTGTAAATCTTATTTTCCATTGCGTTTTCTTATGAGAACATACTGATTAGCACATGTACATATTTATTGTCATATAAACGATTTATAATTGAGCATAAACTGTACTAAGAACGGTGGAAATTTATTCACACAGATTAAAAGAAAAACGTGGAAAATAACAGAATACTTAGAATAGGATATGTCAATAAAAATGTAAATTAGTATTTACATTTCACACGTGTTCTATTTACACGCAAATTAAGACATGATGAAATGAATAATTATTAATATTTTAACAGATAGGTATAAATATCTGTTATTTATATTTTTATTTTATTTTTTAATTTTATTTCTCATAACACTCCAGCTCCTGCATCATAACACACCAAGATGTCGCGACACACTGGTTGGAAAGCACTCATCCACTCATCTAGAGTAAGAGCTAATATGAACAACCGGTTGTTATCTGGCAAGCAATTGCGGTTTTCTAACCACATTAAATAAAACACATTGTCTACAATAAATTGGCGCAAACGACTTGTTTTGCTTCTACGACCAAAAACCCCATGGTCAAAAAGCCAGTCGTTCGTGTCAGTTCTAAAGGTCTGACATTACCCTTCCTGGCGCAAAGAAAAAGATAGTACAATAGAGTGAAAATGTTACACCTACATCATAAAAAAATCTTCAATTTCCTAATTTACGTCAATTTTAATGTTTAATATACTGTCCTTGCTGACGCATTTAATTTTGCTGTCAAATAAACAAATTATACAATTTTGCTAAATAATTGGTGTGATGATTTTATATGATTTTCTATCCACAAGGACAAATTGTGGTGAGTAATATTACTCCTGTAAATTTTCAGAATACTATATCAATCACGCTTCATACTAAATAATAAAATTGCGTAAATATATTGTGTAATTCTTTGTAATAATTTCTGTAGGCAGGTAATATTGACCTTCATTGTTAAAAATTAGTATGCAGATGTGTAGATAAAATTTGACCCCGGCACTATTGTTGTAAATCTAAGTTAGATAAGTTTTAGAAAAATGTCAGTGACAACATTACACTGTACCATTTTGTCAATAACAGAAAATATGCTGGTACTTTATCAAAAATATGCAAGGAAAAACCAGGAGCGCATCCTGGATTTATTCTTAGAGGCCTCAGAAGGAAAAAATATATATGTATTTACTTGAAAACACCTTTAAATATTCGAAATTTTCAAGATGAAAAATAATGCACTTAAGTAGGATCAGCACGTAAAGATTCTTGCCAAAAAAATCTGCAAAACTATATTTCTTTTTCGCAATCTGGTCAATACTGTCTCAAAAGAAATAATGTTAATATAATATTATGCCCTATTTCAGTCACATATTTCTTATGTATGCTCTTCTAGCTTGGGGACATTCTGCTTCAGCTAATAGAATTTTTTCCCTTCAACGACGGGCTATTCGAATTTTAGCAAAAATTAACTATAGAGCTGACTGTAAGAATGCATTTAAAGAATTAGAAATAATTACATTACCTTCCCTCTTTATTTATAGTGTGTATTGTATGCCTATAAAAATAGAAATGTATGGCCAACTGGCGACAGAATGCACTCGTATGCTACTAGAAATAAAGACCATATATATCCAAACTTTTTACAAACTAAATCACGCAATGCCTCTAATTATTACAGCATAAAATTTTTCAATATTCTGCCAGAGGAATGTAAAGTCCTGCGTTTTCTTAATTTCAAGAAAACTGTAAAAGAATTTTTAATTAGAAACCCGTTCTACTCGACTGACGAATTTTTGAATGTTAAATTTTAAATTTATTTATGTCCATATATTAACATCATATATTATTGTACTACCCTAATAATTATTGCCATTTGCTTTGCTCCATATTAACATGTATTAGTATTTTGTATTGTATAGCTTGTATGACTGACTAAAACAATGTTTTATTTTGTATTATGGTCAATAAATAAATTATTATTATTATTATTAATGAGAGGATGAAGTGTGAAGTACGAATTAGCACCATGAAATCTGTTTCTGATTTTTTACTTAGATTTTTTTTATACTCTTGAAAGTCTTTTACAAATCAAATAATTATGATTACCATAATTTAAATTTACTTAATAATTATCAAATTTAATTAATATATGTATCTAGATGATTTCTGTTAGTATTTTAAAGAGTTTGTACAGTGATTTCGAAAGCACAAGTTGTCCTTCGAAAATAACATTTACTTGAAGAGTTTATTCTTATTGGCTAATTGATAATTTACCGTTTATGTAACAAAAATGTTGGTAAATATTACACAATGTATGTATGATTGTATTCATTTATTAATACACAAGCATATATTAATTATTGTTAAAAAGGACCTGAATATTTTTCTTTCGTAAATGTCATTTCAATATATTTGAATAAATTAATATGGGCATTACGGCTGATAATTTATTATTAAATTTTGCAACTTTGAAGGCCAATATTTTTACTGGTCATTCAACTTATGAATAAAGTTAAAAATCAAGTCTTATTAATTTTTTTAAGGGTTTAGTGTAAAATTCTGAGTAATGCACATTAATGAGAGCCGAAATAGTACAACATGAATTTTTAATCTGATAATTATTTCGTTATTTCCTTAAGTTATCGATATTTTTGCAACACCGTGCTGACAATTTTTATTTGTCTGACTGTAGAACTAGGTAGCTATAGTCTTAATGCGAGCGCATCTCGTAATTAAGTACGCTTGTACATTTCTAGATCAAAACACGTGGATTATTCTTTCAAAAGTTATAGAAATTTATGATTTTTAATATATTAGATGTACTGGAAAGTTTTTTCGTTTTTATTATTAGTGCAGTGTGCGAACTAGTCATGACTTATTCGCTGAATTAAACAGACGTATTTTGCGTTTTGATTAAACTCTGTAATCTTGAGTATCTAATTATTGTTTTCGTTTCATTTTAAATCCTTGCATTTTAAAATGGCGGAAGAATTTTCATCAAAACATTTTTTATGCTATTTAATGTTGTATGAGTACCATAAAAAAAGTCGGCTACAGTTGCTACATAAAACATTTGCATTGTTTATGGTGATAAACTAAGTGTACGCACATGTCAACAGTGGTTTAAAAAATTTAAATCAGCAAATTTATGCTAATAAAGGAATAATTTATTATGAGCTGTTAAAACCGGAGCAAAGTATTAATTCTGATTTCTACTGTGAACAATTGGATCGACTGAATCAGAACTTGACCAGAAATCGGCCAGAAATTGTGAATAGAAGAGGAGTTATTCTTCAAGGCGACAATGGCTGACCTCATTCATCAAAAAAAGACACGAAAAAATTTCCGAGCTTGATTGGGAGGTTCAAACACACCCACCCTACTCACCAGACATTTCACCCTCCGTCTATCACTTATTTCGATCACTGGAACACTTTTTAAGTAACAAGACACTTAGAGATATGAATCATGTTAGAATGAGACTTGAACAATTTTTTCCTTAAAAAAATCAGGAATTTTTTAAATCGGGAATATTTTCTCTTCCTGATAAATGGCAGAGTGTTATAGATCATAATGGTAACTATTTTACTCAATAAAGTACATTTTTCTTTCGATTTGTTTCTACTTTAATAATACCAAATAAACGAAAAAACTTTCCGGTACACCTAATATGTTGTTTTACCCACAATTTGTAGTTGTGACGTTTGAAATGGCGTAACTAACTATTTCGGCAACTCGGTTTTGAATATGTACCAGTTAATTTCGCATTATTTTTTGTGGACAACTTGGCTAAATTTAATGGCTTTTTTTATGATAGAAAGTCAAATTAGAAATTTCATATAATATTTGTACTAAATAAAAATAAAAACTAACACTAACACATGTTTTTGAAAAAAAAATATTAGCTAAAACTATTTTTAAGTATATAATATTGCACCATTACTGCATGTCCTAATGGGGACTAATCATAATCCTAATTAGGGAACTTTCTACGTATTCGTACCCTAATATCTTTCTTAGTAGAGTCCGTTTTAATAGATAAAAAGACAGTGCCGTCATTTTTTATGCGCAAAACAGTCTATGATGAAGATTTGAACGAAAATCTAATACAGGTATAAAGCGCGATGTATGTTTGTTTGTGTGTGGGAATGTTATGCTTCGTGTTATGTCGTAAGACTTCGTGAAATTGATTTGCCGTGCCGATTGAGTGTTTGGCTGTTACACGTTACACGTGCCAGTTGATGACAGATCGTACGCAGCCTACGTCATTTGTTAAAACCCTACATAAAACTATTTTGATAAATTAATCGCTCCGAAATTAAATAACTAAAATCGAAGGTATGTTGGTATTTCACCCATCATTAAAATAATTTGAATTTTTTGATTTTGCAGCAATCATTTATTTTTGTGAATTATTTTTCTCCCAGGCAACGTCGGGTATTTCTGCTAGTAACTTATAAAACACAACGCTGCTGAAATCGAGCGACACTACTGAAGCGGCTACTAGTCGACCGATAATAGATAACAGTATGAAAAAGGCGCGCATGCAACTTTTTTTAGGGAGAACTCAGCAGCCAAATCCTTTTCAGGAAGGGTTCACGTATAAAATCGTTCAATTACATAAAAATTCATCCCTTAAAAACGTTTAATTTGAATGTTATGGAAGCTTAAGTCTATGACCCCCCCCCCCCCCCCAGTACGCGTGTGGTATGAAATTTTCTTCTCTGCGCTTATTACATCAAAAAACCCGTTTTTTCTCGATTAAAACGTATAAGTACATCGCTAGATAACATATGTTCAATAAAAAAAAAACTCTAGTTGGAGTTTTGAATTTTTGTGAAGATATGCCTTAGACCAGTGTTTCTCAACCAACACCAGCGGACCAGTATAATACATAATTTTCCAACGCGGACCACTAATAATAATTGATGGTCCATTTTTTTCAAAAAAACAAATATACTTAATGTGCTACTAAATACATTTATTTTATTTGTAGAAAATCACAGAAAGTTTACAGAAAATAAACAAAATATACATTATTTACATAAAAAATGTGCATAATTTTTTTTAAAAAAACTACAAAAAACACATATAAAAACTTTCGCGGACTACTAAAATTTTTCTAGGGACCACTGGTGGTCCGCGGACCACCTGTTGAGAAACACTGCCTTAGACCACATATTAAATTTTGTACTCATAATCTCACACAGAGCTAAAGGTCCGTACATTTTAGGTATACAGAGCCAAACATCATTTATATAAAAAAAATCTCGCATAACAAAACAAATGTTGCTGAAAACGACATACGTTAAATTTCTACGGCTACAAGTTTATTTTTTAATGAACAAGCGTTATTTTGTCAACAGATCTATCTGTATTTTGCCAGGAGGCATTAACAAATGGATGTCTAGTCTTCTGTACTAAAACTTTTTTACCATGCAAAGAAGACAATTCATTGAATTGAAACTAAATATATTTATTTATATTTTTTATCCCGAACAGGCGATTCGATCATACGATCTTTTTGTGTTAACGTTTTGAACTTTATTTCAATCACGTCATCATGAAAAAGTTGTCCTTTCTCTTCAGCATAAATAAACGTTCGCGAAACTGGGTTTTTATTTGTTAAAAAGTAATAAACAAAATTGACTTGACACTCCTCTATCAGACCGTTACATGTTACTGACTCATTTCACTCATCATCCTTAATAGTATTCATTCAAATTTTTGGGTGTGTTGTTTTTTGTTATTTTATTTATTTGCTGTATCCAAAACTGCTTTTTTTTATACAGAGTTGTCTACATATTGGCCAGATTAACTCGTGTAGGTTTGCTTTCCCCCGTAACTCCCACAGTTGAAAAAAATCACAGAACAAAAATTATTTGTTTTATTATTATAAACAATTTTTGTTATATAAATTTTTGCTGCCTATAAGGGAGATGTTTCAAATGTTAAGTTTTAGGATGTGCCCTCGTAACTCCCCAAATATTTATCCAGTTGAAAAAATGGATTAACCGCCCTACCCATACGAACGTACGTGTTACGTCCGCTTTATTATCGCCCGAACGCAACAAGCCGTATCCCGTACGTTCAGGTACAAAAAAATAAAGTCAAAAAATGTTTGATCAAAATTTTAGGTGATTTTTTTTTTAATGTTGTTGGAAAATTTGTATACTTGTAAATTTTTAGCCTTAGATCACAAATATATGGTCATTTTTGAGTTACGGTCTAAAATTTTGACATTTGCGTCAAAAAAAGTAAAAAAAGGAAATTGGCAGTTATTCACCCAAGGAAAAAAGTTTTGGAGAAGTAATGGGGCCTATAATCAGTAGTAAACAAATTTGTACAATAGCTGATGAAATAAAACTGTTTATACTAATCTATAAATATCTGATGACCCCGGAAAAGTATAAAACTTGCAAAAAAATGCACGTGGATTTATTATACAATATATATATTCACATTTGAACCAGCTAACCTTGGCATAACTATATTACTTTCAGACTATCAAATCATTTTATAACTTGTTAGTGGGAAGACTAAAAAACTTAGCATAATTACTTGTTTAGTAAAAAATTCGGATTCATTCTTAGTATTATTAAATAAATATATCGTGCAAAAAACTAGATTTCCCAATTTTTTTTTACCCTGATACTTGGAATATTTCTTTTAAAATTATTTATTATATATATTCATAATTGACGGGAAATTCCAAATTAACAGTTCTGCTACTTTTTACTTCCTTATTTTTTGTTCAGTTTGATAAAAACAATAATGATAAAATTCATTGCAATATACGAGGGTTACATTTTATTTTCTTACAAACGGCCACTAGATGGCAATATTGAAATGTGTCATTACTATATTCGTAAAATTTGACATTTGTTATTGTGGTATCAGTGGCAGTTTGTTATCAGTTTGGTATCAGTGGCACTTGTTTAAAAAAAAAACATCGGGAGGGTTCCCTCCGACCTAGTACACCACTGTAAATGTAATAATTCTGATCGAAAGGTCATGTACCAGGAATTCCATAACCTTCTAGCCTACAGTATTTAATAATGACAGCTAACTACATTTTCACCTTGATTTTACACATACTAGATGCAATTATCCTACACTGACTCATAGGGTAATTAAATAATTTTCACATTTTACTGTATTTAAATCGGTGGCGAAGCTTCAAATCCCTCCCACCCCCGTAAATTGATACTCAGCAACACAAATAAAAATGTTAATTTGGATATCTTGAGCCCCAAAACTTCTTGAGCCCCCGGCACTGTGAGGTATTAGCTACAATACGTGGTATTAGTAAATATACACAAAATCTTTGTTTTCATAATTTCTATCAAGGTAACAGTTTCAAAATATTTTTATTTTTTCTGTTATGGAAATTATATATTTAAATTTAAGATTATGATCTTTATAGTATAAATTATCATATTTATATAAAGGTTATATAAATAACTATGAACCCGTCCTTTTTTTTCTTTTTTACATTTGTGCTGTAACGTAAATAATAAGCGAAATATTACAATTTTAGGTAGCGCTTCCCATATCTACTCAAATATTCAACATTAAAAACTGAATTGAACAGAAAATAATAAAATCGTTTAGTTATTCTACTAAAAAAAAAAAAAAATGTGATCATGTTAAAAGAAAAAATAATGTAATTATATTATCTATAGTTTTCTTGCATATTTAAAAAAAATTATTTGCGATAATATATTGCTGCATGAAAACGCGGAAAATCATTTTTTTATTACAAGATCACGTGACCATTTGAGCCCTTTGGGACCCTGCGAATTGCATGCCTATAATTTTTAAGACTTTAAATTTGTTTTAACTTTCTTTTGATAAAAGGGCAAGCATTATTAAATCAGAGAAAAACACAACATTTTATGAAAGTGGAAATGCTTTTTTCCATATGACCGGAAAGCGTGCAGGGATTCAGTACCCTCCTTTCTTTGTTGTCACTGGGTAAATATTCTCTCCTCCAAAAGGCATGCTGCATGAAATCTGAGACCATAAACTGTCATGAGCTCCCAGTCTATAAGATATATATTTGGGGAACTATGGGGAAGGCTACCTATAAACGAAGTATCTCACTCAATATCAAACATATATACAAAAAAGTAGATTAGAATAAAGAAAAAATTATTTTGTTCTACTCGAATCTGAAATATCTTACCATTCACGTTACAGAAAAATATATACCCAACAAAAACCGTACTAAGAACGGGTACTCCAGCTAGTCATAAATAAAACCGTTTATTTTTAAGGATCTTTATTTTAATTTATTAAAATTAAAATAAGCGATATTGTTTTTGCACCTGGGTAGTCAATTCCCAGAAACGCTGCTGCTATGGGAGACGCTACCTAAAATGTCTACAACAAAAACCGTACAAAGTACAAGTTTCTCAATACAATATAATGGTGCAAGAACCATCAGACAAAAATTATTGATAACAAAAAAAAGAATAGGTTGTACGTAACAATGGTTTTTTATAACAAATTAACATGATAAGTAAGGAATGTTTTTCTAAATCAACTTTATCTTAAGATTATTATTAATCATATATCTATGCTACTTTACTTAACAACTGATTGTTTAACACTTAAGATTAGTATAATATACCTTCGATTTAGATTATTGTTTATAATTTCGAGATTTACAAATCCTAAACGTTAGACTTATTTTTAAGTCAATTTCTTAATTTTAAAATATTTCCCAAGTCCTATATTTATCTAGTCTTCTATGTTCTATTTTTATCCAACGAGTTAAAAACAAACTGCATCTCAAACTGATCGGGAAATACAAGTATACTTATCGAAATATCCGGCGGAAATAATTTAGCACAATGCGTAGTACATTGTACCCACATTATAGGATATCAAATTTGATAAATTATATTTAAGGTAGAGGAGCAGTTCTCAAACATGTCCAAGCTTTGACCAAGATAAGATGGATGACTTCTCGAGATTTTATCAGGAAATACATGGACTAAATTAATAAAATTTTATTAAGATGCGGTTGAAGTAATTTAGTGGTTAGCTTACTCACTTTATAAGCGTGGGATCGTGTGATTGATTCCCAGGGCAAAAAGTAGTTTTTAAAAATTCTTAGCCGATGTATCTGTAGCTCTGAATTAATTTAGGGATCAAAATTATCCCCTAACTGGTGCAATGGGGAGTTAGTCCTAGAGATGGAATCGATTAATCGAATAATTGAAATAATCGGTAATTTTGTTTCAGTTAATCGATTAATCATATGATATTTTTGGTTTCGATTAATTAATAATTAATTTATTAATTTATTAATAATCGATAATATTAAGTAAGTAAGTAAGATAATTTCCTTGTACACCGTTACTGGCTAAATATATTTTTGATTAATTTTTGTAATTCGATTTAAGATTTACCCTATTTTGACTACTTTATGATGATAAAATAGAATTACAAATATATTTTAAATAGGCTTTAACATTTATATAAACTGAACTCAGTTTACAATTAAAGGTTCGAACAAATTAATATTTAATAAAAATTTTAGTAGTCCGCGAAAGTATTTGTATGTGTTTTTTGCAGTTTTTTATTATTTTTTATGCACATTTTTTATGTAAATACTGTATATTTTGTTTATTTTCTGTAAACTTTCCGTGATTTTCTACAAATAAAATAAATGTATTTAGCAGCTAATTAAATATATTTGTTTTCTTCCAAAAAGTGAACAAACAATTATTATTAGTGGTCCGCGTTAGAAAATTATATAATATACTGGTTCGCTGTGCGTTTTTGGTTGAAAAACACTGCTCTAGATTACTATCAGAACACTCGTTCTCGCCCATAAGGAGAATTAAACTCAACCGCTACTCATTTCTGCACAAAATACTGTTATAGTTTGCTCACGAACGAAACGAAATTTGCGAGAAAAACCTGGCAAGTTACAGGTCTTCTGGATACAAGCCCTTGGTCATACCCTAAAAAGGCAATTAAGTCAGAAATAACAGTGTCATCATAACGTCAAAATAGTCAAAATACTTCTTCTTCACTTTATTGGTATTGAGGTTATTTTTTATTATACCTACGAAATCCTATAAATATAAAGAAAAATATCTTTATAAATCTTAATGATAAACAATGCAATTTTTTATGCATTTATAGACAATATTTATTATGTTTTTATAGGAGTAGAAGAATTTTATAAACTATTATTTATATTATTTATTAAAAAATTAGCGATAAAATAAAATTTAATATACATAAATTGTGTACAATAAAAATATGATTGAACACGTACTTCGATATAGAAAACTACTATTTGCCACGTAATTAGCATGTTCGAACATAAATAAACTATTAGCATACCTATCTCAGCCAATTCATTGATAGCTCAACAAAAACAATTGCTTAAAATGCGACAACAGAATTTTATCAATTGAAATAAAAATTAACTTCATTTTTATTTCATTTTTATGTGTACTTAAATAAAGTATTGCTCTCTTAGTAAATAAAAATATTTATCTTGGGGTTTTGGAGCGATTAAGAGAAACAATACGTATGAAATGGCCTGATAACTGGAAAAAATGTCATGAATATTGTATCACGATAGTGCACCAGTTAACACTTTCCTTAAGTTTTGACACTTGAACTTATAAGTATTTAATTACTATAAATGATTAATTCCTTTTTGTTACCTTAAAAACAAATAACTAAAGTAATTCAAACAATAGGTAGAATCACGACGTATAGTAGTAGGCGGATCCTAATGAATACTACACACTACACTCTACACACATGGCTACTACCTTAGCTATAAATACAAAAAATCCATAACAATGTTAGTCATGATTTAACCATGAATTAAAAAAAATAATAAATTTTGTCAAAAACACAAAAACTGCAAAGTTTTCCAAAAATTTATTTAAAGGTTTTAGCATTGAAACTTATGTTAAATCCTGATCAGTGATGGGCGCGTAAGTTACATGATGTAAGTTACCTCATTGTTGACGCGTAAACAATTGATGTAAAGTAAACACAAAAACTCTTGTAAACAATGGAAACAACGTAAACAATGTAAACAATGATTTAGACATGCGCACTTGTTTTGAATTACAGAACCTCATTTTCAATACATTTTTATAAATAATAAAATTTTAATGAAACGATTTTAAATGAAAAAGTAAATATATAAAATTAGGACAAGCCAATATACATATTAATAAAAATCGAATTTGCATCATTATTCAGGTGTTACATACAAATTAGTAAATATGAATATGAAAAATAAAAAACTTGTTTTCTTTAAAAAATTCAGTCTATTTTTTTTAATAACAAAATGCATTAAATTTTCCTTTAAGAAAATAAGCCTATATTTTTTAATAACGAAAAGATTCATTGCAAATTTTGCATAACGCCCTATATTTTCTTTCATTTTCTTTAATTAAAAGAAAACCTAGTTCTTCAGAACTATTCCTTCGGTTTCTTCCCACCATTTTTGTAATAAATTTATTGTTTTGAACTGAATATACTTGTTCATTAACTCTCTATTATTCGTATTAAATAACTAAAACTAACCTCATTATTTGACGGTTTACAAAGTTTACATTGTTTACATTGTTGACAAGTTTACCAATTGTTTACATAAGTTTACACGTAAACGTAAACAATTAAAGTTTACGTGTAAACGCCCATCACTGATCCTGATATATCTAACGATTAATAAGTATTACGAATCACCACACAGAACGAATTAAATTCGTTAGTCCGGATATTACTGTATTTCCTTGCATAATCAGTGTAGGATCTTCTTAAGTTTCATCTTACTCTTGGACCACATCTTTCATTCATGTCCTTGAAATATAGCTTTAAAAACTACTAGTCTCTTTGGGACCACATGCAAACCGAAAAAATATCCCGCTGGTCTTAAGTATTTTTGTATAAAAGATTTTTGCATCCAGATGTTACCAAAATTTTACATTCAAACAAAATTTTCTATGTCCAGGTTCGAAATTTATTTTTAATTCTACATTTACTGATAACAATAACAATAATACTAAATTATTTAAGCATTTACTTTACTTGTTTGTTAAAATAACTCATTAGATATAGTTGTACAATGTTTTATCAATTTTTTTTTTTTGTTCAAGTTATTGTAAAAATATGATAATATTTTTAAGTGCAAAAAACTTATAAACAAAAAAAAAAGTGTGAATCACACATTCAGAGTTTCGCAGGTATTTAATAAGGAAAAAGTTTTTTGTCAATAATCGAAATAGAAATATAAAGATTATTTAAAACATTTCTGATGGCACATATTAAAAAAATTTTGCGTCGTCGATAAAAAAATAATTTTTTAAAAAATATGTATTGTGTTGTATCAAAAGAAAGCTGCTGACGTGGATTAAGGAACGAAAAGTAGTTTTTTAAAAATATTTTTTTAACACAATTTTAACACAATCAAAAATGTGTTAAAAAAGTTCTTGTCCCGCCCCCTTTTATCCGAAAGGGTTAAACCAAAATATTGCAGTTTTTGTGATTTTGACAAAATTAGTTATTTTTTTAATTCATGCCTAAATTATGGCTAATATTGTTATAGATTTTTTGTATTTATGGCTAAGATAGTGTCTTTTTTTTTGAAAAAAAAAATATAACAGCTGAGGACTTATGTATACCAAACTACACTATACACTATAGATTGTAGTGTGTAGTGTTCAGTTATTTTATTACACTATTATATGTTGTGATTCAACCTATTGTTTTTAAGGAATAAATCTTTTATAGAAATGAAATACTTATAAAACAAATAACACATTGTTAATAAAACAAATATCCGTAGACATTCAGTATTATGTTGGCTTCTTTCATTTATTAAATACCTACAAAACCCTGAAATGTGTGAAAATTCACACTTCACATACATTTTTTCTAAAATGGATTTCCCAGAGTTCTATACAAATGTTAATTAATATTTATGCATTGAGTTTCTGTTCAGTTGAAAATATATATATTTATATTACATTTTTTTTTGTGTATTTGCCTTCTTCCCCACTCCTTGGAGTCACCTCCAAGGAGTGTACCTCCTTGCATAGGGTGACCATTTTCATGGAAAAGGCAATGCGGGACGGAGCAAAAAAAGGTCGTCACTTCCGAAATATAAGTGAAGAGCAAACAAAAAAAGGTCCTCACCTCCCAAATATAAGTAAAGAGCAAAAAAAGGTCTTCACCTCCCAATTATAAGTACAGAGCAAAATTCGGCCCTGGGGACACCAAATCAAAATGCGGGACGAATGGTCACCCTATCCTTGCACCCAAAATTTCAAATGAATTGAAATCTTAATTTTTTTCTATATGCGGGTTAAAGATGCATGCCAAATTTCAACTCTCTAGGTCAGGTCTTTTGGTCATAATTTCAGGTCAGAGTACATTTTATTTTTAAACAATACCCGAATGTTTTAATATTTTTCTAATGTATTTAAATATTTATAATTATTATAAATGATAGTATAGCACGTGTAGTTTACCTGTTATTGTCGGTGCCGTGTCTATGTCAATCTGATTATTCCCACCAAGTTATTACCGCGGCACTTCATCAACTACTGGGGAACCGATGGCTTACTCCCGCAGACTTATCTCAGACACCGGCTAACATTCGACACTTCCAGCACAACACAACACACTGACTCGCTGCAACTCAACAATGATACTGGAAAATATATTCCCCCACCAATTCACTAATGGAACTGATTGAGATTTTGACATGAATTGCCTATAGGCAAAACATAAAGAAGAAAGCAATGCGAAATTTTAAGACATTAAACCAGGGGTCAACAACCTTTTTTAAAACAAGAACCATAAAAGCAATTTTGTAATGGGGGCAAAAGAAAAAAAATTGTGAAATGTGAATTTTCATACATTTTAGGATTTTGTAGGTATTTAGAAAGTGTTAACCATAATAAGTATCAGGTCGTCAAGGATGAAATTTGTAGTTAATAATATTGCCAACTTTAACAGCTTATTATTTGACATTGGTTTAATATTTTACTGTTGTTTTTTTTTTTTTTTTGTAGAGTTACACATCTCGCCTGTTTAAAGAAATCATTGTATTGTCTAAAAAAATATCAAAAACTTTTTTTTAAATTAATTTTGTTGAAAATGGAACTGTCAGAAATTCGCACTATTGTGAAGTATGAGTTCTTACGTGGAACTACGGCATCGCAGACCGCGCGAAAAATTAATAGTGTATTTGGTTCTAATGTTACTACGCAGCAGACAATATCAAATTGGTTCGCCAAATTTCGTACAGGTAACTTAAAAACAAAAAAACAAAAAATTGGCTCATCGATCACAGCAGAAATATACTGCAACCAACTGGACTAAATTATGCAAAAACTTAAAGAAAAACAGCCTAGATTGGTCAACAGACCGACTCCTATCTTATTGCATGGTAACGCTAGACCACACACTGCACAAATAACTGTGGCAAAACTACAGCAATTAGAGTTGGAACTTCTTCATCATCCTCCATACTCACCAGGCCTAGCTCCCACTGACTACCACTTCTTCCGCAATTTGAACAACTTTTTAATAGGAAAACAGTTTAATTCAATGCTGTAAAACTGGCCTTCCAGGAATTCATTGACTCAAATGATTTAATTACGTACTAAATAATATGTAACTTGTTAACTATATATAATTACTTTGTTGTCAAAATTAAACCACAAAAACTAATGAAAAATAATTCTTGTTTGTTTTTATTTTTATGTTTATTTTTATTATTACTTAACATCATAATTTTCATCAATGTTTACTAACATTTCAAAATGCCCAAAAAAATTATATTGCAAAATTTATCTAATCTGACACCAAATATTAAATCCGCAAAAAAAAATTTAATCCAGTTGTTAATTATTGGTAAATAAAACAATATAGAATAAATTTAATAAAGACAATATTAAAAATGTTTAAAAATAAAATACATAATTAAATTCTTTGTACTTACTTTGAGCACAAAAATCGTTACTAGAGAACTACCTTCATAAAACTAGGGTTGTCAACTTTATCTTGGTCAAACGATCAAATAGAATCAAAGAAGACCAAGAACTCTTCTGATACCACAGTTTCAGGACCAGTTAAAAAATTCTTAAAACTATAGAATCATTAGAAAATGATGATATTAATGCATTGTCTATTATGTACTCCAAAGTAATTAAGGGTATCTGGAAAAAAACGACAAAATAAAAAAAGTCATTTCGGAGTCTGATGGGCTCTAATTAGGCTTTAAGTTAATGTCGAATAAACAAGTAAGAACCTGTAGAGCACTCCAACTGTGGACAAAATTGAGTTTCGCTCCGTTATAAAGTGCCTCATAAAACAAGGAAAAACACCATTTTGGAAGAGATGTTTAAGAGGACTGTTGCCCTGGAAAATCCATAGCTTACAAATAGACTTTTTAAGCAAGGCAGAGAGTCGATTAAAGACGACCCTCGCACAGGATGGCCTGCTGAGGTCACTTCTTCAAAAATTATTGAAAAATTTGAAAAACTTGTATTGAAAGATACCCGTCTGAAGAAAAAGCAGTTTGTAGAAATGGTTGGAGTATCATTTACAACTATTTTGAATATCCTTTATCAGCACCTAGGGATGTCAAAAGTCAGGGCAAGATGGGTTCCTCACGCTGCTTCAGAAACGACATCGCGTCGAGGGTTCTAGAGAGTTTTTAAAACTCTGCAGGGAAAACAAAAATGAAGTTATTAACCGGATTGTTATTGGAGATGAAACTTGGTTCATCATTATGAGCCTGACTCGAAGCAAGAGTCAATGCAGTGAAATAAAAAGGGCACAAAACCACCCAAAAAATGCAAGACTTCACAGTCAGCATTGAAAATCATGGCTACTATTTAGGATACGGAGGGTATTCTGCTGATCGATTATAAAAATAAGTGTGTCACAATAACTGGACGACACACTACACTGATCTGCTGAAACAGTTAAAAGAAGCTATGAAGGAGAAAATGAGAGGAAAATTGACCAAAGGAGTGCTGCTTTTGCAAGACAACGCACCCATGCACAAGAGCAATGTTGCTGCGGCTACTATTTACTGTGGCTTTGAAACATTAAACCACGCTCTCTACAGTCCAGACCTAGCCTCGTTAAACTATTGTTTGTTCCCGAAACTGAAAAAAGAGCTTCAAGGAAAGACATTTACGAGCGACGAACAAGTTGAAGACGAACAAGTTGGGAAAAATCCAATCCAACACGACGACTACCTATTCAGAAACCGAAGCCAAGTGCTGGGCTATGCAGATGATCTCCTCATAATAAGCACATCCGAAAGAAATGTTGTCGAAATGTTGCAGAATGGCTTGTGATAAACACAGAAAAGACGAAGTACCTCATGGCATCGAGAACACCTCTTAACGGATGCCCGTCAGCAATCGCAGAACTCCAAATAGATTTAAATACCTCGGAAACACCGTGAACAGCAACAGTAACATTACGGAAGAAACAACTTTAAGAATCCTTTCTGCGAACAAAGGCTACTATGCCCTTAACAGTCTGCTCAGATCACGCTTGCTATCTCGGCACACAAAAATAATATTATACAAAATCCTTCTTCGACCCATACTCTTATATGGAAGTGAATCTTAGACACTTACACAAGAACAAGAACGCCGGCTGAAAATCTTTGGTTCTGTCCAAGAAGATGGAATATGGAGAATCCGAAAAAAAGATGAGCTGCGTGAACTTTATAATGGATATGATTGGCTTCATAAAAAGCTCCAGAATACGTTGGATCGGACACGTCATCAGAATACCCAACCACATGCCAGTGAGAAGAGTACTCGATAGCGTTCCAGGCACAAACAGACCAAGAGGAAGACCTCGAATAAGACGGGTGGACAATGTGCACAAAGACCTGCAAAGAATCGATGCCTATAATGAGAGAAGATTCGCGCGTGGCCGCGGAAGATGGAAGAAATTTGTGGAGGCGGCAAAAACCCTCTAAGGTAGGGTGACCATTTTCTTAAGAAGGCAATGCGGGACGAAGCAAATAAAAAGATCCTCATCTCCCAAACCCAAGTGAAGAGCAAAGAAAAAGGTCCTCACCTCCCAAATCCAAGTGAAGAGCAAAAAAAAAGGTCCTCATCTCCCAAAATCCAAGTGAAGAGCAAAAAAAAAGGTCTTCACCTCCCAAATTCAAGTGAAGGGCAAAAAAAAGGTCCTCACCTCCCAAATCCAAAATGTTACGCATCTTAATGCGGAACAAAATGTTAAAATGCGGGACGAATGGTCACCCTACTCTAAGGGTTGTAAAAGCCAATTGATTGATTGATTGATTGAACAAGTTGAAGATGCCATTTCAGCCTATTTTGAGGACAAAGACAAAATATTTTTTTGCGAAGGTATAAATAAATTAATTGAAAGATCGGTATTGAGGTTAAGGGGGAGTATATTGAAAAGGAAAAATAATATTGTTTTTTTTATCTCTTTCCCTCTATTCCGCGAACTTTTTGACCTTCCCTCGTACTTCAGTGGACATAATTTCTATTCAACAATTGATTGATTTTGAAAAAGGAGACTGCAAATAAGATGTTTGCAAAAACGAAGACCAGAACGAAAAAAAAAACGGTCTGTAAACGGTACGAAAGGTCAGTTTAATTAGGACCGAGACATCTCTTACTAAGTCTGTGAAAAATAGTAACATATCTTTAAGTATATCTTAGTACATATTTTTCGATATGTTTACAAATCTTATCAAAATTCACACGGCTAAAATAAATATTTAAAACACATTTATTTGCAAAACAAGTCAACTTTACATAAAAAAATCCGATACCAAAGACACTGGTGTATTAACAATAGGATTTCTTAACGAAAACAAAACATTATGAACATTTTTCTTCAGATCATCCACTGGCATATCCGAAGAATAATAACTCGTAGATTCCGCATCAGAAACTTCTGGAAGAGAAACCACAATTAGTATCCTTCAATCGTAGACGAAAGAAGCAAAAAAAACAAAAATCATAGCTCAATATTCCTCGATCAGTTTGGATGCAAACCATTACATTGAAAGACAGAGTCGTAGCAATTTTTTGGCGCCCTTGGCAAATAAAGTAAATTGATAAAATTTACCTCTCCAAATCCAAGTGATAAGAAAAAAAAAACAAAGTTTTTCACCTGCCAATGCTAGAAAAATCTAGTTACTTATGTAATTTATCACCAGCAAGCGCGTCGGGCTCCCCCTTCTCCCCCACCCGAGTTCAAAAAACACGTATAGTGATAATAATAATAATAATAATAATGGTTTACTGACAGCCACTAAGCCGGACATAACCCTCCTGGATATCGAGACCAAACAGATGTTTCTGATCGAATTCTCAAGTCCAGCTGAGAATATCTCTCTCAAGGAAAAGGAAAAGAGGTCCAAGTATATGGATCTCTTGTCCGAGCTTAGAAAGCTGTATCCCGGGTATAAAGTTAAGCTTGTAGTTCTGGTAGTTAGTGTTTTGGGTGGTATGAAAGCCTCCTATCGAAGGGAAATCGAGTCCCGCCTGCAGATCTTCTACCAACTGTGAAAGCAGTGCTGCTCGGGTCACTCCGCATTGTGCGAGCATTGGATTTGGCATAATTTCCGCGGTTGCATATCGCCAGGGTTTGGGATGCAGTCGTGTGTATTTAGTTCCACTAGTCTCTAGTATGACGCGGCTCAAAAGGTTGCTGAAGTTTGAGATTAATGGACGCTTGTCAAGACCTGAAAAACCCCATAATAATAATAGTTTCCCTCCGCATTGTGCTGACACTGGATCTGGCGTAATTTCCGCGTCTGCATATCGCTAGGGTTTAGGATGCAGCCGTGTGTATTTAGCTCCACTAGTCTCTAGTATGACGCGGTTCAAAAGGTTTCTGAAGTTTGCGATTAGTGGACGCTTGTCAAGACCTGACAAACCCCAAATAATAGTTTATTATCATAAATAATAGTTTAGATATTTTGTCTAATTTAACCCAAGTCTTATCTCTTGTAGTCAATCCCGGTTAAATCGGACACCTTGTACATCTAATTTTTAATAACCCTGTAGAAAAGATTCAGTATTTCATTCAATGTTTAAATAATAAAAAATAATAAGTTTCCAACAATTTTTTATTTCAAATTCAGGAGGTCCAAGATACACATCAAATGATCGAATTAAAGCGAATTTTATTTTGGTACCAAAAGTATTAAAGAAAAAAGCATGTTGTTTATATTTTGTTACTAAAGATGTCAGAATTCATGATACGACGTCTTGATGCTCGGGTCTTTGGTAGAACAGTCTTGCAGAAGGACTACGAACCAGATCTAACGAAAATATAGAGCTCTTAAATAAGGGTAAAGACGTAGAAATTTTGATAAAACGACGATTTAATCTGGTATACCAAAATCGTCATTACAACTCATATTGGAGACTAATTTACATCTTTCCCTAACAATAGTGGATAAAATTAGAACAATTTATTGTTCCTTCGAACCATTTAGAAATGGCAAGAAGACCAATTGCTTTGTTATTTGCCATAATAACGAGAATTAATATGGCAAGCCGTTTTAACATTTAATATTAAGTTAGTGTCATCTTCAAAATATTACCTATCTCATAGAAATACTTCGAATTTCATTTACAATGAAATACATTTACAAACAGTTTCATGACATACGTACATTTTTCAACTAATTTCTATGAGAGTGGAGTAAATTTAGTATTAAATGTTAAAACGGCTTGCCGTGTAAGCGTGCCGAATTAGTATTTATTACATGTTACATAAAATTAAATAATAAAAATCTTTCACTCTCATAGAAAATAGTTGAAAATTGTTCGTATCTCATGAAAAATTTATAGGATTTATCGGTTTTTGATTCAACCTTCCTCAAGTATTACCTTCACTTTCTGTTCTTTTGTCATTTCTATGACCATTATGCGTTACTTTTTCCGCATTTTGATCATTGCGTTCGTTTTTACTAACAGTACAAATTCCAGTTGAGTTGAAGACCATTAGTGATTCGCCCTCCATAAGATTTTTAAGAGTATGATAAAGCGTACCATGTTTTTCATCAGGTAGAGAGAGATACCTGTCAGTATATACTGATTTGTAGGATAATTTGCCCAGTAGGAAACCTATGAAACCTGCCAAGGCTACTGTTGGAAGGGCACCAAGGGTGTTATCATATGGAATCACATCTAAAAATTGATTAAATAGGTTTGATTATGCACAGATTCTATTGTGACATTAAATTTACCTTTTCGGATGCCAACATATGCAGCCGCACTAAGAAATGCTGCCAGTGGTATTGCTCTTTCAAAGATACTAGCTCTGTCGCAGTCGTAAAGTAATTTCCTTTCTTCGTATGTGAATAATGGTGTCTGAAACAAATATAAAATAGAGCATATACAACTGAAAAAAGTTCTCAATTCACTTCTTATTGGATGCATTCAAAAATATCAAATTTTCTGTACTTTGAATGAGTTGCATTCATTCTCAAATCAAAATTGCAATTAGATTAGCTAAGATTAGACTTTATTTAAATCCCTGTACATAACGAAATAAAAAACTGTACTACAGCTGCTGTACATAACGAAGAGAGTAAAACGTACCAGTTACCAACAACCAGTAGTGTGTTCGATGCAGAAGCGGTAGCAATTCTGAAAGCACTTGTAATGGGATTAAATACCACCTACCGAAACATAGCCGTCTGCACTGACTCTCTCAGTGTACTACAAGCCCTCAGCAACACATACTCAAAAAAGAAACAGTCATACAACAGATTCAAGACCAAATACACTAGATGACAGCGGAACCAAAAAACAGTTCACCTCATCTGGGTCCTGCCCACATTGGCATAGAAGGCAACGAACGTGCCAACACAGTCGCCCAAGATTCCACCTGTCATGAAGATACACTCTACCTACCCCCCCAACAAAACCTACATCCGATCATCAAGACGAAACTCCACACGAGCAGACTGACTAAGTGGCGCGAAACTACCAACAATAAACTACGAAGAGTTAAGGACGACATACAAAACTGGAACTCAGGCACCAACAGACGAGAACAAGTTATAATGACAAGACTTAGAATTGGACATAACAGACACACACACGAACACCTCATGGCAAGACTAGACAACAAACTATGTGAGGCATGTAACGAACAACTCACCGTTAACCACATACTAATTAACTGCCAACTCTACACTTAACGTACAAACTACAATTTACAACAAGACCTTAAAGACAACTTAAGACTAGACTCAACAATGACTAATAACGTACTCAATTCCTTACAGGCAACCAATATTAGTCATCTAATATAAGTTTAAACATTAATAATGTATCAATTATATACCAATAATATAACCATAGCACTTTTAGACACTAATAGCCAAGCAGCTAATGTGTCTTTAAATAAATATATTTAAAAAAAAAATAATTGTCCTCATCAGACATGTCTATTGGTCGGAGTAGGAAAGAAACTGTTTGAAGTAAGAACGTTTTAATCACCTATCGTCAAAAAGCGAAAATAGTAGCAATGTTTTTAATATATGAAGTTACCTCTGAGTTTTGTAATAATTTATCCTTGCAGTTATAATCAGGACATCCACATTTTGGAGAATTTCCAGAAAGAGGTAGACTCATTTTGAACTTACACAAAAAAATTTACATATTATTAGTTTTTAACATTTACTAAAAATTTGGAAACTGGTTAGTGACATTTTTTTGACAAATACGCAGTTTGTCAATCCAAATTATCATAAACCATGGTAACCAGATTTTGAAAACAAAGTAATACGCCGTCAGGAGATCCTTCTTCTTCCAGCACCTCTCTTCAAACTTTTTCTATACAACATTCTGTAAGATTACAGAATATATGTACTCCCAACTCATCACATGTCCAGGATATTCTTCCATTTCTTTAAGGTTGTCAAAATTCTTCCGATAACTTCAACGTTCCTGACACGATCGATCAAGATTCTGAGTATTCTCGGCACTTTTACTTGGATCTCTTTTCGGTAGCTTCTGTATGGGTCCCAAAATAACTGTCATTCTTAAAATTTATTTTTATATATAAAAATCAATTTATGTTTGTTTGATTGTCTGTTCTTTATGCAAAGCCAAACGGATGGACCAATCTACACCAAATTTAGTACAGGGGGGTATAATAATCCGAGAAAGGTTTTAGTGAGGGTTCTAACTTTGGCCATGTCTCCCTAGGGGGCATTATGAGGGGTAAACCATCAGCTTCGCACTCTCCGTGCAGTTTAAATTGATTACATTGGCTAAACCTTAATAGTCTTAAGAGCTAGCAACGTCACAAAAAAGTTTATTTTAGGTCGGCTGGTTTTTCGATATTTCTCTTTCTTATTGAAGTTAGGTAGGGATGCGGTACGTCTGGCACCTGGGAGCGGTTGCGTTTACCTGTGCGCAACTCGCCTGTATAGGTAAAAAGTGGATATTTTGAAATCATTTTAAGACATTTTTTTTTTTATATATAATTTTCTATGTCTTTTTAGCATTATAAATTTATAGTTGCCAGACAGTTTCGTTGTTGCTAACATTGCGCCAGATCTAATTTAAGTATTTAAAAAATAATATTTTTCAAACCATTTTAGTATAGCTGTAATTTTAATAGGATATAGTTCTGTAATCAAAGAATACAATATTAATTTGCCAGACGGAAATTCCGTTGTTTAACTAGGAACCAGACCAATTTAAGTCCCGGGGAGGATAGGTAAGTTAGAAGAGATAACAGTAAAACAATCACAGCTGCTATTTTTTAAGTTGGCGTCGTCCACATGAGTGTTTATGTTTGCTTGTTTTTATAAAATAAAATAAAGCAGAATTTTATCGTGATGAGTGAGGAAAAAGAAAAATGTATTTTTTGTTCAAACAAAAGTGGTGAAATAATAAAATTTAAAAAATAATAATAATTTTATATAATTTAAAAAAAAAAAATATTTTTTTTACAGATACTCAGGTCCTAGAAAATGACGATACATCTGAATACAATAATAATAATGATATAAGGAGTGATAACGATGATAGCAGTGACGATGATACTGACGATGTAGCATTTTATTGTGACAAAATGTAATTCAGTATTTTTATTGAATAATTCTATGTTTAATTTCCTACATATTTAAAATAAATTATTTGTTTTATTTTGCTAATAATACTACTATTTTTTATCAGTTGTTCTCATCTCATTTTACTTTAATTATTATTCTGCTCTATTTTTTTATGAAATTCTAACCTATATAACCTGCCCCTCTCTAACGCCCTCTGTTGCAGCTATCTCTCTCACGCAACCAACGAATAAGCTGCCACACTCTTCTAACTTACTTATTATCCCCGGGACTTAAATTGGTCTGGTTCCTAGTTAAACAACGGATTTTCCGTCTGGCAAATTAATATTGTATTCTTCGATTACAGAACTATATCATATTAAAATTACAGCTATACTAAAATTGTTTGAAAATTATTATTTTTTAATTACTTAAATTAGATCTGGCGCAATGTTAGCAACAACGAAACTGTCTGGCAACTATAAATTTATAATGCTAAAAAGACATAGAAAATTATATAAAATAAATAAAATGTCTTAAAATGATTTCAAAATATCCACTTTTTACCTATACAGGCAAGATGCGCACAGGTAAACGCAACCGCTCCCAGGTGCCAGACGTACCGCATCCCTACCTAACTTCAATACGAAAGGGAAATATCGAAAAACCAGCCGACCTAAAATTCTTTCTCGAAAACGTTGCTAGCTCTCGGACTATAAGAGATATATTGACATAATTTAGACAAAAAATGTAGATCTTAACTAGATCTAAAAAAAATTCGAAAGCATATACTTATCATGCACCGATATCGTGTATTAGGCAATTTTCTGTTTTTAAACGTAATAGTTTTTGTATTATAAAGTTTTTATTCCGCGATTGCTTATTTTAATTTCAAAAGTCTCCTTACCAAATAGTTATAACAAAATAATTTCATTTTCCAAAAATAAGTCAAATAATTTTTGTTTATAAACAACAATAAACAAGGTTATCAACATTTCTTTTTTTTTATTAAATATTTATAAAATACAATCTACCTTGAGAAGATATTTTACAACAAAATAACAGTTTATGATTACAAATTATAAAGAATAAAGTTTTTCCGCCTTTCTATATTGTATTTCCATTTAATGGAATCTTAAGTAATTGTCCTTCAATAATATTCATTCAATGAAAACGATAGAATCATTTATAAAACTATTATGTATTATATTTTAGTACCAACTAGCTGGCATGCTCTTTGTATGGTTTTCTTGATAAGTGTTATGATAACCGTGATATTTCAAGTATATAGGTAGCACCCCCCATGACTCCCAAAATATTAATCTTACTAAAAACTACATTGAAAAGAAAATAACCATTTCTTCTTTCTAAACAACTTTTCTTTTATAAGTAAATCATAAGTGAAATATTTCAAGTGTATAGGTAGCACTCCCCCCTCCCATATTAATCTAATTGAATATGAAAGAAATGTTTCTTCATTCCTAACAAATTTTCTTATGTGATTTTTTTATGTAAAGTGAATAAATAATAAGAGAAATATTTCAAGATTTTAGTTTTGGGGTGTACCCCCGTTATTACCTCAAATATTCATTCAATTGAAAAACTTCATAAAAAATAAAATATTTGTTTTCTTATTTTAAACAATTTTTGTCTTATACGTCTTTGCTGTTAAATCAAATTAAGGGAGATTTTAAAAGATTAGCTTTAGGGTGTCTCCTGCAACTCCCCAAATATTCATCCAATTTAAATAATGCATAGAACAAAAATTATTTACTTTCTTATTATAAACAGTTTTTGTTATACATTTTTAATGTTAATAATAAATTCAATAGTAATGGAGATATTAAAATTTTTATATTAAACAGTTTTAACCACGGAACACCCATTAGAATAAAAGTTTTTAGATGCCATATAACCTGTGTTCGAATCCTGGTTCTACTCTATCATCATACTTAATTTCATTAAAATATGTCCAGCCGTTTTTATGTGAATATCGAACAAACAGACATACAGACGGACAGACAGACAGTCAGACAGACAGAAAGATGGACAGACAGGCAGACAGACAGACAGACACCAATTGATTTTTTGAATCGTGTTAAAACCAAATACTAGGAGAAAAAAAATTAAAAAGATATAGCTTCCGATTTTAATAAATATATATGTACACAACTTTTTTGCATATATTTATTTTTATTTTGTGTATAGAGCTCTTCAGGAAATATACACAAAAGAGGTCATTGTTAAAAATATAAACAAAAAAATACAAAAACAAGTTTTGTCAAGGTATATAAACTAAAATATTCTAGGTGAAGTTCAGGGACATAGAATAATTGCGTTGTCTGATAAATTGTCAAAATGACATTCAGAGCAACCATTTACAATTATATATATTGAAATATCTTGGGGACCGCACTGTATATTATCTGGACAACGTCACACCAATGCGTCTTTGATTATTTGTCATTATATTCTAACGAGATAATATAAAAATTGATGTGAAGTGTGAATTTTCACACATTTCAAGGTTCGTAAAAATTGCGTCAAAATCGCGTCGTTCGTTAAATTAAGTTTCGAGACCTTATTTAAACAATGTTTTTTTGCGCACAGCTACCGTGGCTATTTGCGCCTAACAGATCATCTAAATCAGAGGTCGGGGAACATTTTTATCCATTACCCAGAAATATATTACTTTACACCGACGTTACCCTATTGGTTTGTAAAAAAAAATTCATAGATTATTTACATTGAAGGATTTATTGAATTCTTTAGAATTTACATATTAACTAACATACAATATATAAAATAATGCTATAAAATTATATATATTTTTATAATAAATAATACTATATTTGGAGAAATGATGTTTAATATTTGATATAATAACTTCAAAATCGGGACTTTTTGATTGTAGTGCGACTTGGATATAGTCTTTGGGGTCCAGTCGATTTCTCTGTTTTGTTTTAATGTTCGTTAGAATGGAAAATCCTTGTTCATAGAGGTAAGTTATTGCAAATGGCAACAACTTTTTAATTGCTTCCTCAGGAACAATTTTAAAAGACTTTACAGCCCTTGACATTCAAAAATATGACAGATCGGTTTTGTCTATTAAAATCTCATTACCCCCAAGAATTTCGTTTTTACCTCGTTTGGGGTAATTTACCCCTGTTCCCCGACCCCTGATCTAAATGAATAGACTGAATTAAAAATAATAAATTAATAAATAGAATCTTTCATACATACTTAATAAAAGAAGCCTTGCACAAAAAAACACAAATACATGGGATAAAGGTCTGTTCGAAAAATTGAACAGACGCAGGGTGGTGGCAACGAGCTGTAAAAGGACCAATTGCCATCGAATATCACAGAAAAAAATAAAACACATAAGGTACAAGACTTCACACATAAAACAGTAATTTTGATTCCCTCAAGAAGAGTATCAGCCTGTCCATGAGTAGGTTTAGGTTTAGCCGTCACGTAAAGCAACTGACAGGTCATAGCACAGGCCTAACCTCTCCCTGACATCCTCGAACTGTACACACTCAGTTAAAATGTGTAACACAGACAAGTCTGTGTTACACGTCTCACAAATAGGAGGCTCTTCATCTCGAAAGAGGTGTCCAAGGGTCCACCAAAAGGGAACTATACGGAGGCGTGTGATGGCGGCTTCCTCCCTGCGGTTAATCTTGCAAGAAGAATCTCATGGTTTAACGTTCCCCTTAGTCTGTCTCAACTTCCCATTTTATATGCCGTTCTATTCATGTTGCCATTTGGCTAAATGTTTCAGATGACTCTAAATATGTATTCCATTCGTACGAACGGGTAAAATATTTTAAGCCTATTTTGAATACTGTAATTACTTACATATCTACCTACAGCGTTAGTAAATTTATGAAAAATATTCAAATGACCCTTAATATAGCCAAAGCCTGTCATATACTTACCCTACCCGCTTTTAACCCTAATTAGACAGTAATAAGTTTCAAATATCGTGCAAAATTATATACCATCTGTTGTGCGTAATATTTTTTGGACCACCCTGGTTTCCAAATAATAATTTTACAACAGTTTTTGGGACCTGCGTACATTCGAATCACGCTCTCTTCTGTTATAATCACATCAATTTACAAGTTGGTCGGGTCTTTCGGTAATTTTACGTAATTTGATGACGTCATAATAACCTGGTTGTTAATACCCTATGCATCGCACGTTGCCTGTAACCCGTATAGGTTAACTTAATGTTCAAAGATTAACCGACTGACCAATGTTTTTTTATTCGAATCGTTGTTGACTTTTATTTTTATTACCAAAACAAGATTGTGATTCTCAAAAGTCTTTTAAATAAAATTTGCTTTGTGTTTAGATTTCATTTAGTTAACTGCATAAGGATATAATTAATTAATAAAAAATTATAATGCTTCATTTTAATAATCACGTTTTTGTAGGCGTAAGTTACGAATAATTTCTAGATTGTTACCAAGTAGGAAACCTGTTATTAACAATTAAACTGTTCTAATTAAATTCTAGTCTATTATTAATCCTCCTTTTTGTATTTTGTAGTTTCGTAGGTATAATCAAGAAAACCTTATATCATCACTTAGGCCCTGTTTCTGAGAGCTTAGTCGAGTTTAACCATTTGGCTAAACTCCCTTACAATATAACAGTCTCATAAGTAACCATAGCAACCATTTTCTGACCCTTTGTTAACTATAGTTAACTAAGCTTTTGCTTAACCTCGATTACAATATAAAAATCCCACAAGTAACCATAGCAACCATTTTCCAACTATTTGGTTAGAATTAACTAAGCTTCAGGGGGGTGAAACTCTAATGGCAAAACGAAAACCATATTACGTTCCATAACCCAACACGAATAGCGCCCCAGTCGCTATAGCTACGTGCATGACAGGATGTTGCCTGTTACGGCTTCTGTCATTAGCGTCAAAATCTGTAATTAGTGTCAAAATCGTCTTCTGTAATTTTGTAATTTCATTGTTTAATTCGGAAAATGGGTGTTAAATGCTTTGTTTTGGGGTGTGATAGTAGTGAACCTACAAAATATCGCTTTCCAAACCCGAAAACACGTGTGGCTCCAGAATTGTATAAAACGTGGATGAGGAACATTGGAAATCCAAAATTGGATGGCTTGTCCATGGAAGTGTCCATAAATATTAAGAATTAGTAAATATTGTTATATGTTAGTCTACTTAATAAATAATTATTTCTGCTAGTTATTGTTTTTCTGTTTCTGTATAATTCCTAACTGAATGTTCTTAATTGTAAACATAATTAAATGTTATTATTAAATGATACAATTGTTATTATTTATTTTGTCTATTTTTAATATTGTTGTCGTTAATATTATTAAAAATAGACAAAATAAATCATAACAATTGTTTCATTTAATAATAACATTTAATTATGCTTACAACTATATCCACTGAAGCATTTGAAATACCCGCGAAAACCCAACCCTTTCCTCCCCTACCAATTTTAGTTCCATAACCCAACAACTACAGCGCTAATTTGGTTTAAAAAAATATAACGGCAGTTTCGCATCTATTTCCTTCTTTATCTATGCTAAGCTTTCAGAAACCGGTCCTATTAAACCACTATTCCAATGATGGCCAACCATTTTCTCCAAACGAGTCAATTTCTTTTTTAAATTTTGTTGATTCAAATTGCTGGTCAAATATGTAATGCGTACATAAAAATCTGTCGATTTGAGGTGTAAATATTTGTGTGGAATCCTCTGCTAATCTCGTTAACTCTACCTAAGTTAGCGGCCTTGTATTTGGCGTGTATTATACAGGCATATAACAGATAATAGTTGAATTCTATCTCGCTATTATTATTATAATTGCCGAAAATTTGTAAATATAGATATTTGCCCCGCCCCCGCTGATGCCACCAGTGGGTACTATAGACTAAACTTTTATGCGGAACTATCTGGAATTTTCATGAAATAATTTCGCCTCACCCCCCGGAAAATGATAATTAGGGGCCCAATGACAGACAAAAAACCGCACGTAGATAGAAATTATACTTTATTTATTCTGTTTTTAATTATTTTAACCATCCCTCTGTCTACGGGTGTCAAAATTTTGTATTAGAAATTGTCAAAATCTGTATCTAAGCAAAAATCAGTAAATATGTCATAATTTTATATTTTTTAGAAAACAATTTTGTAAAAATACCTAAAATAATGGCCTGTACTTAAATTTTATGTGAATTATTATAATTATCATCTTTTTCTTTTCCAAAATGGATAAATCAAATTGCGATCAACTGAAAGAATTTAAAGAAAAATTAACTACATTCATTAACGATTTTGCACCAAAATGTAATCAGGCTGTGTCAAATTTTTGTGGAGGAAAAGCCGAAGGATCCGGTAAAAGTTCTGTTAATTTAGAAAATACTAGTAAATTATTTTCATGTGAAGAGCTTCAATTAAGGAAGCAGTGTGACGAAGATAGTATTCTCTACAGATCAATACCTTTGGGAATCACTTTTGCAGCAGCTACACTTATGGGCGTCAAAAAATGTACGTTTTATTATTAATTATTCCTTTAAATAATGTCGAATTTCAATAAAATACAGTAATACCTCGGCTAACGATATTAATTCTTTCCACGAGGTGATTCTTCATTTTCTTCTTCTTCTGATTATGTTGGCTTCGGTGAGGTGTTCCACCAGTACATAGCTTATTATATGTTTATAAAACCACCAATTTGGACAAGATTTACAATATCCCACTTCAAACTCTATACAGATGGTAGCACATAACGACTACACTAAATAATTCAAGAATTATCAGTGGCTCTAAAACAATGGTTTCTGTTTATTTATCACACTAAATATCATTTACTTTTTAGTTTAGGTTAGAATCGCCTTAAAAGCACTATCTTAGGTTATGGTTTATAACTGTTTATTTTTTTTATAAACCACCTAAAAATAAATTGTATTTTAACTGTTCTGTGCAGGGCCAGGGACAGTGATTCACCTTAAAAGCACTATCTTAGGTTATGATTGATAACTGTTTATTTATTTTTCTTTTTATAAACCACCTAAAAATAAATTGTGTTTTAAAAGTTCTGCACAGTCCCACCTGTTTAAAATCTCTGTATATTGAACAAATGACGTGTGTGTGACGCATGCGCAGTGTGCAGTGGGATGTTGTAAATCTACACCCAATTTATTGTTCTTCAGTTAGGATTTATTCAAATTAAAATATATATATATATATAGGTGCCGATCGGCGTAGCGTAGTGGTAACACATGTGCTCTGCGTTGCTAAGGTCTCGGGTTCGAAACCGTTCAGGCATGGAATTTTTCAAAAATAATGATTGTCCTGGCTAATTGCCAAAGCAGTAAAGACCATAAAAATTTAAAAAAATAAAATTAAAATTAAAAAATATTGGCAAACTAAAAGTTTTGCAAAATTTTTGTAAAAAATATTTATGAAATTTTAATATGTTTAAGCAGCAAGTTATCAAGATATAGATTCAACACCAATTGTAGTATTAGCGGGTCTCATTGGATATTGCTTAGGGAAAAAATTATATTGGCGACGAGCACAAAAAAGATTTGAAGGTATGCCAAAAGAATTACACGGAAAATTATATCATGAAATGGATGGTCTAAAAGATAACCAAACAATTCTTATCATTACTCCAGCGGGAGTAAGAACAAGTAAGAAATTCATAAATAATAAAATATTACTTAAATAATAATTTTAACTTTTTTTTCAGGAGTCTTAACGCATCCTGTCTGCCACTAGTGAATGTCTGAATTTGTTTAATTTTGTATATCTTATAATAAATTTAATAATAATTGCATTATTAATATTAACACACTTTGTGGGGGTGTCGCTTGTGGATTACTTAAAATTGACTTAGGGTAGAACGTAGTGATAATAGAGAATTCGGGACAAAAAACTCGAATTTAAAACAAATATTGCTTCTGAAAAAATTCGGGACGCAAGGCGGAAATTCGGGAGTGTTCCGACCAATTTGGGACGTATGGTTTTATATATAGCGAACCCTAAAACGTTTCATAAATTTCTGGAACCTTCGGGCAACTCGATGTTCAAGTTCGTTGTCCGTTTCAAGGTTACTGTATTTTTTTGCAGGGCAGAATTCGTAGCAGTATTCTTACCAAAAATATCATTCGTAGGTACTTGATTATTTAATACATTTTCATATTTTAAGATTACAATAAAATCATTATGCAATTATTCAATGTTCCCCACTCTATGATTGGACACAATTGGACAAATGCATAACTGAAGAAAGATCGATTTTTTTGTAGATTTGATATAAGTGTTCAGAGAAAGATTAGATAGAATTGTTTACTATCGATGAATGCAGTCATCAGTCATAAATATCTAAAAATCGTGAAAAAAATATTGAATATAAATATCCAAATCTGCCCCACTTTCCTCTATTTGGTTGAGTGAAAATATTTCCTTTGCGGCCAGAAAACGGTCTTTGCCCGGTCCAGCTCGGTTATTTCACCGGATAGTGCCCTTGAAGCCAGGTCTAGAAGTACTATCAAATATCAACTTTCAAGGTCCAGCCCTTTGGCCATAATTTCGACCGAAAAGACAGACACATGTGTGACGATATAAAGATTTCCTGGCAGAGGCGGATTTAAGGGTGAGCACACCGGGCGCGCGCCCGGGGCCCCGACCTCTAAAGAGCCCCGCAAAAACCTAATTTTACACTTTTTTCTAATTGATGGGCCCAATATTCTTACTGCGCCCGGGGCCTTAACTGACCTAAATCCGCCACTGATTAGTAAGACTCTACTTTTGAGCCCCAATAGTAAATCTCATTCAAATCAGTCAATAAATAAGAGTTACAGACGCATTTCGAAGTTGAGGGCCTCCTAAGGCCCTTGTTCTGTTCATATTCTATGTTCCTACATCTGTGCTTAAAAATTACCTAATTTTCCATTCCCAGCGATATCGGTCCATAAATAAGCAATTTACAGCCCTGCTCATGTTTTAGCAAAACCCTGGTGCATCATTTTGACAAATTTTTATCAACTCTACATCCCGGTGCAAAATCTCAACGATATCGGTCCATAAATAAGCGAGTAATAGCCGTGCTCTACTTTCGACCGAAACTGGAGCAGAATTTTTTATCAAAGTCTGAATTTGGCACTTTTAAGGATACAGGCAGAAGCATCTTGATGTCCTGATTCTAGAAGTGTGATTTTTTTGAAAATCGGTTCATAAATAAGGGAATTATAGGCATTTGAACTAGTTTTCACTTAATCCGCGGTCTAGTTGGCGGATTAAGACTAAAACTAGAGCAGATTAAGTGAAAACTAGTTCAAATAGCTATAACTTCCTTATTTATGAACCGATTTTCAAAAACATCACACTTCTGGAATCAGGACTTGAAGATGCTTCTGCCTGTATCCTTAAAAGTGCCAAATTCGGACTTTGCAAAAAAATTCTGCTCCAGTTTCGGCCGAAAGTAAAGCACGGCTATTACTCGCTTATTTATGAACCGATATCGTTGAGATTTTGCACCGGGGTGTAGAATTAGGTAATCTTTAAACGTAGGTGCACGAAAGGTAAATATACGAAGCTCGGGGGCGTCTGGAGGCCCGCAAATTTAAAAATTATCCATAACTTGCTTATTTTACGAGCAGATTTTATTTAAATTTCTTATAAGGTCACAAAATTACATCTGTGATATAGAGGGATGCTAAAAAGTTAAAAAAATTACTCCAGTTTTGGCCGAAAGTAGAGCACGGCTATTACTTGCTTATTTATGGACCGATATCGTTGAGATTTTGCACCTGTGTGTAGAATTAGGTCATCTTTAAACGTAGGTGCAGGAAAGTTAGATATATAAAGCACAGAGCCCTCCGGAGGCCTCCAAATTTAAGAAATGTCTTTAACTCGCTTATTTATGAACAGATTTCATTGGAATTCGGTATGATGTTGTATATGAATTCAGAAAGATGTTTGAAATTAAATAAAGTTGCTCCAGTTTTTGCCGAAAGTAAATTAGAGCTAAAATCCGCTTGTTTTAGTCTTAATCTTTTTTTAAAAATGTTTTTGGGGGAGGGCTGAAAAAGGATAAGAGGGATGTTATTAGTAACAGAGGCGGATTTAACGACAGGCGCACCAGGCGCGCGCGGCCGGGGCCCCGACTTCTAAAGGGCCCCGCAAAAACCTAACTTTACACTTTTTTCTAATTGAGGGGCCCAATATTCTTACTGCGCCCGGGGCCTTAACTGACCTAAATCCGCCACTGTTTCCTGGTTATACCCACGAAAAAAGTACGAAGTACTGATTTCCTCTGCTAGCATGAAAAAAGTTTCGGAGTGAATGTAGCAAAACAGAGTTTACCAGTATATATTTTAACATCTGTGTACCTAAAGTCATCTATACACTTGGCGTAATTATCTTCCACATTTTAACAGCGGATTTGGCCGTATCGTTTGACAGTTTTATTTAGGTTATATCAAATTAAATCCGAAATTTTAAAAAATACGAAAGCATCAAAATGTCATCTAATCAGTTTAGTAAAGATATACCAGGACCTTCTCCACCAGCAGACCAAAGACCAAATCCAAATACACGGCATGGGGTATGAAATAATATGATATAATAGGTTATGTCAATGTATAACAGGTTATGAATTAAAATATTTTTTAATAGCAACCTTATCAATTTACTGATGATGAGTTAAGAGTATTAAGAGAGTGCAATAGAGACAGTTTTTTTCAAAGATGTATACCAATCGGAACCTTAATGGGAGCAGCTGCGTTCTTTGGTGTCAAAAATGGTACGTATCATTTATTTAATCTAATCTGTGTTTATTGTGTATTAATTTATTTTACAGGATATTTAAAACCAAATCCTTCCTTCGGACCAACACCAAAAGTATTAGTATCAGTTATAATTGGATATTTTATCGGAAAAATATCGTACCAAGGTAAATGTGCTGAAAAATTAATGCAATTACCGGATAGTCAGTTAGGGAATATTTTAAGGCAAAGAAAACAAGGAAGAGGGGGTACAATCGGTGAAAGGTATTTAGTCTTTTAAGTTATTTTGTATGTATTGTACATTGTAAATCATTTTTAGTTTGGACTCGTTAATGCCATTTAGTAGTACTTCACCCGCTGATATATATAGTGATGTTGGACCTTCGGATAATATGGATTTAGATACAACTAGACCTGACCATGGAGGATTAGATGATATGCATCGGCCAACCATAGATAGTATGTATTTTTTTTTTTTTTCTAATTTTAAGTATTACATGAATTTTTAGTTTATAAAATAACGTGTAGGTATCAAATAATATTCCTCTAAAGTGACAGACATTAAAAATTTTATTTTAATTTGTGTGTTCTATTTTTTATTTTTTTAGTCACAATTTTTTTATCTACTAACTCATAATTTACCAGATGAATATTTCAAAAATTGATGTTTTTCAGACAACAAATATCAAATACAAATACCTTAGAGAAAGTAATTACACATCCAAATACCGAAAGCTATTTTTTGAAATATTTGAAATACAGTATTTCAAATACCAGAAAGTAATTACTTTTTCAAGTGCCTCAAACTAGCTGAAATGCCCGTTGCCTCAATCATCTTTCGCTCTCCGTCTCTATGTCCCGTAGCTATCGACACACTGAGCGTTGTGAACAGTATTCCATGTTTTTTAGTTTGTTTATACAATTATGAAGTTTGAAGGCATAAAAAATAGGCTTCAAACTGCGGGGAGATTTTCTGAACACGTTGTTTCAAACCAGACTTTCGTAGGATAAATATATACATAGTTCTAAGCATTTATATTGTTACGGAATTATTTCCATATAATTTTAAACATTTTGCTTGAATTTAATAATTAAAAAAAAAATACTAATAAGGACTCTGAGAGACATAATAACAGGCATATTTTACCATGAACACGGTGTATTTTTTTTAGGGTTTTGTAGGTATCTCCAAAAAACCTTTATACCGTCATTTTGTCGTCTGTCTGTCTGTTCGGTAAAAATTGTAGCCAAACGGCTACAAGAAAGTTGAAATTTGGCATGCTTATACAACTCTTTGACCCGCACCTAGGAAAAATACTAAAACATCTAAAAAACATATCCCCCTAAAAATATAAACAAATATGTGCTCATCGAAAAAAAAATATATTTTTTTTAAATTCTGAGTAGGGTATCAAATGAAAGCTCTTAACGAGGATTAACGATAAAAATTTTATTTTTGCCAAAATTGTGTAAAAAAAAATTTGTACCACAGCCTGTAGCCTAGATGGTTTAAACTAAAAATCTGAAAAAAATCTAAGTAATGTACATTGGTGCGAACCGGAATAGTACAACAGGAATTTTTGATCAGAATATGTTTTCGGAAAATAACGCATTTTTTGTGTTTTTTTGGTTGACGATGTACAAAAGTTATAGTTATGTAACACACTATACTAGAAGGTGTATCCTGGTCTAATGGTTAGCTTTCTCGCTTGCTACGCAGCAAACTATGGTTCGCTCTTGGGCAGAGGAGACAATTTTATTTTTTGTTTTTTTCCATTTTTATTTTGTTTAAATTATTTTGTCAAAATTCTAGTTATATTTTGTCAAATGTTGCATTTAATTTTTAAGAGCGTAAATTTAATAACCAGCTGGAACTATATTTTTATTCTATGTGTCATGTATACAAAACCAGAGGGGCTGAGCATAAAACAACAAATGGAAGCCATAAGCGCAATTTTCAAAATCTTAATGAACCTTGCTATATAAAAAAAATTCTGCACATATTTAGAAACCTAAATAATGGTATTAGGTATTCGAATTAAAATTAACAAAAAAAATATTTTAACATAAAATGTTTTTAAAGCTCTTAGATTAACAGACGATAAATTATTTTAAAAATATCGTTAATTTTGCCGTGATTACTACAAACCAAAATTTGTCCTACACAATCAGCATGCCGCCTTCACTTATTATATTTGCGAAACCCTGAAATGTGTGAAAATTCACACTTCAAATCAATTACATACATGCATACATGCATACACACAAACGAAATAATTTGTATATTAGTATTGATATTCCCAGCTTTGCTAAATACCTACAAAATCCTGAAAAATGTGAAAATTCACACGTCAATTTTACAGCTCCAGCTTTTGAAGAGGATGTTCCTTTGTCACAAGCTCCAAAAAAAACTACGTCGTATGATGAACTTCGAAAACAGAATCGTGAACAATATCAGCAGCAACGAACTGGGCAGTTTAGCAAGTAATACGAATGAATTTTTTAAGTAACAAAATATTAATTTAATATTTATTTAGAGATGCGACACCTCCTACGGAAACACCAACAGTTCGAAGACCACCAACACCACCCGATATGAGTCCTCCAAGAATTACCAACAAATATGGGGATGTTGTCGAGTAAATTTTGAATCTTCACAGTCAAAAATAAATAAATATGTATACAATTTATTAAGTTTTGACTGCGAGGATATGTAGAAAAAAATTGATTTTTATAACGTAATTGAGTTCTTGAAAATAAAAGTTATTGCTTAAAAAAATGTTTTATTTTTATCTGTTAGATTTAAATAAATCTAACATGTAATTTTAACTGTCAATGCTAGTCAAGTTACCCGAAAGATTACTGTACTCAGAGTTGGAAGGCGGCTGCAGAGGTGTGGGAGCTCATAAGTGTAGTAAGCCCTTGAAACGTTACTTTATAATCGTACCATTTACTATCAACTAGTTACCGAGCCTGTGATATTATATAAAGTCTAATCTCAAACTGAAATGAGATTCCTGACTAAAGGAGTTCGGGTAGAAGGCGTGAGTGTTATCCAGGGTTCATAATTACGATATGTGCATTAAATGATAGGGAAAAATTGCTAAGCGATATGACATCTGGTGAGATTTTAGCAACTACAGAAATAGACATTCTATCGCACTTTTTTTTATAGAAAATGTTTGCATAAAAATATAATTGCATAAAAACAAGTATTAATATTGTAGCAAAATTACAAAAACCACCAGTAAACATTAAAATTCACGTTGTTTATTTGTAATGAATGTCTATTTTGACGGTTCCAAGTATGCCGAAATAGCGCTGCGATCTTAAAATACTTCCCCTATATGTATTAGTACTTACCAACCGACTGATCTGGCATCTTGTAATTAGATAGATAGATATTTTTATTATTAAATATTATGTACTACATTTTATCTTATAGTAATTAACTTACACTTAATAATAAGTATAATTTTTGCCTTTCGGCTTAAAATCTACTCTCCTTCTCCTCTAATTAATGTCTTCGTTGACTCCTTTCCTTAATTTCCTCCCTTCTGTTTTTCACTTCTTTCATTCATTCATACCCCCTTCCTGATTCATCCAAAATTTCCTTTCTCGTTTCCGTTCTATGTCGTATTTCTTCACATTCTTCCAACAAATGTTCTATTGTCTCCTTACCTTCCCTGCACATCCTACATGTTCTTTCTTCCTCTTTCATTCAAAAATTATTGTCCCTCTCATTACCACATCTAAATCTCGTTATCATTTTTTTCTTCTCTCTACTGCCTTTTTCTGTCAAATACTGTGGTTTTCTCACCGTCCAGGTCTTTTCATATTTGCCGTTATATCTTGATTCTCTTATTTTTGTATCTTGCTCCGTTTTTTGTATGTCGATCATTCGCTGTTACTTCGTGCCCCAATTCTTCTCCAACGTCATTACCTCGGCAAACTCATAAACTAACAAAATCTTTTTGGATTTTTTATTTCAGATGATCCAGTGACGAGTTATACTGGTCACCGCAAAATCTAATTTTTTTCCCGGAGTCTGAGAAGATGTGCCACAGCTGGCTCATTTCGCCATATTTTGCCTTCAAAATTTTTTGTATCTTCTTCAAAACATACTTTATATATGTACTTAGTTTGAAAATGAATAAATTTAACCATAGATTTGAAAAAAATTCACAAAAATATGCTTAAAATGTGGTTATCAGACCCTACCCCCCCTTAAAGGTGAAGGTTTACACACGTTAAATAAGACGGTTTAAAATTAATGAATTTGATTTATTATAGTACTATTTACAACAGTTAAGTTTGAAAGATTAAAATATATAGTTTTTATACGGCATTTCTAGGAAGAAGGGTAAAAAGATTGTTCAAGGCATTGTCAAAGTTATTTGAACAAAAGTCTCCTTGAACAATAAACTTTTCAAAAATATTTTAAAGTTCCGTGCTGTAAACGTAAGGTTCCTAATTTTATTTTGTTAACTGATTTGTCACAAATGTTGATTGTAAAGTACCCTTTAAAATCCCTAAAAAATGCCTTTCAAAGAAATTCTCGCGACGGGTAGTTAGTGAAAGTTTGTCATTGTCCGGATGGACTAACCGATCGTTACATAAGCAACGCTACAAAGACAAGCCAATAAATAACCTTAAGATATGTCAGCTGCTCATTCTAGAATCTAGAAGAAATATCCCATGTCGAAGTACATGGCGCAATCTAGTAGCAAACGGAATATATCAGTACGAACGGACACGTATAGAGCGTGCCACACTAGTACGGAATAAACGCAAAACCAGACTCCTGACACTGTGGCCTGATTCTGCTTATATTCTCTCTGCGGTATTTGTGGCAAAATGTTCGTATCCAGAATTGGCCTCTTCTGTCATGTACTGTCGAAATTTGTGAAATATTTTTCTTTTAGTAACAAAGTACTATGAATTTGACCTAGCTGTTATATATATATTGAATAAAAATTTCAGTGTCATTTAATGTTAAAACCTTTAAAACACAATTTTATATTTATTCAAGATTATGTCTTTTTAAACAGTTTCTGGCGCCCTAATATCTGATGCGCCTGGAACTACCTCTGCTACTGCTACGTCACGAATTCTCCTGCATTATTTACAATAAAAAATATGCATTGAACTGTCTCAAATTCTATAAAAAACTTTATATAATTTAATATACATGATTTTAATTTATGTATTGTTACATTATAAAATAAAAAAGACATAAAAAAGTGAATTAAATGATAAAGGAAATAAATAATTATTGTGCTCATGAATGTCACGTTATCTGTATTTTATTTTACATTTACTAAACAATATGTAATAGATTCATTTTTATAAAATACTGTAATATAATTGTATATGTATGTAGTGCATTACGAACAAAATCATGAACATATTTGGTTTATTCTTAATTATTTTGTGTCTTTCAGGTAAGAAAAATATCATATAAATATTTTATTTCGTGTTCCAATTGTCAAAATTGGGCTTGAACTTACTAAATATTCAAAAAAGATGTATTTAAGCGATGCATTTTTCGTGTAATTCTATGATTATATATATGAGTCATCCCCAAGAAAAATATCTAGTTTTTCAGCCTTTTTTGTGGTTTCAGTAATTTGGGGAACATCACTGTTGTCGATTTCATCAAAATTTAGACCTAGAATATTTATTAATTCATAAATAATAGCCTAAATAACCCGCTAACCGAAATGTATAGCGTTTTCGATTTGTGTGATGGGAGCACTCCGAAATTGCTCTCAAATTAAAAAACGTTTTCGATTTGGTTTAGAGCGCTCTCAAATCATTTTAGATTTATTCGAACGATCGGAACGCGAGCGATTTCCGAGCGCTCAATTTGATCTGTGTCACGACACAGATCAAGTAGAGCAATCCTAAAAAATGGCGCCAAAATACAAATATAACTTCATAATTTGTTAGATATTTGATTTTGGGTTATGTTTTCAACAAGATTTCTTCGCGTTGCGGGTTATGGCTACTAAAAAAATAATTGCATTAGAGGAATTATTATTTCGTGGTCCGCGAAAGGCTAATTAATGATTATTTTTTAGATTTTTATTTTTTTTTATGATATTTTGTTCATTTTCTGTCATTTTTGTTAATTTTTCAGTGATTTTTTCAAAAAATTCGCGGATAACCACTGATATTCCGTGGATTTGCGAAGCTCTGTTAATGATAAACAACACTAATTTAAATCTCTCTCTAATCGAACCCACGCAAATCTAAAGATTTCTGTACCTTTGAAGGTGTACCGCAAGGTAACTGTTTTAGGAACTCTGTTTAGACATCCTCAATTAAATATAATCTCTAAATACAATATTCAAGTGCGTTATTATACAATTTTGATATAATTTTGCTCGAGATAATGCATGTAACTTTGATTTACCCTTTGAACAAATACGTAAATAGATCTTATCTCTTTCCTTTTATTATCACACTATTTGCTATTGTATTATAATGTATATTTGCATAAAACATGCAAGAATTATTTTTAGATGTACACTCTTCTGAAGATCTTGATGTTCACTTCTACCTATTTTCAAAGTAAGGATTAATGAATTGAATTTAAAGTATTTTACAGTGTATTTTATAGGGTCGCAGGTATGATTAAGAAACCCTTGTACCGCCACTTAAATACAAGAGTTACCTTTTATGTTTTTACAAACGACCACTAGATGACAATATTGAAATGTCATTACGATATTCGTAAAATTTGACATTTGTTATTGTGAAATCAGAGGCAGCTTATAAATTGACCGAATAGTTTGTTAACAGTAAGCGTTAAAAAAACGTTTACTATTAAGTTTGTGAAAACGTGGATATTGCTCGTGAAGGTTTTCGTTGGATTTTTTTTTTACAATTTTAGTAAAGGCCTAACTCAATAACAATGCATAGATTCGCTTCGTTCAACTTTTGGTAATGAAGCACCATCAGAAAAGACTGTTTACAATTGGTTTGCAGAATTTCATCGTAGTCGTGACCAAAATCGGTTGTGATTCAAAAAAACATCGATGCTGTGCACAAAATTATTGAAGAACATCGGCATGTGACTTACCGTGATAAAGAGGCATCCTTTGGCATATCGCAGACTGCAATACATTCGATTTTGCGTGAACATTTAGCTGTGAAAAAGATCTGTTCCCGATGGATTCCACATAATTTGACCGAAGCTCAAAAAAGGCTCGTGTTGATTGGTGTAAGGGAATGCTAAAAAAATTCAACATAGGCACTGCAAAATCCGTATACAACATCGTTACAGGTGACAAAACTTGGGTTTGTTCATATGAACTGGAAACTAGGATTTATTCATATGAACTGGAAACTAAGCAACAATTCACTGTTTGGGTCTTCCAAGATGAACCAAAACCCACAAAAGTTGTTCGTTCACGAAGCACTTCCAAGAAAATGATCGCTTGTTTCTTCGATTGTACTGGACATATCGTAATCATTCCTTTAGTTAGAGGATCGAAGAACAGTTAATGCTGAATGGTATACAACAATTTATTTGTCAGAAGTCATCGACAAAATCAGGAAAAACAACCAAAAACATCATTCTTCATCATGACAATGCAAGCTTCCACACAGCACGTGATACAATTGATTATTTGAGAAAAACATCGAATTAATGTATCATTGTCCGTATTCACCTGATTTATCCCCTAACGACTTTTTTGTTCTCCAATGGCAACAAAAAAATGCGTGGACAGCGATTTTCATCATCTCAAGAAGCTGTTGAAGCCTTCGAAAACCATGTTTTTGAGATAACAACTTTAGAGTGGAAAGAGTGTTTCGGGAATTGGTTTGAACGCATGCAAAAATGTATAAATGTTAGAGGCGAATATTTTGAAAAGCAATAAAACAGTTTGTTCAAAAAAAATTATCTTTCTTAGTTTTTATAAAAACTTAAAAGGTAGCCCTCGTACTTAGAATTTCAAATATTTTCCCAGTATTTCAATATGTATCTTCCTATTATTTCAAATATTTTATTTAAAATATTTCCTAGTATTTTAATTAATTCTAGTATTTCAGATACATTTAAATTATTTGAAATACATTATTTCAAGTATGTTATATATATATATAAATTCTTTATTTACCCTAGGCCTTTCGGCGTTTAGGGTTTTAACCAATACATTTAAAAAAATCATAATAATAACAAAATAAATAAAATAATAATATTTTAGTACATTTTTTTACATTTTATGACTTCTTTCTTCTTCTTCTTCTTCTACATTCTTCCTCCGGTGTTCCTCTCTTTCTTCCTATTCTCTTTTCGGCTTCCGTCTCCGGTCTCCTTCCTTCTTGACTCCAGTTGTTCTTCCGCTCTTTCTTCGCTTCTCTTCCCTCTTTTCTTTCCACTTCCTTTACCTCTCTCTTCCTTCCTGTTCTCAGTTCTGTCTTACCTCTCCTCATTCCTTCCTTCTTTCCTCGAGTACTCCCACCCACCTTTCTCCTTTTCCTTCTTCACTCAACAGCTCCTTTATATCTCCCTCCCATTTTGTCAGCTTTCCACATCTTCTTGTTAGGTGTTCCAAGGATTCTTCCTCCTCCCTACACATTCTGCATAGCCTATCCTCTGTTTTTGCCCAATACCTATTACTCCGTTCTTCATTTCCGCATCTTAATCTGGCAATCCTTCTAACTCTGCCCCCTGTCTTTCCTCTCCTCCCTTTCAAATATTTAGGTATTCCTACCGTCCTTATCTCTCTATACCTTTTCACATTCCTGGAATTTTCTATTCTTACTGTTCTTTCCTGATCCTGTACCTCCTGTACCTATTTCAAGTATGTATATTCTTATTATTTCAAATATTTTATTTAAAATATTTCCTAGTATTTTAATTAATTCTAGTATTTCAAATACACTTAAATTATTTGAAATTCATTATTTCAAATATGTATATTCCTATTATTTCAAATATTTTATTTAAAATATTTCCTAGTATTTCAATTAATTCTAGTATTTCAAATACGTTTTAATTATTTGAAATACATTATTTCAAATACTTTTTATCAGTGATGCTTTTACTGAGTTTTTGGCATAGCTTTGACATTTTTTTAAGTTACCGACCAAATCGAATTCAAGTTATTAGGCTGGATGACCCAAAGATTTTTATGACAAGATTATCCTTCAAAGGACCCGTAAAAACAAAAATAATTTTACATGATTGGAAAGAAACTTTATATAGTGATGAAACAAGGACTATTCAGCAAGGTACAACTAAAATAATACTTTGTCTAGTGCAGTTTTAAATGTGTAATGACTTATCAAATTACTCTTTATAATTCGCTAGCCAATATAAACACCTTTCCGTTTTTAACTTATGTTTATATTATGTCATATGTCTTATTTTCAGCTTATTTAAAATATTCGAAACAATACAACGTCATCATGGTGGACTGGAGGAAAATATCTCTTTTAGAATATGACGAAGCGAAAGAATTATTTAAAAATGTTGGTAACTACGTTGGTGAACTAATTGAATTTTTAATAACCTGTGGAAATGCTAGTATTTCAAATATACATATTATTGGTTATGGATCAGGTGTTGATGTTGCTGCATTTGCAGGGAAAGCTTTAAATGGATTAGTTGGAAGGTAAGAAGGCAAGGGCGACGCTGACATGTAAAGCTGGGACCAGATTAGCAAGCCGATCCTGTAATGTAATACGTCACGTAATGCTTGCTTGAATTTACGTGTCGCGAACGTATTGAGAAGTGTCGCTCGAATTCGCTAACTAATTATTGTACTAAGTGGCCAAATTATTGTACTAAGTGCTGTAGTACAGTCTGAACTTATTACGTATATTTTAGTGTTGAATTTTTGTTACAATGTTGACAGAAGTTGTGAAAAACTATAAAGGCTATCATTTAGGAAAGGACAAAGATAGGCATCTTAGTTTTTTTTTACTTTTCCTAAGAAAAATGGAGGTAAAATTAATATTAAATCAAAATTTTCGCGAGATGATTCTGTTGTTGAAGGATTAGATATAGAAACCTACTGTTTGAATTTTTGAAATATAGACTTTTATCTACCTAAATAAAAACTGAAGCTCTTCTGACTTTTGATCCATGTAGTTTTGAAAATTTGTAGATATTTCTTTTTCGAACGACCGTATCTCAAAAACTACATGAGATAGGTACCTGCGGTTGAAAATTTTGAAATCTCGCGGTACTTAAGGGCCTCAAGATATATTGGGTACATTCGATTTGACGCTCCGAGCGTTCCGAGCACGTTCTGTACACTCAAACGTGTTCGATTTGATGCTCGGAGTACACTCAATTGCATTCGTTTTGCGATCGAGCGAGCATTTAGAGTGCGCTCTATGTGTTCGGGGTTTTAAGACCGAGCATATGGAGTATGACGTAAAAAAGTGGGGGGAACGGCGGGAAAGAAATGAAAGTTTAAAATTAAATTATAAATAAAATAAAAATAATAGCCTTAGACAAATAACAATAGACAAATAATATTGTTATTTGTCTATGGCTACAGAGTACGGCCATTTGTGACGTTCTGTAAACAGCAAAAAAATTATTAAAATACACCGTGCATAAAATTAAAATGGAAGAAATTCATTAAATTAATTCATTAATTATTATTTAATTTTTAATTAATTTTATTTCTTCATCATTGAAAAAAAAATCAAGGAAAAACCGAGGTATATAATTTTGATTCATGACTGACGTGAACTAATTTGACAGTAAAAACGCCGCCTAAAATTGTAGGGTTAGATTATATAAACATTACGTCACAAGAACGCTCGCTCCGTTAGTGCTCTATTCATGACGTCACCATCAACTGTTCGCTCAGCGCTCGCTCTACTCTGTACAACTCGAATGCACCCATTATAAAACAACACCAAGACAAAAAGTTTGTTGTAAAATTTTTAATTCTTCATTTTTTTTTTTTGATTTTTAAAAAATCTTAACTTACGAACAATAAAATATAGGGACCTGCGGTTTGAATTTTTGAAATCAACAAACTTTTTTCTACCTAGATAAAAAATAGGGCCCTCCTTAATTAACACTTTTTTGATCCGTGTAGTTTTGAAAATTTGTAAATATTTCATTTTCGAAAGACCGTATCTCAAAATCTACATGAGATATAGACCTGTGGTTGGAATTTTTGAAATCCTGAGTGCCGAAAGGACATTAGGACTAATTTTTAAGCAAGCACCAACAAAAAAAATATTTTTTTTTTGAAATTTCAAAAATCCTAAACTTAAGAACAATAAAATAAATTCAAACCTACCTACATTGTTTAATCTAGAAACAAATTGGAACCTTAATATCCCAACTTTTACAATAAATACGAATTGTCAAACAAAACCTTTGAAAATGGTCAAAATCGTAAGGGGCACGCCTTACGATTTTTTCGATTTTTAGCATTAGACACTAATAAGTAAAAGTAGTTGCTAGAACTGATGCGCGAAACGCCACATATAATTGCTATTGTGAGAAACATGGACTTCGCAAATCAACGCCACTTATTTTCATGGTTTAACCCTGCAACTTATTAATAAACATCGCAAAACAATCAATTCAGATTAGTGTCCGTGCACTCACCCACCATTCTTCGGTACGCCACTGCACATTCCAATGAATGGGCGAAATTTGGTTCACCTTGCCCAGGGCGCCAAAAAAGCTAGCGCCGGCTCTGACCAGGCCCAGCGATTTGCGAACCACTCGGCTTGTGCGCGTTATCCCATCCAAACTAGACAAAAAAAAAATTACACGGAGTATTACATTACGCGGTACATTACAGGATTGACTCTCTAATCTGAACCCAGCTTAATATTTAACGTATAGGTGCGTATAGGTACAATAAACTTGTGCCAATGTACCTTGCCAAACAACCCAATTGATTAGAACTTCAATAGATTTTTATATTGCTAACAATTTTTTTATTTCACAGCGCCTCTTTTTGCATGGCGTCTTTGTGCGACGCTCAACTTGCACACCTACTTCATTGCACAGAGGTGTGAAAATGATAATGATTTTGTTGAATTTTATTTCAGAATTACAGCTCTAGAACCATTTAAAAGCAAGAAGATGAATTTGTTGGTAACAGATCAAGTTAAAAATGATATTAATTTGAATTCAACCGATGCTCAGTTTGTGGATGTTATATCTTCTGAAATAGAAAGGAAATGGGAAACAAAATCTGTAGCTCATGTGTTTGTACATATAATTCCTGAAAATTATACTAGAGAAATTTATACATTTTCAGCTAATAAGCAAGGTAAGAAAACTGCTTTTTTAATTTCCAAAGCAAATTCTATTTAGTCACTTCTTTGGAAGTTGGAAGACTTCTTTACATTCTCACGTGGATCGTTTATTGTTTTTGGCATGATTTAAAATGATTTATTGTCTTTTTCATATTTTGTGATCTGTTCATCTTCAAAATTTAATTTTGTTTTGTTTTGGATATCTGCCAGTTATCGCAAATCATATTGACAGAAAAATGTTTTGTTTAATATTAGAACACAGAGGCACTAACACGAATATATGGAATAATGCTCAAAATTCTGACAAATCAATAAACATAGTAAACCTACAAATTTTCGATTATAATTCAATCCTTCTCAGGAAATAAACACGCAAACTAAGGAAATAGGTTATTTAAGTACAAGATTCGATTTTCTTTAAATTATTTATTACATTTCCCTTTCAGGTACATCAAATCATTTTGTAAATATTGCAATAACGTTATATAAGTAGCAAAATTTTTCCAATGTTGATTTTATCTTTTAATCCACTTCAAATAATCTACAGACACTTGTACAAATTTTGATAGCAAAATTATTGCTTAATTATTTTCATAATGACATTGACATGACATTTTCATTAAGTCTGAATTGTGGCGTTGCTAGTTCGATTCCCCGTTGGTGACATAAAAGCCAGATCCGCGGATACAGATACGGATTATGTGCATCCTGTTCCGCGAATACGAATGCGGATACTGATCTTGCATTGCAGTAGAAAAACGAACAACCTTGAAGCGATAGTTAGATGTGTAGTGCTGTTCCTACAAAACAAAGCATGCAAACTGAGGGTACGAACACGTAGAAAGATTGTTACAGGCGCCTATAAGCGCTTGCAAACTTGCGCCGACCATGGAGAATAAATATTGCTTTACTTTCAATTATACCCAGGCACGTAGAACGCTTATTGGTGTTTGAAACATAACCGATAAGTAACAGGAATCTTTAAAACATTATTTATCAGCTTACAAGAAACTGACAATCAATTTTCTGATATTTTGTTGAATTTTTTGATAGTTATTAATAAAATTTCTTTGATGTTGCGAATTACCGACATTTACAATTATTGGCAGAATTATATTGTTATGAATTTGCTTTCTAACGTAATAGTTTGCAGAAGTGGCATGTTTTAGTAGATATATTACACCCCCAAGCAACTACAGGAATATTTATTATAAACCAGGCCACTTTTTGATGAAGAAATGTGTCAAAAAGCACCGACAACTGCATACCTAATTAAATGCCTGTTTATAAGCACGGGAAATAATTTTTCTACGTGTTCATACTCAGATATACAATTTAAATGAGTTCAAAATCACTCATTCATTGGTTTTGATTAATTTTTCTCCAATATTTAATGTATACTAAACCTGTGTTTCTAAAACGGTGGTACGCGGACCACTGGTGGTCCTTAGCAAAATTTTAGTGGTCCGCGAAGGCTTATAAATTATTATTTTTCAGATTTTTTGTTCATTTTTTTATGATCTTTTGTTCATTTTCTGTGTATTTTGTATGCTCGAGTAGTAGTATGCTCGACTAAGTATCAATTTAAACGTCAGAGTAAAATTTACTACTCCTTGAGCATTTTTAGATGCAAGCTTATATTATAACTAATTCAAATGTATCTATATGAGACCCGTTTAAGATCCGCCTTGGAGAAACGGATACGGACCCGGATACGGATTATTATTTTTTACGGATCATCCGCGGATACGGATACCGAGCTCTGTATCACTACTTAAAATGCATACAAAAAGTGTTTAAAAAAATGGATAAAGACTTTATTACGCTTGTAGGACTGCATATTTTGAGTGTTTTATAATAATACTTTAATTCTAATTTATTCAAAAAAACATATTAAAAAAATATTGTTATTATCGACGACAGTAAATTATATATTCCTAACATAATTTCAAAGCTAACTTAACCTATATATTATACAAATTTCTGGTTCTAGATTTTTTCAGAACATTTTTTACACCTGTTAACAAAAACGAGTGACATAAGTGCTAATTAAAGTCACGTTGTTAAAAAAAATATTGTAATTAGTCATTATAGATTACAAAGATATAATCATAATTACGATGATATCATCTGTGTGTTCTCTTTTATTTGACAAATTTATGTCTTTTCGATTAAAATTTGTGACAAAACATTGTTAAATTTATATGAATATGTCGTAAAATCATTAATACATTTCTGTAATCAGTGTTTATAGTTAAGTACAGGCGTACATCCAAAAAAATCACGAGTTACACTTAAAATTTCGCCCAATAACATTCAAATTTTTGTTAATTTATCAGTCAGCTGTTCCCATTTCGCGAACGCCATTGGTTCCAGCACTATCCTTATCGATTTACTAATGCACGTGGTTTTATTAACGTATGCCACTGGATAAATTCCTCCTGACTTTCAGTCGTCCCCTACTGCAGACGTGTCATTTTAAATTCTTGCTTACTCAAACTCCGGTTTAGTCTCGTCGTAACATTCATACGGCAAAGTGCTCCGGTATTTCTTCACAAGCCACCTAACCAAATCATTAATGTAAGTAATTTTTATTTTATAGCTAATCAAATTGAGAAAACAGTTGCTTATTATTACTCTAAAAGTATTAATGAATCATTAAAACTTAAAGCAGTCCAATGTGATAGTGTATTTGAGTTTATTCAACAATGTTGTTTTGAAAATGATAAGATTGAATTTGGAGAAATAACGCCGGTCAGGTATGTAAAGGAAATATAACCTCACTTTTGCGGTAAAGTAGGCTTAAGTTAGTGTAAAAAACACAGATTGGCTCACATCCAATATTCTCAATGTTTTATTAGCAATTTACACAATATGTACGACTGGAAAATTAATTTTGTACGGTACCATTGTTTCTTTTTATTACGTAATAATGCATTTCCAACTATAAATTGGAGATCTCTTTCTCTCTTGTAGTTTTGGTATTAACCTGTCTCAATTGGATTTCTTTTGAAAATGGCTGCATTGATACTTGTAATTGCTTGCAAATCGAATATTTTTATTTCCAATATAATCAATTTATGTTTCTAGACGCAGAATAGTGTTTTATATAATGTAGATATACCAAATTACTCTAAATTGTTTTTTTTTATATATAAAGAAACACTGTAATAGCAATTATTACGTACATTTTTTATTTTTTTAGATTTGTAGAGTTATTTAATTTCAACTAATTGTGATTGTCGTGTATTATCACATTGTGTGAGGTTAATGGAACCGTTTATTGTAAAGGAAATTGCCTTTTTAATGACAGGTATAATACAATAGTTCTCACAAGTTGCTTATACAAAATTAGATGAACAGAGCTTGGAATGGAACATTTCGAAAATGGAAAACCGGAACACTGTTCTGGTTTGCTCCGGTTCATGTTGAGCCCTGAATCTGAAATAAAATTAGTAATTATATAAGAATCAAAATTTGCAGTGAATTTTTATCTAATATTTTTAATTGTGACCAAAATTGTAAAAATGTTATCGCTCAATAACTTAATAAGTATCAGATGATTTTATGTATTTTTTAAATATTTTTGTGGGTTTCAAATAACTTTTATATTTAGATAGTTTTATATAGAAATTTTGAAATAATACGTTAACATTTTTTTAGACATGATTGCTTATAGATCAGAATAGAGATGGGCGTGTCAGTGGTTTTTGAATCACGATCACTCCCGCTCACGAAAATTAAATACGACGTTGTGGTGTCAGTATTTTCGGCGGGTCACGTCGTGATCATATTCATGTGTCAAAAATAGGTTTAACGAAACCTGAAATTTAAATTAAAAAAATTAATACTTATTTGTATTAAAAAAAATAATTTTGATATGTAAAAAAATTGTGATTAGGTATAATTTTTTTTCACGTCCGTTCACGTACGATGTATAATCTTGTACTCGCATTCACGTTCGTTCAAGGCCCATTTTTGTGCGCTTCGTAACCATGGGCGTCCGCTGAAAGGGGGGGGGGGTTATAAAAGGCGTACGTAACAACTAAGATGCCAATCAGACCAATTCTGTAACTCTGTTACTATGATAATTGTAACTAAATTTGTCTCTATGAGCAGGGTCAGTTACTATCATGAAAGAAAGGCATTATACTTTTTATAACATTTTCAGACCAATTCTGTAACTCTGTTACTATGATAATAGTTACTAAATTCGTCACTATGAGCAAGGTCAGTTACTATTATGAACGAAAGTCATTGTATTTTTTATAATATTTTATGTTGTAGTAACGTTATTACACAGTAATTTTTTACAGAATTGATCTGATTCTTTCTCCTTAAATGCTAACCAAAAACTCTTTTGTTCTTATTTTATAGTTTTTCACAACTTCTGTCGCCATTGTTTATCTCGCGCGAATTTAATTTTTTTTAAAATTTGTTTATAGATCAATGTAAGGGTGGAAAGTAAAAAATAAATATATTTAAAGCGCCCTTTCATATGTATTTTTTGAAATATGGTTATTTTCTGTCGGTTTTTTGGAATTTATTCAAAAATAGTAAACCATAGCATGTAATGGAGATTATTTTTGAGATCTACGACTCAAAATACATAAGTATAAACATTTTGAAGTAAATCAGAGACAAAAAAATTTTGCTCGAAAATCTAAAAAATCGTAAGGGGTACCCCTTACGATTTTTTCAATTTTTAACCGTTTTCAAAGGTTTTGTTTGATGATCCGTATTTATTATAAAAATTGGGATATTAAGGCCCCAATTTTTTTCTAGACTAAATAATATATGAAGATTTCAAAAATTCAAACCGCAGTTCTCTATATTTTATTGTTCTTAAGTTAGAATTTTTTGAAATTTCAAAAAAAAAAATTGTCAAATTAAAAATTTCGCAATTTTTTTTTTGTGCTGGAGTTGCTTTAAAATGAGTCCTAAGGCCCTTTAGGACCTCCAAATTTTAAAAATTTCAACCGCAGGTCTTTATCATGTAGATTTTGTGATACGGTCTTTCGAAAATGATATATTTACAAATTTTCAAAACTACACAGATCAAAAAAGCGTTAACTAAAAAGGGCCCTATTTTTCATCTAGATAGAAAAAAGTATGTATATTTCAAAAATTCAAACCGCAGGTCCCTATATTTTATCGTCCTTAAGCTACAATTTTTTAAAAATTCAAAAAAAAAAAATTAAAAAAGATAAAAGGGCGCAATTTTAAGTATTTGCTAAGGGCGCTATTTTAACTATTTGCCAAGGGCGCCAAAAACATTGCTACGGCTCTGGATACACTATAATACATTCTTGCGTAGGCTTGTATACAATGTATTAAACCCGTCATATTTTTCATTTAACCTCTTGAAAAATGGTTTTTATATTTCATTTTCTTTTTAATTTTACACCAAATTTAACATTTTATTTTCTTGTTCAATGATTTTACACATTTGGTGTTTTATTATTTGGATCTTTTTCAAAATGAATGTGTTATAAAAAAAAAAAACGTAGGTTGTAATCTACAGTTAACTATCAAGGTCGTAGTTAGCATCCGGATTTCCTTTTTTTAATAATAGCACTCATTAGAGGGCTTTTATGGAACGAAAAAATAGTCATGCTCTTGATAGCGTATTTTAAATTTTGGAAAGATTAAATAACATACAAGGTTTGATCAAAAGATTCGCGGACTTGTGTCACAAAATTTTATTAACCCTTACGTTACGGTGTCCTTTGGTTGCGGTGTGGGGTACAAATGTGCCCCATTTTTATTTTATCGTAAATAAATAATTAATAATTTGTATTCAGGTTTACTATGGAATATATTAAACATGTTTTTTAGCTGAAATTACAATATTTTCAATTGCAATGTTTTCATACGTTCAACATTCATAAAATCCTATTTCATACTAACCAACTAAATTGCTAGCAAAGCATAGTATACGCCCAACCTGATACGTCCGTCCTGTCCGACGTCCAGATTCAGACTGAAGCGAGTACTTAGGCGGTAGCTGCTTTGCAAAAATCAGGGAATTCACCGGAGTTGACCCCGCCCTTTACTTAAAAATGACCAATAAAATTCATGAAAAATAAATTAATTAATATTAGGTGTTTAAAATAAAAAATGAAAAAAATATTTGCCTACATTGTTTCATAAGTAGGTAAATAAAGTATTTATGGTATTTATAAAACTCAAGAACGATTATTTTATTCAAATTTTGTGGGGTACATTTTAAGTAGCACCGCTCCGTAAGAGTTAATAAGTACAGTAATGTACGGTTATAATGAACTTCAAGGGACAAAAAACTGTTCGTTATAACCGAGGCTCGTTTTAATTTGTTACAAAAAACTTTACCGATTGATTTCACTCTTTTATTTTTCTTTTTACATTCACATAATATAAAAACGAGTAAAACAAGAAAAAAGAAATATAAGAAAGAAAAAAAAACTAGATATACATTTCATACATTTCTAGGTAATATGGTAAAAAAGTTTTAGATACACGTCTTCTTCATACTTGAAGAATTTATATCTTTTCCTACTGGAAAAGATATAAATTTTACATGTTAACAATTAATGCATTGAACATTTTTAGGTTACGGTGAATTGTCATCATAAAATGTCGTTTTCATTACATTTTGATTTTTTGTGTTATTCTTAAAATAAATGGCTCTTAAATTTTTATGTCTTCCAAAAATATAAAAATAAAGTCTGTTCCAAACGGTTAGGTGGAACTGGATTTTGCAATCTAGTTACTTTCATCGTTTAAATCATGCTTTTTGGCCGTTTTGTTTAAGCTTTGTAAATCATACTTACAATAAACATTTTTTGGTTAAGGTTAATATCATTTTAAAATGTCATTTTCTTTATATTTCGATTTTTTGTGTCATTCTTAATACAAATATCCCATTTATTTATTTTTTTGTCATTAAAATACGTAAAAAAATAATTTAATTTTGATTCGTGTCATTCGTTTCCATGTTTTCATTGTTGGAATTTTAAATTTTGACATTCCAACGTGAAAAATGAAATAACCCAAGCAAGGTCCCTTCTCGTGACAACCTAAAAGAACGAAATTCCCATTTAGTTCCGCCTAACCGTTTGGAAGAGACTGTATATTATATATTTTTTACAATAAATGTCACTTAATAATGAAAGCCAACATGAAACATGAAATAAACTAGCCAAGCTCTGTTTTCCTGAAAACTTAAAAAACGAAACTCCCGTTTAGTTCCGAGTGAACCAAAGAAAAGAACTAGAATATACAGACATATCACTACTATTACGACAGGTTGTAGACCGCAAAACGAATAGACGCAAAGCGGGGTATGTCTGTATTTTCTTGTCTTATTATTATTATTTATATTATTTTAATTTTTAGTGCTAGAGGAAATTATTTTTATCAAGAAACACCAGAAGAAACCCTTGAAAACTGTTCTGATTCTCAGCCAACTGAAAAATATAATAAATAAAAATCTTTTATTATTAATGTCATTGTTGATATATTTATGTGAAATAAAATAATAAGTAATAAATATATATTTTATTAATATAGTTGTATTACAGTGAAATATTGTCAAAATGAATATTTTAAGACCTCAAAATGTTAGGATAGCTTCTAGATCATTTTTCACATATGATAGGTGAGTTTTTGACTTCTGAGTTTTGGATTTGACAGTATGGTTTTTATTTTTTTGTGGATTTGATTCAAAATTCAAAATGGGCACTTGTAAAAAAGGGTAAATAAATTAATAATGATTATTTCTTTTTAAATTATATTGTAATTAAAAATATTTTAGAAATAATATAGTAAATCTGTGATATATTTATTATAAATATTTTTTATAACCTTACTTTTCTGTTATTATTATTATTATTAATAAAAGGCGAAAAGGTATAAAAAAGTACCAGGTAAATTGAAAAAATTGTTGAAGAAAAAAATTATTGGTTTATTCAAAAATATCCGGATTATCGAATAGTCCAAATTGGTCGGATAATCCGGATATCCGGATTGAAAATCTTAATCGTATTACTACAATAATTACAAAGTATTGTTATTGTTGTAATATATTACTTAACGTATTGCTGCCAAAATTCCATCGTATTGCTACAAAAATTAAGTTTTGTTATTATTGTAATACATACAGTGAATTTATTTTTTAATGCAACATGTACTATGTCATTACCATGGATACAGTTTTTGACAGCAATATAAATCGTGATCATTTTCATTTGCAACATAGAAAAAACCATATTTACTAGCAAAATCAAAATATTTTATTGAATATACAAATAAAAAAAAATAAATAAATAAATAAATAACTAATAAAAACTTATAATAAATGTTTCTCCGTTTACTTGCATACAAAATGTTAAGCGATCATAAAAATGATTCAAAACATTCATCAGTTCTTGAGGTAAATTGTTGGATGCTTGAACAATTTTGTCTTGCAGTTCAGCAACATCCCTAAGTTCTCCATTATATACTTTGGCCTTTAAATATCCCCAAAAAAATCATTGGGTACCAAATCCGGAGATCTCGCTGGCCAATTCATCGACCCTCCTCTTCCAATCCAGCTATTTGGGAAAGTTCTATGTAAATATTCTTTAACTACTCTAGAATAATGGACTTGTGCGTTATCATGTTGAAACCATACTTGTCCATTAATATTTAAGTTTCGCAACGCCGGTAATACATATTTGGTTTTGCAAAAGGGCTAGATATTTTGCGGCATTAAGGTTACCGTCAATAAAAAAAGGCCTTACAATATTGGTTCCTATTATCCCTGCCCAAACATTTAATTTTTGCGGCCTTTGAGTTCGGGAGGAATGAAACAAATGTAAATTTTCTCGTCTCTAGTACCTAAAATTTTGTCTGTGCACTTCACCATTTAGAGTAAACTTTGCTTCGTCAGTAAAATTCTTTGAAGCATTGTTGGGTCGGAATAAATTTTTTCAAACATTTCAAAACAAAAATCCATAAGTACTGCTGCGTCCCTTTTTAACAATTCTTGATGATTTTGAAATTTGTATGAGCGAAACTTTTCTTTTTTAAGTTAAAAACAGATCCAATACTAACACCAACGGTTTGTGCAATTGATCTTAAAGTATTTTGATTGTTTTCTTCCACTTGCAATAATATTTCCAACTGCTTCTCTTCTGTAAGCACGTGGGATGTTGTTCTTTTTTTATTATGTTTTGACTTAAGACATCCTTCGCTTTGAAATTTATTAACTAGTCTTGAAATTGTAGAGGGATTTGGTATTGGCCGATCTGGATAAGTTGCACTAAATACAGCAGAAACTTCTCTTAAACTCATTTGGGAGTTATACCAAGTTACCATCATTATTTTTTCTTCATCTGTATACATGTTGATTTTTAAATCAAAAATGAGCAAAAGTATACACACTAATTGTCTATGTTGCAAATGAAAATGAACACGATTTATATTGCTGTCAAAAACTGTATCCATGGTAATGACATAGTACATGTTGCATTAAAAATAAATTTACTGTATATTACTGTAAAAATTGCAACGTATTGCTGCCAATATTCCGTCGTATTGTTGCAAAAATTGCAACGTATTGCTACAATAATTACAAAGTTTTGTTGTTATTGTAATATATTGCAAAAATTGCAACGTATTACTACAACAATAATAAAAAACTAAATATGTAATGAACTTTTAGTGCTGTGTTGGCTTAATTTTTCATAAATTCAATGATCCAAAACGTATTTCATTTCCCATTTGTGTCGCGTCGTTTCTTGTTACAGCTGTAAGCACATCTTGACTTAAAATTCCCGCAAACAAGTCGTGAGCAGGTTTTGAAAAGTCATTGAGTGAAGGTATCTGCCGCATGGTGTCACTTGAATACAGTCAAATTTGCATAAAATAAATACCACGTACACAACTCAGATAAAACTTTTAATCAGTAATCAGTAAAAATGTCATATTTTAACCGCACTTGTGAACTTTTAGCCACAACGTAACAATTTCTAAGAAATATAATTATTAAATTAGTCTGTTTACTTCTTTATAATTTATTACGTAAATCGAAACTATGAAAAACGCGTAGTTAATTCAGAAAACATTAGATTCATGTAATTTTAATTGTAATGTACTTATATTTTTTTTGATAAGGTTATCTTTTTTTATTAAACAATGATTTTTTTTAAATATCGTAATTTTCGAAGATATAAAAAGTTGTTGCAACTGTTTTCTCTGAGTTTAATTTTCGGTTATTTAATTTTTGAGATTTATGTCTATAGAATGCAGTGCGGAGCAAAATGTGCAACTGGCACCTACCTGGACAGGTTGGAGGCCGGTTACAAGAAACTGAAGGAGTCCGACTCTAACTCTCTCCTGAAGAAACATCTCACACAGGAGATTTTCGATAGATTGAAGACCAAGAAGACTTCTATGGGATCTACCCTCTTGGACTGCATCCAGTCTGGTGAGTTAATTTTTTAGTATCAGGCTGACTTTTAGCCACATAATTACATGGCCCCGATTTACGTAAATTGATCCTTACACAATCCTATACTTACAACGGTTTAGTTAAACCATTTTTTTAATACAGCTTAATTGGTATACATTATTGTGACAGATAAAACAAATGCAATCTCCTACTATTATTTGCAATTACTAAAATATATATTTAATCAATTAAACTCTAAAATTGATTAGATTCTGAACACCCTGTATTACGTAAAACAAATATGATAACGTTTTTTTGGGGTTTGAGACAAAGGAGGAATTTTTTCGTAAAATTGATAATAAAAAAAAATTCATTTGTATCCAATTTCTTGTATCACGCTGTATACTAAACAATTTTAAATATTTGCAAATTTTCCAAACTCTAAAACACATCAAACAAATTTATAGTGATAATTCTTAAAATAAATATAAATTGAGAGATTATGTAAAAGAAACAGAAATAACTTTACGATACTAATAGATCTTTTTAATATTTTGTTGTCAATATGATTTGTATGTTTCACTTGGCAACAGGACAAATTAAATGTACACTCCAAAGTTATCTTTTCTAAGAGTTGATAAATCGAGTTGGTCATAACAACGATAAGATAGGCTGCAAGTGTTACCTTACATAAAAATAATATCATGGAAGTTAGATAAAATTATGTGAATTTATTCTTGACTTGGTTCACATGAGTCAGAATCAGAGAATTCTCTATCAGGAATACGTATACACTAGGGTCTCGATTTGCGTTGTTGGTATGTTTCGGGAAAGTGTGATGAACGTCGGAACAACGCAAATCGAATCCATTTTTCCATAAGATTTTATAGAAATTTGCGAGATGCGTTTCGCTAGGCTGACCAGACGTTCTCTTTTTTAGAGTCTTTCTCTATTCTAAGTAGTATCCTCTTTACTCTTTTTATATAACAACTCTCAATATACTCTTTTTTTGCTCATCACTTGTATTTCTAGAGTGAGGACCTTTTTTTTTTGGCTCCATCACTTGTATTTCTAAAGTGAGGAGCTTTACTACGGCTCTGGCTACGAAGCATACTCTATTTCTGTAAAAAAAATCTGGTCAGCCTACGTTTCGCAACCGTCATGACTAGATCAAATTCTAGTAAAATTGTAGGAATCATTGTTATTCTTGGGATTGCCACATTTTCGCCTGTACCGCAACCAGTCATAATGATTGCGTCTACAACGTAGTCTCTTAGACTAATCACCTGAAAATTTTAAGAAAAGCGGAACTTCCTCTATAGCTCAGGGCAAAAAGAATGGTTCACCCATGATTTTTTGCGTTTGGGATTTTCAAAATAAATCCATTTTTCATCGCCAGTAATGATACGATGCAAAAAAGACTTTCTTTTGTATCATGCAAGCAAAATTTCACAAGTGTTTTTGCGTTTTTCCATCTGCGTCTCATTCAATGCATGTGGAACCCATCTGCCGACTTTCTGGATCTTACCCATCTCTCGTAGGCGATTGGAAACAGCTTGTTGACTAACGCCTAACTGCTCTGCTAGTTGTTTTTGTGATTAACTATCGTCTTCCTGTAGCAATGTTTCCAATTTTGTATCTTCATATTTTTTTGGAGGTTTTCCATGTTCTTTGTCTGTAAGATCAAAGTCACCACTTTTGAAACGCCGAAACCATCGTCCACACTTATCTTGCGATGGAGCATATTCACCATAAGCTTCTCGAAGCAGTCGGTATCATTCAGCAGCAGTTTTTTTCAAATGAAAACAAGGTACAACAAGGGAATAGATTGCTACACAACTGCGCATGTAACTGCGCAAAACAGTAGTACTGTCCGCGAATGCTCCTTATTTGGCACAAAATTTGACATTTTTAACACAGTAAAACAAAACTATATGATCACTTTTCAAATTATAACCTATACGCATTTGACACTTAATGATAACTTAACAAAACGCCATATGTGTTGAAACTTTGAACTATACACTCTGTTTGCGCGGCAAGTTTGAAAAAAATCCGCATTTCATACTTGTAGACCTGGTATGTGACATAAAGACATCTTGCCGCTAATGCTAAAATTTTTACTTTCAATATAGGAACAAGAGTGGAATACCACTTCCCAACAGGCTCTCTCCATCACTCTATTCAATCTTCCATCTCTATTAAACCCAAGTTTCACAATCTTCCCCTTAATAAAAAAACTATCTCCACAATTTGCCGAATGCGATTTAATCATTGTCATGTGTCTTCTTTACTATACCTGCATTTATCGAAAATTCTCCCCACTCCTATATCTATTAAATTTATCTCAGCAGTTTGAAATAAAAATATTGGTTTCCTCAAGAAATCAATTTAAATTTATAAGTAAATAAAAAGCTATGCACTGACGGACTGGTGACCTTACCTAAGCCAATAAATCAGAAGAAAAAGATAATGAAGTTTATTTTATTTCTGTCGTTCCTGGAACATAGTTTGTAATTTGCAACAGTTTGCTACGCTCATCCGCAAATGCGAAATAATTTTAACGTATTCCTACGAACTCTGCGAAATAATTAGACTCAAATAAGTAATTATCTTGTCCGACACACACTGTGTATTTATGTAATTTTTATAGTATAAAATCTAAGTTGACTTTGCCCTATTACATCACAGACATGAGTCACATGTAAATGCAAAAAAAAAACCACTGCTAAACCATTAATTTTTGACGTAACACATTAATCTCTCAATGAACTTACTTCTGTTTATAAATACTGAGATCTTTGCTAAAATTAAAGCCGTTAACGCACAATGTTAAGGTTTACGAGACCTTGTAAAACGCCAAGAATTCTAATGTTTAAGTAATGCTAGTTTTATTGATTGATAAGAAGTTATATTTAGATATACATACGTTTATTTTACCAGCAAATATTTACTTATATTAAATGCAAAGTAATATTACGTAATAACGATTTTTAACAGGTTGTATTTTGAAGTAAGAACCACCATTTTCGATAAACTGATCATTTTATTCGGGCAACGATAGTTTTTGGTGGACTACGACATTGCTGACAAGAGCTTTTTCTGGAGAAATATTAAGCTCGTATTCAATATGGCTTAGTTATGATATTTTAGGTTTCATGAAATTGGAAAATTGCGTGATGGAATTCATTTGTCCCAGTTAATTTGGGTTAATAATTTGTGATCTATTGTTACAATCAAATTGGTTGTTATTTATGCTTTTAATGAAATTAAACGTAAAACACGCAACAAATTTTTTAAATGTCTTCCGAACAGATACGAAAACTTATTTATTTTAGCCCTCTAGTGTCCCATTTTTTTTTTTTTTTTTTAATTTTTTAGTACTTTTTTCAAAAAAGTACTAAAAAATCAGTGTCCCGCACCCTTTAACCTTAAGGGGTTATATTAAAAATCTGAAAAAATTCTAAGCAATGTATATTGCTATAAACCGGAAACGTACGAGAGGAATTTTCGATCTGATTTCGTTTTTAGAAAATATTACAGTTTTTGTGTTATTGAAAAAAAAAAAAATAATAATAATAATTTAAATTTTATTGTGGGGAGATTAAATGGAAGCTCTTTAAGTGCAGATTAATGAACGGTAATTGATTTTTGAAAGACATTTTGACTAAATTTTTCCAAGTATTAAGATTTTCGTTTAATATCTTAACTAAAATATATTTGTATGTACATGGATATATTTTATTATGGGTAGAGAAGAGGTACGTAAATTTATTTTGCAAATATCGACTAGGAAAATAAATAAATAACTGGCCGGTAGCTGGGATTCCATTTATAGTAGAGAATCTGTTAGTTTTTCATATAGTCGCAATATAAACAATGTCTCTGTAGGCGTTATGCTCTTTCGTGACAAAAGATCGCTCGCAGTGTTGCCAGGTCTGGATTTGAATGATATTTTTGCAATTATACAAAAAAAAAAATGCGTTAAAATATACAGTGGGTGGCCAAATTATTAGGGACAGTGCAGATTTTCTGTAATTTTCAAATGAATTTAATGAGGAAATAAGTGGCTTTGGGTCTCGTATTTATTTTTATTCATTCGAGTGCTTTATTTAGAATATAAAACGACATAATTGCTTTTTCATAATCATTTATTTTTGTATAAAAAGTGTTAATTTAACAAATTAAGTAAAATCTTAATATTTTGTAATGCCACCCTTTGCTGCGATTGCGGCTTCCAGGCGTTTGGGCATGCTTTCTATGCAGACTTTTGCGTTGTGTCGGAGATTGGGGTTGTGATGCCAGTCTCTGATAAGGGTTTCTATAAATCGCTTGGTGGTGATGATTTCTTTGGCGATCTCCCGCTTTTTAAAATAATAGTGATACCAGCAACAAGAATATAGAAGAAAAATGATTTAAAATCAATTTATTTTCTCACAAAATGCATTTAAACTTGAAAATTACAGGGGGGTGTGATGTCCCTAATAATTTGGTCACCTACTGTATATTGTGGTATTATTAGAGATATATGACCACCAAATTTGAGGAGTTCTAGTGTAATTAATACACGGTAGAAAAAATCTAACTGCAACCTTCTTGTCGTACCTATTGATTTCAAGGATTTAAAACCAACACTTGTAATTGTGTTATGTAGTGACAGGCATTCATCGTTTGGCCTTCTAATAATCATCATTCACTGACTAAATACCTACAAAACCCTGAAATTTGTGAAAATTCACACTTCACGTCATTTTTTTCACACTTTACATCAATTTTCTTCATCTTTTTTCTAGGTCTTGAGAATCTTGATTCTGGTGTTGGAATTTACGCTCCTGATGCCGAGGCCTACACTGTTTTCGCCGATATCTTCGATCCCATCATCGAGGATTACCATATGGGCTTCAAACATTCCGACAAACATCCACCAAAGAACTTTGGAGATGTCAACTCTTTGGTCAATGTTGACCCAACTGGACAGTACGTCGTATCCACTCGTGTTAGGTGCGGACGTTCTTTGAAAGGATACGCCTTCAACCCATGCTTGACCGAGGCAAACTACAAGGAAATGGAAAATAAGGTAGGAAATATATTGATAATTGTTTAAACAATTCAGCACCTCAGAGGTAACTTGTATTAATTCACAAATGATAAACAGCTCAGAAAAGACGATTTAAGATTGTTTACTTCATTGCGTTGATCGACTTGATACAGTTTTAAAGCAACGTACATTGAAACTGGTTAGAGCTATAGTTCCAAATTATTTTCCAATTGACAGACTATACAGTATTAAGTCACTTGGCACTAAAATGTCATTTCTGATAAAAATGTGACTACAGTTTACCTCTAAGGTGCTGAATTATGTTCGCTTGTTTTAGGCTATCGTAAAAATTATCTGATAAGTTGACACCTGCTGCCCCCTGTTAATATATTGAAAACTAATGAAGTTGCATTTGACCTTCGGAGACATGAAAATATTTCCTGAATTTCATTGACTCCTGCTGCCTCCAATTTTAATTTTGGAATTAATGCAACTGACGGATTCTTACGAATATTAACGATCAAAAATTCGGTTTAAATACCAATTAACAGGATTAAATAACGTATGTGAACTCATTAATTAAGTGGGTGATCTAATTCTATAATCTTAATCTGAGAACTAGACCAGATTAACTGAAAACTAGTTCAAATGGCTATAACTCCCTTATTTATGAACCGATTTTAAAAAACATCACACTTCTGGAATCGGGACATCAAGACGATTCTTTCTGTACCCTTAAAAGTGCGAAATTCGGACTTTGACAAAAAATTCTGCTCCAGTTTCGGCCGAAAGTGGAGCACGGCTATAACTCGTATATTTATGGACCGATTTCGCTGAAATTTGGCACAGGGGTGTGGAATGATATAATCTTTGAACGTAGGTGAACCAAAATTGAATATATACAGAAGTGGGGCCTCAGGAGGCCCCCAATATTGAAAAAAGTCTATAATTCTCTTATTTGTTGACTAATTTGGATGAGATTTAGTATCGGAGTTCAAAATAGAGTCTTCTCACTCATGTATTGTCACGCTTGTCTGTCTGCCTGTCTATCTGTACGGTAGACATTGTAGCATTATAGTAAAATTATTAAAAAACTATTGATTTTTGATTATACAAAAAAAATATATATATATCGTTCTAGTTACTTCTTACATTTATTAAATACGTACTTATTTAATAAGTAGCTAATAAGTATTATTAGGTACGCTGGAGAGCTAGTAAGTCCAAACGGTCGTTAAACAGGCAGGTCATTAAGTGAGGAGTACCTGTACTTACAAAACCCTGAAATGTGTGAAAATTCACACCACATCACTTTTTTAAAACATATTTAACTTTTATTTAACAGGTATCAAGCACATTGAAACAAATGAGCGGCGAACTAAAGGGTCAATACTACCCATTGGCTGGCATGTCCAAATCCACCCAGCAACAACTCATCGACGACCATTTCCTCTTCAAGGAGGGAGATCGTTTCCTCCAGGCCGCTAACGCTTGCCGTTTCTGGCCGTCCGGTCGTGGCATCTACCACAATGACAATAAGACCTTCCTCGTCTGGGTCAACGAAGAAGATCATCTTCGTATCATCTCCATGCAGATGGGTGGTGACTTGGGAGAAGTCTACCGTAGATTGGTTACAGCTGTTGATACCATCGAGAAGAAAATGGAGTTTTCTCATCATAACAGATTTGGTTTCTTGACTTTCTGCCCCACTAACTTGGGTAAGTACATTTATTTATTTGTATTATTATTTTAAATGAAAGTGGGCATTGGTGTTAATGTTACGCTTGGAATATTATCCGTGACAGATGATTTTTTTTATTATTTTAAGTAATCATGGAATTAAAAAGCGTAAAAATGATTAAATAGATACTTTTTAAGATTTTTTAAACACAACTAAGAAACCCTTATACCGTCACTCTTGAGTGTCCGTCTGTACGGTTGAAATTATAACCAAATGACTGTACTTTGACAGTTGAAACTTGACATACATTCGGAGATAAAACATTTCGGAATATCACCGATTTAGAAAATCACCTGATCAGTTATTTTAAACCAAAATCAGAAAATTTCTATACAGAGTATATTGTAAAATTAGTACAACGTTGGGAAGCTGTAATAAGAATTTTGAGGCACTTCCGGTTTCACCGGAAATGATGTCAACTTTTGATCTAGAATAGGGAATCGATAATTTTATATTTTTTCCCTAAAAGTACATTAAATTAGCTTTACAATGACACCAAATAATCATATTTTTATGTTAACCATTTCAAAATGGCGACCATTTATTTACAAAATAATAATCAACATAAGTTTTACAAAGTTGAACGTAGCAAGCTCTGAAAACAATAAATTAGGTACAATTAACGACTTCCAATTAATACAATTTTTTTTTCAAACAAAAATAAGCCAAATAAACTATTAAACTCTTGTTATTTATAAAACATTTAATTGAAAAATTAAAATTTAAGTTATTTCATGTTATTTCATATAATAACTAGTTATAACAGTTTATTTTAGAGATATTTTGTTTCTTTTTTTATTGTTTTCAAAGCTTGCTACGTTCAACTTTGTAAAACTTATGTTGATTATTATTTTGTAAATAAATGGTCGCCATTTTGAAATGGTTAACATAAAAATATGACTTTTTGGTGTCATTGTAAAGCTAATTTAATGTACTTTTAGGAAAAAAATATAAAATTATCGATTCCCTATACTAGATCAAAAGTTGACATCATTTCCGGTTAAACCGGAAGTGCCTCAGAATTCTTATAGTAACCTTTAGATGGGCCTTTTTGTCTAGTTTAACTTTTGTTCTGAAGGTTTTTTGTATCTTTACAAATAAAGGAGATTTTCGGGGTGACCCGTTTCAAACAAACACCCTGTATATTATTAGAGATATATGATACACGGTAGAAAAAATCTAACTGCATCCTTCTTGTCGTGCCTATTGATTTAAAAGATTTAAAACCAACACTTGTAATTAGTGTTATGTAGTGACAGGCATTCATCGTTTGGCCTTCTAATAATCATCATTCACTGACTAAATACCTACAAAACCCTGAAATGTGTGAAAATTCACACTTCACTTCAATTTTTTCGACTTTTACAAGTACTTTATAAAATGCTAGGACCCTGTAATTGACCTATTCAGTATTGTTATAAATAACTCAAAGGACAAGTAAATGTTAAAAATAAGTTAAAATCAATACTAGAAAAAATTTAATATCGTTGCGTAACTAATTACTGGACTTATCTGGATTTGACAATTGTTAATATGTGTTTGTCGTATTTTAGTAAAAATATTTTTAGTAACTTTATCATTGATACTTAATCTGTGGTTTTAATTTTGTTTTGCATAATTTCAGTCATAGCTTATGTCAGATTGTAATATTATCTATTTCATGACATAATCTAAACTGTGGTAAATGCAATATGAGCGAAAAAATTAGATAATATTAAATTCTACGAATGATATGCGTACGCAAAGATATACGAGGTATGTCTTTGGCCAGTTCTTTCTTTCAATTCTGCATTCGTGATTCCATATTATAGGTTCCTAAGGGCCGGTTTTTCCAACTTCAGATAAAGTGGCTGGTAACGTTATCTGACGGATAAAAACAATAAAGCGTCTTTCCACCTTCAGATAAAGTTATTCCTACGAATAAACTATGCTATCTGGCAGATAAGTTATTCGGTAGTCAAAGTAGCGAATAAGTAATGAATAAGTGCTGTCACTGTCAAAAAGTTGGAAATTAAATGATTTCTTGTAACAATAAATTGCAAAATGAACTTGAAAAAATAAAATTTGTTTGAATTTTATTAATTGTAGAAATAATGCCTTAACTCCAAAATAACAGTGCACCAGTCCACGGTGAGAAAAAATATGAAAAAAGTATCTCGTGCAATATCCAGCTTATATCTGATTTCATTTGTATGCCTTGTACGGAAAATACACAAATTTCAACGAGTATTTTACGAAATTGTCCGCTATCCACGAGTGGTTGCAGCCAGGGATGAAATGTTAGTGAAACTGCTTTCTTCTGTGAAAAAAACGCTGAAGTAAACGGTGTCAAGAAGGATATATTATATTAAACGTTAGCCGGGATCCACGCCTTACAATACAATGTTTAATAATTCTAATATTCGCTTCGAATTTGAGCAATAAGATTATAATTGGTATAGTAGCAACTGCAGTATTACGCAACTTAAACGTTACAAGAGTTAATATGAAGAACCACCCACAAAAGATCAGTACTGTGTACCTGAAGAAACTGATTACTCAGAAGAAAGGAAAATGAAAGAATACTCTGTGATTTAATTTCTTATTTTCAAATTTATTATAACTTATTTTGTATTTACATCAGTCATAATAAAATTAAATACAGTCTGTTCCAAACGGTTAAGCGGAACTAAATGGGAATTTAGTTCTTTTAGGTTGTCACGAGAAGGGACCTTGCTTGGGTTATTTCATTTTTCACGTTGGGATGTCAAAATTTAAAATTCCAACAATGAAACTATGGAAACGAATGACACAATAAAAAAAATGTCAAAATTAAATATATTTTTTAGATATTTTAATGACAAAAAAATAAATAAATGAGAAATTTGTATTAAGAATGACACAAAAAATCAAAATATAAAGAAAATGACATTTTAAAATGATATTAACCTTAACCAAAAAATGTTTATTGTAAGTATGATTTACAAAGCTTAAACAAAACGGCCGAAAGGCACGATTTAAACGATGAAAGTAACTAGATTGCAAAATCTAGTTCCGCTTAACCGTTTGGAACAGACTGTAAACGTAAAACAATTATTATTAATATCTACTATCTATTTTTCATTCCCCCATTTTTATTACATGCTTACGACATTAATAATTGCTAAAATCTTGTATAACGCATACATAAATTTAATATTGTTAATGACAATAACCAAAAAAACGGCTCGACAGCTGTCAGTTTACCAATTTATTTATTTATTTCCATAGAGAAACAAAAAAAAATCATTTGGCAAGTACCAAATGATGTTAGTCCCTACGTGGAATCGCAGATAACGCACCAGGTTTTGTCATACACATGCTTTTCTGACGTTCACCTGCATATTATGTCGTTCACAAGCATTTATCTGGATAATCTGACGTTCACGTACATATTCTGTCGTTGCCAGCAATATTCTTTCGTTCACCGACATATTCTGTCGTTACTAGGAATATTCTGTCGGTCACCGGCATATTATGTCGTTCAGTTACATATTATGTCCTTCAGCTACATATTTTGTCGTGATTTACATATTTATCATTACTGTAATAATCTCTTGTAATTTTTTTTCCTGTCGTTCGTAAAATCTAATATGTCGTTAATAAACCTTATTTTTCGGGCCGAAGAATGGAACCAAATACTAAAAATATAACTTTTTTATCTTTTAGGAACAACCATCAGAGCATCTGTACATATCAAAGTGCCAAAATTGGCCGCCAACCGCGCTAAGCTTGAGGAAGTTGCCGCTAAGTACAACCTGCAGGTCAGAGGGTCAGCTGGTGAGCACAGTGAGGCCGTAGGCGGAATCTACGACATCTCAAACAAACAAAGAATGGGCCTCACCGAGTACGATGCCGTCAAAACCATGCAAGATGGAATTCTTGAAATCATTAAACTGGAACAAAGTCTGGAATAAATCAGTATTCACTAACATTTATTAAAATAAGTTAGGTGAAGCAGCTACATTTCATTTAGAAATGTTTACAGAGCAATAATTTGTGTTATTCGGATAGTTGTATTCGATTAAATTTTTTTTTTTAATTTTGTGATTTAAATTTGCACTGTTACTCAAAATAAAATGATTTATTTTTAATTTTTATTGTTTTTAAGGTTATTTTATTTTTCTTTACAGCTTTACAAAACATGAAATGGAAATTTTGATGGTGTTCTATTAGCCAAAATAATCAAAATGAAGAGTTATAATCGAATCAAAATATATACTCTATTAATATAGTGATATTTTTGTTGACTGTTAAAATATATAAATAAAAATATTAAATGTTTTCTTGAACTTTAAATTCATATTCATCAAGATATTATTCATTTCATATTTTTCATACCAAACGTGAAACATGAAATAATCCAAGCAAGGTCCTTTGTCGTGACAACCTAAAAAAACGAAATACCCATTTAATTCCGGCTAAATGTTTGGAATAGCCTATAAATTAACAGACGACAAATAATTTACAAAAAAGTATTCACTTTGACGTTATTACATTAAAAATATTGTACTAGATACCTGCGAAACCCTGAAAAAATGAGGTTTGCAGTATTTATTTTAGTTACATATGTCAGTAATTCCAAACCAGTACAGTACATCTATTGATAAGTGAAACAAGATGGTTCGAATAGTGGAATTGTTCGGTTAATGGCCCTTGTAACCTAAGGGGCCGTAATTAGGAGGCTTGCCTGTATTGGGAAGTGACTTTACCTGTGGCGGCGCTGTGATCCAAGGCAATATGGCTGTTGGCTCTAGTACTCGGCTCTATATGCTTCGTCCTGTCTTGAATGACAGCCAAAAACACTACAATATATTCTGCTTTTATAGTTTTTACAACTTCTGTCAATATTCTAACAAAAATTCAACACTAAAACATACGTAATAAGTTCAAACAGTACTAGAATGTCTAGTACAATATTTGACCACCAGACAGCGTATTCGAGCGTGTCAGTTCTGAATAAGGCAACAGTGTCAACGATAGGGTTACCATTCGTCCCGCATTTTAACATTTTGTCCCGCATTAAGATGCGTCCCGCAAAAGTCCCGGATTTTAACATTTTGTCCCGCATTTTGGATTTGGGAGGTGAGGACTTATTTTTTGCTCTTCACTACGATTTGGGAGGTGAAAATCTTTTTTTTTGCTCTTCACTTGGATTTTGGGAGATGAGGACCTTTTTTTTTGCTCTTCACTTGGATTTAGGAGGTGAAGACCTTTTTTTTGCTCTTCACTTGGATTTTGGGAGGACCTTTTTTTTGGTCCGTCCCGCATTGCCTTCTTAAGAAAATGGTCACCCTAGTCAACGAGAATCGCTTGTCTACAGTGACATCTTGTTGAATATTTTGTACTATGGTACATACGCGCCATCTACGTTGTCTGTAAACTACTGCTGCACAATGGTGAAATTCTAAACTAAATACCAGAATATGAATTTAAAGGTTTTAAGTGTTAAAATAATAATATTTATAATAAATATTTTAAGCGTTTATAGCTGAAAATTGTTACTTTAATATAAAATTTTAAAATTAAATAATATTTTGCGCTGCAGGATATTAAATATTAAACAAAATTTTTAATTTATTGCTAAATTTTTTCTTATATTAGCTTTCTTTTATTGTCATTTATTTACTTTGCCTTTTACGTTAGTTTTTGCAAGTTTTTTTTTTTATTATTTCTTTTAAAATAAAATATAAACCATTGAAAATGGCTCTAAAACAACATTTGTCTAATATATTTTATAGGACCAATTTATACATAAATTTTAAGTATTATATTTTCATATTTCAATATTTTTCCTTATAAAAGTGCTTTGATAGTGCATTTGCTTGTTATTTAGAGCAGTGGTTCTTAAATGTTTTTCTGCCCATTTTTTATACGAACCATATTTGGGTCGCAGTGATAAACTTGTTACAAAATGTACCTTGTATAAATGTTTAAGACCACTGTTTTAGGTGTTGACTATGTAATGTTGACTATATAACAACGATTTAAAGTTTGAGAATCTTGTTAGAATACTTGTTCAAGTTTATTGTTACTATATAGCGATGCTAATAAAGACAATTTAGTGCTAAAATTTATTTTATTATTATTATTCAACAGAATATCAGAATGTGCCTTTGCCGCCGATGATCTGCGCTGCAGAAGAAAAATATCTACAAAGAAACCTGGAGATATGGGAACAGGAACTGGCAAAGAGAAAGATGAAAATAAATACTATCAAAACAAAGGTAACTGTCATTGACGATGAAAACGCGAACACCAACCTAGTAATCAACAGGGAAAAAATAGATCAAGTAGTAAGCTATAAATACCTAGGAGTAACGATACAGAAGGTAGCATTCATGGAAAATGAAATAAACGTAAAATGTACCACGCTCTATCAAACTCTTTTATAGGAAAGAAGGAAATATCAAGGAAAACCAAGATGGTTGTTTATAAAACAGTATATAGGCCAATAGTTACTTATGGGAGTGAAAGAGTGAAAATAAATGAATTCCATGTCTATCTAGACACCTTTTTTCTCGATCATATTATCTAGCAATGCCTCAGATAGTTTCTAAATTTAAAACGGGCAGATATTATATCATTTTCTCCATGATAAATCGAAATTTATCTGACAAATTATAAAGATGTATATCTATAATCAATGCTGGATAAAATACTTTTCTGATGTATTCGAAGTACTGAATACAAATACTTTTTTTACTGAATAACTATATGTAACATTTTAATTAAACATTACTTTTTAGTATTTAAAATACTACGTAATTGAATTACAGTTCGCAATTCTTAAAATGTAATTTACGGCAATATTATTAAAAGTTGAAAGATGATAAAAAGGTAAAATAGTAAAATAGAAAAAATAACACAACAAAACAATCATAAACACAATACGGCGCCGGCGTTTTTCTTAGCAATAACTGAATAAAATAAATGTAAATTAGGGAACTTATACTCCTCGGGGCAAATCCCTTTTTCGTCTCCGCAGGGTCAATGCTAATACCCTTTTCACACTAGATCTTTAAGATCGGATGTTTAAGTGAATGGATCTTTAAACGCTAATGTGAAACCGTACGGCCTCGTCTAAACACGACCGATGTTTAAGACAGAGATCTGCGTCTTAAACTTCGCCCGCATTGCCAACTTAATTCCCATTATAAAAAAATACTCCTTGAATTTGTGCTTCTCTTCTTTTATCTATGTTCAGCTGTTATCATTTTATATATCGAGGTTATGAGAAGATTATTTGCGTTATTATTTAAATAAATATAAAAAATAAACTTCTCCTAACCTCGATATACAAAATAATGACAGAATAAATTCAAACGATATGAAATTATGTTGGCAATACATACTAGCTTTACATGGAGATTTCTTCTTCAAATTAAACATCAAGTGTGAAAGCAAACCGATATTAAACATCGATGAAGTTTAAGTTCAATCGTCTTAAAGATCTAGTGTGAAAAGGGTATAAGGCATAGAGCGTTCAGTGTATTTATATGACGTCAATGGTAATACCGTTCTTCGTCCATGTTAATTCTCCCCCAAATAAAACGGAAGGAAAACAAAAAACTTGCTTTTCGTTGCATCCGCAAATCTGATTTTTCTTTAAGTAAATGTTTGTATTAAATTTTCTTGTCCGTATTTTAGAAGCAGAGGCAGAAACATTCTGAGTTTTTGAAATGTCCAAATTCAGTAGCCTTTCCAGTTGTTTTATTTCGTTTTTTCTCGAGGGAATACGTAGAAAATGTTTTTTTTTTTTTCAAAAGATTACTGATACTGTTCATTTCTAATAGTAACAGAAAACAACACACACACGACATGGCAGTAAAAAACACTATAACACGCGATGCTTTCTATATGCAAGTGAAACTCAAACTAACGAGTTAAGATACAGCTGGCTCCGCTGTAATGTAATTCTAACGCATGATCTGACTACCCGCTCTTCCCCTGACTCTCCGCGGAGGCCAACAAAATGTCTGAAAATGAAGCCAGATTCGATTTGGCTCGCCTGCGAAATAAATACAAAGCGTGCTTTGTCGCATCAAATGCATGACAGTAGCAGCGTTTCGCACTTAATCGCGTATATGTTTATTTCTATTTATCGGTATTTTTAATGAAAATAAAAGCTTGATTTGTGATGGTGTTGCCATAATTTTGCAATGATAGGGCTTTGGCTCTTCATGAGGAGTCGCTACTGTATTGCGCAACGGGTGAAAATTAGGGAAAATAAATAAAAATAATTGTAAAATATATTGTATTTTTTATTTATCTATAATATAAAGTAATACAATTTTTGAAACAAAATTAAACTGTTAAAATTAACATGCTTACAATATACATAACATTTCATATATATAATCTTATATACAAAATATAAATCATTATTTTGAAAATAAAATACAATAAAAACCCTCAGACCAGGTGAAAAAAAAAGAATACTTTAAAAAGAAAATGTGCAAAGCCATAGATATGTTTATTTCTGAACGGAAAATCTGTCATGTTTAAATTTTTATTACAAAATATATTTATGGAAAATAACTCTTAAAAATTATTTTTTATATATCTATCACATTATGGAACAAGTGTTTTGAACACATTTAAAATGAAAAAATTTCTAAAATATCAAGAAAAATGTCGTTTCCCAAATTTAAAACTCAAAATTTCAAATTTAATACTTTCAAACATCAAAAAACAATATGAAACGTCATTTTAATGATTCTTCATAATAATATGTAATTTGATAGCCACTTCAATTTGTACCCAACCACAAAAAGTGGTTAAACACGACCACTATCAGAGATCGAACCACAAAAATACTTCATGTAAAAAAGCTGATATTTTTTATTCATATAATTTATTCAACGGCCGTTTTTAACAGTGTTGAACCACAAAGAGTGGTTATATTCAACCACTTAGTGGTCAAACCACAAAAAGTGGTTCATGATAAAGAGCTCTCTGATACATTTTATACATTGATAACTTTTAACAGTTCCACAAAAAGGGGCATAACTGATTTTTTATTAATGGTAGAACCCCAAAAAAGTGGTTCCTGTAAAAGGGCTATATGATACTTTTTATTCATTACCCACTTCTAATAATTGTACTCAACCACAAAGAGTGGCTAAACTGAATCTCTTTTGGTGGTCGAACCACAAAAAAGTGGTTCCTCTAAAAGAGCTATTTGATACTTTTTATTCATTACCCACTTCTGATAGTTGTACTCAACCACAAAGGGTGGCTAAACTGAATCTCTTTTGGTGGCCGAACCACAAAAAGTGGTTCCTATAAAAATTATTTGATACTTTATATTCATTAGCCACTTTTTTAATTGTAATCAACCAGAAAGAGTGGTTTAACTCGACCACTTTTAGAGGACCAACCACAAAAAGTGGTAAAAGACCTCTTCGATACTCTTCAATCATCTATTAGGTGTTATTTTACAGAAAACCTACCGTTTTGCCATTGTTAAGGCTTAATTACATAAAATTATAAAAAATCTACCATGGGCGTCCGATTTCTTTTTTTTTAGGAAGGGGCCAATTAATAAAAAATAAGTTACGTATGCTTAATATTATTTTGGGCTTCATTTAAAATTTTGTTTTTTAATTCGCGCCTGGGGCAATTGCCCCTATTACCAACCCAACGGACGCCCATGAATTTACCATAATTAACGCACTCTTACATAATTCGTACCATCTACTTTATATGGGGGTGGCATTACATAAAACATGAGTTATATATGTATTAAAATATGGGGGGGTAACGTCCCCTTTTTTAAAGGACGCTACTGAACATGACAGCGAGCATTTACTCATTTAAACAACAGGTCCTAACGAGAGCTTCGGTTACTGCATAAGGATCGCAATTTGAAGATGGTCTTCTATCTTCAAGATATCCTTTTTTATCTTCAGCAACACCGCGTGGAATACGAATACTTGCTCCACGATTGGCAACACCTGCAAAAAAAATAAAATAAAATAAGTATATTTTTACAAAAGCAAAAAAGTCGGATCGAAGTGATGAGCAAAAAAAGGAAGACAAGAAAAAAAATTATAAATAATCACTTTCAAGTTGGGCACTTTGAATTGAAATATTGAGAAGTGATATTACCGGTGGCGGCGCTGTATTCCAAGGCAATATGGCTGTCGTCTCTAGTACTCGGCTGTCATTAAGTTGTATTAAATTATTACTGTTGATATTAAATTATTTAATTCACTGCCATTCCATGTCAGAAATGAAACGCAGTTTGCTGTATTTAAGCGGAAGATTAAGGTATTTCTTATAGAGCATTGTGTATACTCAATGAATGAATTCTTGAAATTTTGTAATGACTGGTGTTGCCATGCCAATGGGGAACATTGATTTTGGGTAATTTAATGTATGATTTTATTGTTTTATCAATTGCATAACTTGTTTTACTAATCAAAATCTGTGTAAAATTATAAACTCATGTACTGACATATCCTACATGCAGTCCTGTATTTAAAGGATCAATAAATATTAGGATGGGGTTTGTCAGGTCTTGACAAGCGTCCACTAATCTCAAACTTCAGCAACCTTTTGAGCCGCGTCATACTAGAGACTAGTGGAGCTAAATACACACGACTGCATCCCAAACCCTGGCGATATTCAGCCGCGGAAATTACGCCAGATCCAGTGCCCGCACAATGCGGAGTGACCCGAGCAGCACTGCTTTCTGCATCCTGCAGATCAAAGAGTTGGCAGTAGATCTGCAGGCGGGAATGGACTCGAATTCCCTTCGATAGGAGGCTTTCATACCACCCAAAACAGCAACTATCAGGACTACAAACTTAACGTTATATCCGGGATACAGCTCTCTAAGCTCGGACAAGAGGTCCATATACTTGGACCTCTTTTCCTTCTCGAGAGAGATATTCTCAGCTAAACTTGAGAATTCGATCACAAACACCTATTTGATCTCGATATCCAGGAGGGTTATTTCCGGCTTACTGGTTGTCAGTAACCTCGAGGTGGGGAAGGAGTAATTCCAATAAATTCGGCACTTGGAATTTTCCACCACCGATTCTATGTCAGAAGGGACGTACGGTATAACTGGTATTTGGTCAATACCATAGGCATATCTAAGATGATAGTAGAGCACGCGGAGAGCAGCATTATATCGAGACACGTAGCTCGACGCTGCAAGAGATGGACAAGCAGACAGAATGTGCATAATCGTTTCAGGATGGTGGTGGCACAACCTACAGAGTGTGGACTCCGCTATTTGGAATATGCGGGCCTTGTACGCCAAAGTTAAATATTGTTATTATTATAATTAATATGCTAATAGCAAACAGATTAGTTTAAGCACAGTACATTTTTATTTTATGAAAATGCGAGTAAATATTTGCGATTTTTTTTAATTTTTAAGTGCTACACATATATCTCGATACACTATATAATTCTTATGACAATGTTCATGAAACATTGCAGTAAACTGTCTTTAGTACGATTCCTATTTGACAGATGGCAGTACTCTACCTTCAAAATATAAATGTTTATGGATTTTTATATATTTCATGTCAAATATAATTATACCTGTGGGTATTCTAAATTTAGAAACGGAATTAGGGAAAAAAATTATTAGCTGTTAACCCATTTCATAAAAAAGTAATAAGGAAATCTTGGCATTAAAATTTTAAGGCATTTATTTTTTAAACCTTTTTATGAATGTACTGACCCGAATAAAATTTGGACGAATAATATGTTAACATTATTCCCATTTTCAAAATCATTCACCCCTCATCCATATGTAGGAGATCGCCTCCTGGCATCGGCGATTAGCCTCGTCGCAGAAATAGACCGATGTAAAATAAATGTAAAAAAAACTTTAGTTACTTACCGGCGCTAAAATCGTGGATACTAGAAGTTTCATGGCGTCCAGTAAGACGTCTTTCATTGTCCTTTCCTCCTTTAGGATCGTAGGCTTGAATGTGACGAAGGTGGTGCTTGCTAAGTTTATCAATAGCTTTCTCGATCTCCCTGCATACATAAAATATTACATTACTCTCTCTACTGCATATATTACAGCTAAATTGATTTTAAATGTCAACAAAACGAGCGTAAACCGTGAAAAGCAATAAAGAATCACAACAGAAATAAAAGAAATTAAATAAAAAAGATGGACATATGGATATTAAACATCGCAACAAAAAGAAAAATGGCTAGATAAAGAGGTAAACGATAGATTAGTTCAAAGGAAGAAACGAACTCATTCACTGGCTTTTGGCTAAAATCGTGTAAAAATAAAGAAATATTAAAAAACAACACACACCGGCAAATTTAAAGGAACAGATTGAAAATTGTTTTTTTTTAAATTTTATTATTTTGTAGCCTATATCTAGATAGCTTTCAATGCTCTACAAAACAATTAACGATTGTATCGACACCAAGGAGAACAAAATTTAATTTTGCTACTAGTGTATCTTTTGGTGGAGGTTCAATTATGGTGTGGGGTGGAATATGTTTGGGAGCTCGCACAGAGTTAGTGGTGATTGATGGCGGAGTGTTAACTGCAGATAGGTACATCAGAGGTACAGTAATACCCCGTCACTCGACATTAATTCGTTCTGAAAAAGCGTCGAGTAGCTATTTCGTCGAGTGGCAAGTCGAATTTCTCCACAAGAAATAAAGGGAATCATATGTACATATATACATATACATATAAGGAAATATATTTATGTATATGTTTTCCTTTTAGCTATGCTTGCATTTTTATCCTTTGAACCCATAATTATAAATATAAATCACTTATTTTACCAAAAAACAAAAAGTTCATAGCTGCACTAAATCTTGTTGTCGTCAAGATATCTAGGCGCGAACTACTGGCCATGCGTTCATTTTTCTTTGTTTGCCAAAATATGTTTCAAGTGATCGGTACTCGATCACGCGTCGGATAGCGATGCTCCGTCGACTCTCACTCTCGACATTTACGTCGAGTGGCGAAAACGTCGAGCTAAGAGGCGAGTAACGGGGTATTACTGTATGTTGTACCTTTTGCCCCATATATCGGAGTAAAGTTTCTCCCTAATGGCGGATAATGTGCGCCCACACGTCGCCTAATGTGTAACAGACTTTTTAAATCAAGTGGGTATAATAACAATGGGTTGGCCAGCGTGCTCCCCTGACCTCAACCCGATTGAACATTATTCCAAAAAAACATCGTACTAGAAGATTACCTGAGAGATATCAACAATATATACACTACAGGGAAAATAATTAGATTTTTATGTCTGTTCCTTTAAATTTGCCGGAGTGTGTACTTTTCGTTTCTAAATCTACGTCTCTTTATTTTTTTAACGACACTAAAAATTCGATATTTTTGTAAAAACTAATCTGTACAAAAATTCCTGTTGGTTTATTCCGGTTCGTATCAATATACAATTTTGAAAATTTTTTCAGATTTTTAGATCAACTCTTTTGGAAAATAGAGTAGGAGACAAAGGCTTTATAACATTTTTTTGCGAAAATTCTATAATTTTTTTTTTTGTAAAAATAAAAAATTATCGGTTTATCCACGCATTAAGAAGTTTCATTTGATACCCCATTGAAAAATTTTAATTTTTTTTTATTTTTTTCAAGTAAATACGTATTTATTTATATTTATCCCACGATTTGTATTTCTGAACTCTATATTTTCTTATATCTGGGTCAAAGAGTTGTATAAGTATACCATTTGTATATTATTGATAAAATATTAATGTATGTGTTTAGTCTCATTAATAATTATTTTAAACAATTTTGTTCCTTATTTATTAATATTTAATGACTATATTCCTTAATGAGCTTTATCAGAGTTAGCCATCTTGATCTGTAGTGACACGTGATTTTTGTGGTGTTTGCATTTTTTCTGGCGTTTTTATTTGATATTTTTAAGTGGTAAAAGTGCAGAGGGTGCTTGAAAAGGTGTGTGATAGAGTGGACTTTGGTGTTTGGATTCCATGGAGACCAAAATTGGAGCGATTGAAAAGGTATTTGTAGAAATTTTTGTTAATTTTATAATACGTCATTGTTATCATATGCTTCTGTGTACAATATGAAAGCATTTATATATGTACATATATATGTAGGTATATACTTGGTATATTTTTTATATGTATGTAGACCAGTGGTATCAAACGATATGTTTTACGGTACGGATTAATGCGACAATTCTGTGGGAAATCTGTAAGCTATAGACGATCGTATCTAAGGAGTTGTTTTATGTGTTGTTATGGACAATTTCTTATAGATTTGGTCTGTAAGTTTACAGGTGTACCTCAGAATTGCCGCATAAGTATAATACAAGCCACCACTAGTATCGAAGGGGGTTGATTAAAGTTGTAAAACTGAATAGACTTACATGATGCCATTATCGTCACGCATGGCTTTGGTGGAGAAGTTACAATGGGCACCAGCTCCATTCCAGTTGCCTTCCATGGGTTTAGGGTCCAGGGTAACGATAACACCAAATTCCTCAGCGATACGGTGAAGAAGGAAACGTGCCATCCATAATTCATCCCCAACATTTATTCCTTCACATGGTCCTACTTGGAATTCCCACTAAAAATAAAACGAATGACAATGTAAACAAATATTTTTTACGATAAATACATATTTGTTTATCAATGAATACAATGCTGATATTCAGTCGCTAAGCGCATTCCGCTTGTTAAATTGGAGTCAGAGCCCGAAAATTGAACCTCCAGGGTTCCCTATTTAAATTAGAAAATTGCAACCGAAACCCTACCCCTAAACTTCTTCTTCTTCTTTTTCTATATTTATTGGTTTCGGTTTCCCATTCTGCCAGTGCTTAGCTGCATTATGACTACAAATTTCTTCTTATTGCGTGTAAGTAGATTAAAATTGTACTGCATATTTCAGGGGTTGGAGTTAAGATTGTTTTCATGGATAATGGTGAACCCTAACTTAAAATTTTAAGAACCGGAACCCCACGAAAGAGTTCTGTCGGCTATCGTCAACTCGTTGAAGTATTTTAACAATATCTTGTAACTTTCATAGAGACTTTGTATTTTATTTTAGTTCTATAACACATTTATAAGAACGCAATTAGGACAGGCAATATTATAAGATAATAATTACAATTATAAAGATGGGCTGTGTGAGGCTTGTAGACTGTTATTTGCCACGTTGTGCGTTATGTTTTTATACATTGTTTTAACGTTCTATGTACCATTTAGAGCAGTTAGAAATTAGTGGGTTACGAATAATCTGACATCTGTGTGTCTTTAAACCAACTACATGGCTTCGTAAAATGTTTTCTATCTATTATCGTATTTGTAATTCTGCTGTTCTAGATTTTAACTAACTAAACCTAAACTAATTACCTAAATTGATCATATTTACTGTCCGTCTTTGTAATATGGTGCAAGATTTGTTAATGATGACATTTTGTTAGGTTATCTAAAGGCATACAATATCTACGGTGTCTCTAATACATTGAGATAGCCAATGAGTTTGTCTCATTAAAACAGTCAAGCTATACGTTTAGAAAATTATCCACAATCCACAACGAACAACCTATTAAATTTAGAGGTCTGAACGGTCTCTCGTCTTACCATATGACAAACGACAAGCTACAGTCTATAAGCTATTGATTTAAGATCTCTGAATGCGGCTTTATTCAGTGACATTTTTTTGAAATATTACTTTTTCAGTGTTATAATTAACACTATTTATTTTCTAACACTATAATTTAACCAGTATATAAGTGTAAACTGTACACAGTGACGGACTAAGGAAAAACAGGACCCTAGGCAAGGTTTTCATTGCGGGCCCTACTAGTTAAAAAAATCATAAAATAATGGAAAAAAGTCTTAAGGGCCCCAAAAAAATACGGGCCCTAGGCAGTTACCTAGTCTGCCTCGGCCAAAGTACGCCCCTGACTTTACACTAAATTTAACCAAAACAGAAGTGTAAATAATTAACACGGAAAACGAGTTTGATGGTACATTAAAAGTTCATTTTTTAGTTTTTAACTTTAGTTTTAACCCTTTAACACTACTTTTTTTAGAGTCCAATAACCAAAAGACCGGCCTATATAAACAGACAGGCCGAATTCCAACAGCAAATATAATCTTCTCGAGAAATAAATAATTTATATCCAAATTAAATTTACTACGGTACTGAGTAAATATACGAGTATTTCAAATGTAATACAACCGCATATATAAATTTTAAATTTACATACCTACATATATATAAAATTTTAATTTGATGGTAAAATTTTGATAAATGTGTTTCAATGTGTTGAGATGGAATTCCATTACTCTGAATATCAGAGGTTAATATCTGGGAAGTAAGTGATATTCAGATTAAACGGAATAGGTTAAAATCTCTCCTAGAAATTATTGAAGGAGGATTTGAAATTCTAATTAAGATGTATGAGCGGTTCAAAAATGAGAGTTGCTTTCACATCGCAATCCACAATATTCAGCACCTAAGATACGCTAGATAAATAAAATTAGAATCTCAGCATTTTTGATTATCTATTTTTTTAAAATTTAATGAAAATGTATCTCTATTCTATCCATAATTCTCGTTGTAAGACTGTTGAGGAAGTGAAATTTATAACAAAAATATCGGGTTTAATTTTTCTGAATAGATTCAATTAGATTTACCACCTATCTTTATATATAAAAATTAATTTGTCTGTTTTTTATGCAAAGCCAAACTGATAGACTAATTTTCACTATTTCACATTATAATCTTTTAACTTAATTCGTAACCCGCCTTCTTTTACTGAACGTGAGTACACATTCACCTCTAAAAACTTAAGTGATCAGCTATCCAGACTAACTACAATATCAATCCGTCGGATACATATCATTTAAATCACGTAAAAATGAATTTCTGTTTGTCTGCTCTTTATGCAAAGCCACACGAATGGACCAATTTTCACCAAATTTAGTACAGGGGGGTAAAATAATCCGAGGAAGGTTTTAGTGAGGGTTCCAAATTCGTTCATGCCCCCCTAGGGGACGTTATTGAGGGTAAACCATCAAATTCACACTCTCCATGCAGTTTGAATTGATTACGTAGGCTAAACCTTAAGAGATGTATAGACATAATGCAGACAAAAAATGTAGATCTTAACTAGATCTAAAAAAAAGTCTGCGGAGGATATACGTATGACGCATGTGTATTGGTCAATTTTCTGTTTTTAAACGTAATAGTTTTTGTATTACGAAGTTAATAACATCGGATTTTTATAGTGATGTATCAATTATTTTAGAATAATAAATTAGACCATTTCACATAGAATCATAATGTATTTAACACTATACATCAAAGATTGATAATGACGAAGTTATCATAGGGTAAACAGAAATCCGAAATGCAGATATGTTGAAAATTGTGAAATGTGTCAAGAAATAACACTGCTGGTTAGTTGTTTATACTCCATTGCCTAACGGTAGTTAAAATTACTTATAAAATTAATTATATTTAACTTTAACTTTGTGAGCGTTATATTCTACTTTCTTGGAATGAAAGTAGTGAAATGCCGTAGCAAAGCACGGGTATGTGTTGTAAACATAGGCGTAGTAAAGAGGGTTTATATATTCTAAATTAGTAAACTTATTTGATGTTCTTATTATAAAACCAGTTATTTTTAAGGATTTGTAACATATTTTAATTATATGGTTGCTAAATAATAATTTTTGGTCAAATATTCCATCAAGATCTCTTATTTCTTGAACGTTACAAAGAGTTATTTATTGTGTAGTTGTAAATGAAGTTAGTTTTATTGCGCTTAAAAATAATTTGCTGACATTTTTTAATATTTAAGTCTAACTCGTTTACTTAAGCATACTGAATCATCCTATCAAGATCCTCTTGTAATAAAAGACAGTCCTGAAAGGAATTAATATAACGAAAAAATCAGCGAACATCAAAAATTTACTATATTTGAAACAATTATTTATATCATTGATGTAGATTATGAAAAGCAACGGGCCTAATTTGGATCCCTGGGTAACCCCAGAATTAACAACTGCCAATTATGATAAAAAAACATAGACTGCCAGAAGCCGATTAGTAACATACGATTCAAACCATCTCAGTAAATCGCAGATAGATAAAAATTCGCTGCTAATTAGTCTATATATCAAAGACTATTACTAATTTTATTTCAGATTGTTAGTTTTGTATAAGAAACTTTTAATCTCTTGAAGAATTTCAAATTAAACGAGAGAGATCTTATATATAAATATTTTAAATTAAATTAAATCTTAACCCTATTGATCTATATTATCTGTAATCTCACCTGAGCGGGCATTACTTCGGCATTAGTTCCACTGATGTTAATTCCAGCGTAGAGACACGCTCTGTAGTGGGCTTCTACGATATCCCTAGCGTATACTTTATTGGCACCTACACCACAGTAGTAGGGACCCTGTGGGCCGGGGAATCCGTTCTTGGGCCAACCTAAAGGGCGAAGGTCCATGTCTAAAAGGGTGTATTCTTGTTCGATTCCGAACCAGGGTTTTTGGTCAGCTGCACCTTGCATTGCTTTCAGGCAAGAATGGCGATGGTTAGATTCTATAAAAATAAAAGGTTTTTTTTACTGTTTCAAGAGAAGAACAATCTGAAGAATTTGTGGTTTTCACAGAACATGTGAAGATACTGTCCATGGGTAACAGTGGGACATTGGGAACAATGAGACATTATAAATGGTTTTTGTTCTACCCGCATCTCGTATATATAATATTTAAAGTTCAATCCAGCACCTCTTTCCGAAGGGAGATGGCCAATGGTATCATTAGTATATGCCCCAAGTAATGACGTCACGCCAATAGAAATTGCTGCCGGTTCTACGTCCGTTGCTTATACCCTTTTCACACTAGAACTTAAAGACGAGTGAACTTAAAGTTCTTAATGTTTAACATCGATTTGCTTTCACACTTGATGTTTAAATCTCCGGTGCTGTCATCAGCTACAGTAATTTTGTCCTTAAGTTACCGTCATGAAATTACCAATTTGAACTATCTGCGCTGACGTACATTTTGAATTATTATAAACAAATATGGATATTTCATTTCATTCTACAATAAAGAATATATTACACCTGTATTAACATGTAAGTCGATACATTTTATCTCAATTATTGTAGCTCTGTATTTTATTAAACACATTATTAAAATAAATAATTTTATTATAACAATAAGTATAAACTTCTTATAACGTCGATATAATACAGTATTCTTGTTTATGATAATATAAAATGTTGACAGCACAAATTCAAGGAGTATTTTTTTATAACAGAAATTAAGTTGGCAATGCGGACGATGTTTAAGACGCAGATCTCTGTCTTAAATATCTCTTGTATTTAGACGAGGCCATACGGTTTCACATTAGAGTTTAAAGATACATTCACTTTAACATCCGATCTTAAAGTTCTAGTATGAAAAGGGTATTAGCAATGCAGCGACTGTACGAATTCTGGTTTCTGCATATGTGTATCACTGGCTTGATCTCGTGGGAAAAAGCACTCTAATAACCAATAATATTAGTAACGGAGTGGCCGAGCGCATTAAAGCGTGCAGAGTGTCTGGTGAAAACAGTCTGGATTGTGACGTTGGTTGGATATTATTCGGGCGAGAATAATATGATTACATTACTCTCATTACACCCCTCATCCAGGTGTAGGAGTTCGCCCCCTGGAATCGGCAATTAGCCTCATTGCAGAAATAGGTCGATGTAAAATAAATAAATAAAAAAAATAGTAAATTGCTTATCTTAGTTAAAACATAATTTTCTTTCGAATTGAATTCGAATTATTACAAAAACAAAAAGCGTCTCAGTGTTACCCATGTGCTTTACTCTCTAATAAATATTGAAAAATTAAATCTGTCCAAATTCTAAAATATCTGTTCTTCATTTAGAGTTCTACATACCAGTTGGTTTTTTGTTGTACTTATAGGTGTCGCAAAGGACGAGTTTGTTATTTCCACGTCTGAATGGATCCTTGTAGATGGCGACAGGGTAGAGATATGTATCAGAGTTGCTTCCCTCTGCTTGATATGTCGAACTGCCATCGTAGTTCCAAATTGGAAGTTCTGCAATAAATAAATAAATAAATCAGTACGAGAAGAAACTAATACAGAAATATTGAGGATTCCAGCTGCGGGATACCCAATCGTTAATTGTTAAATTGGAGAATATTGTTGCATAATGACGAATTAAGCATAAGTTTCATTAGAAATGGACTGAACCGGTTACGGATCTAATTAAAATGTACCTCATAACTTAAAATTTTTCGCGCATCAATTGTGTTTGAAGAATTTCGATCATCAACTTAGGAACTGACACTTAATTCGACATTTTTAGTTTACAGTATCTTCTCATAAGTGTCACGATTTGCAAAAGGATGAATTTGGTTTGCAAAAGGTTGAATTTGGTTTGTAAAAGGTTGAATTTGATTTGCAAAAAAGTGAATTTGGACTGCAAATTACGTATACACATTTCCATCAACTTAAGAACATAACTCGTTCATAAAAAAGTCTTCTTAAGGCAAAATTTTGTGTCTCGAAGACGGAAGCACTAACTACTGAGGTTGCAGAATGATGGCACGACGCCCACAAATACAAACACTCGCACGACGCACACAATAACACATGGAGACAGTGGCGGATTTAGGTCAGTTAAGGCCCCGGGCCCAGTAAGAATATTGGGCCCCTCAATTAGAAAAAAGTGTAAAGTTAGGTTTTTGCGGGGCCCTTTAGAGGTCGGGGCCCCGGGCGCGCGTCCGGTGCGACCGCCGTTAAATCCGCCTCTGCATGGAGAAGTGACAGACTGAGAAAGAGAGGAATGAAAGAGAAAGAAAGGGGGAGAGAGAGAAAGAGAGGGAAGAGAGAGAGAAAGGGAGGGGAAAAAAGAGAGAGGATAATCGTACGCGTCATATGTTGAACAAAACTAATATTTGTACTAGATTTTCTCTTATTTCTAGTACTGTAACGATTTTTTATTTATTTTTTTCATTTTTCTTCTGACGTTTTAATTCCCAATAGTTTCAATTTTTTAATCTAAATTCAAATTGCAGTCGCAATATTCAAAGGAAATTTGCGACAACGGTATAATTAACTGCAATTCCCAACTTGGGTCAAGTTAATAAATTTCTAGCACATTAAGGGACTATAATAAATTATCACATGTCCAGACAGTTCTAGAATTTATGTCTCTGAACTTAAAAAGAAAAGTTACAAAAATAACAGTAAAAAAATTGCAAGGCAATTATTGCAGCAATTTTATGGAAATTACCGCAATAATTTCATCAATATTATGAAAATTGCAGCAACAATTGGATGTAATTTAAAAAAATTGCGCAATTAGAATTGCTTAAGCGATTTAACACCGTACACGTCTCGAATGTTTTAAGTGTGATTTAAATTAAGTCCTTTTGGGTAACAAATCATATAATAAATAATTCTCAGCAATATTATGAAAATTGTAGCAATAATTGCATCAATATTATGAAAATTGCAGCAACTATTGCATGCAATTTAAAAACATTGCGCAATAAAAATTGCTTATGCAACTTAACACCGTGTACGTCTTGAATGTTTTAAGTATGATTTAAATTAAGTTTTTTTGGGTAACAAATCATATAATAAATAATTCTCAGCAATATTATGAAAACAGCAGCGACAATTGCATGCAATTTAAAAAAATTCCTTATGCAATTTAACACCGTGCTTGTCTCGAATGTTTTCAGTGTAATTTAAATTAAGTCCTTTTCAGTAATAAATCATATAATAAATAATTCTCAGAAATTTTATGAAAATTGCCGCAATAATTGCATCAATATTATGAAAATTGCTGCGTAAATTGCATATTGCAATTTAATAAAATTACGCAATAAAAATTTCTTATGCAATTAACACCGTGAACTTCTCGAATGTTTTAAGTTTAATTTAAATTAAGTCATTTTGGGTAATAAATCATATAATAAATAATTCTCAGCAATAAAAATTGCGGCAATATTATGAAAATTGCTGCGATAATTGCATGCAATTTAAAAAAATTGCGCAACAAAAATTGCTTATGCAATTTAACACTGCACGTTTCGAATATTTTAAGTGTAATTTAAATTAATTCCTTTTGGGTAATAAATCATTATCTAAGTGACATTAAGGATCCCTTACATGACTAATGCGTGTCACTGAGGTTTAGAATTCTGTGTTCAATCGATTGTATTAATATTTTATTATATCATTTTCCTTTTGAGGTGGAAAAACACGTGATCTATTGTCATTATAGGGTATCAAGAAGATATTTGTTCTACTTTGTACAGGTAAATTTAGAAATATTGATGGTATAATTTACTTTAAATTGCTTTCCTACACATTTGTTTGAATAAGTGATTCTTTTGTGGTTAAAACTACCAAAATGAGGCCAAATTGTCAACAAAATAATACCAATTATTACTAGAATAGAATTTTACAATGATAAACATACTTCCATTACTAAAAACAACCGATTTTGGACTGCCGATTAGTTAGATTTGAAGAGATCTCTTGGTAAAAATTATGTCAAAACAAGGGAAAAAAAAACTTTGGAAAAAAGTATATGATCAAAAATATCGAAGTAGTAATTTTTTGGATCCTCCGTAGTTTATTTAGTCTAGGAAAAATTTGGGGTTTTAATCGTTTACTACGTTTTAAGATTATGGCAATTTTTTTAATGACATAATTTACATTATTTCTGAAAATTGTGAATTAAAAAAAGGACAACTCAAAAACGTTTAGAGATATCGTCCTGCGGTTGAAATTTTTGGATTCTCCGTAGTTTATTCAGTCTAGGAAAAATTTGAGGCTTTAATAGTTTACTGCGTTTTGAGATAATAACAATTTTTTTAATAGCATAATTTATATATATTATTTGTGAAAATTGTGAATTAAAAAAAAGCACAACTCAAAAACCGTTCGAGATAGTGAGTTGCGGTTAAAATTTTTTGATTCTCCGTAGTTTATTTAGTCTAGAAAAAATTTAAGGCCTAATTCGTTCTGTGTATTTCAAAATTATGACACATTTTAATATAGCGTGAACGAAATGCGATAAAGACCAGCGGTTGAAATTTTTGAAATCTTGAGGTCCTAATTGACTTTCAACCAGATTTTAAACAAAAAAATTTTTTGAAAATTTTTCTCTTTTTTTTTAAGTTTTCGAAAATTTTGATAAACCCTTAATAAAAAATGGTTAGGGATATATATCTGTGGTTTGAATTTTTTAAATTCACCTACATTGTTTAATCTAAAAAAAAATGGGCTTTATTAAACCAAATATTTATAAGTTTTGTATGGGTAGTAATCCAAAACCATTGAAAATGGCCAAAAATTGAAAAAACCGTAAGGGGTACCCCTTAAGAAAATCGTGATTTTTAAGCAAAAAATTTTTATCTCCGATTTTATTGAAAATTGGTACAAATATGTATTTTTGATTATAGATCAATAAAATTGGGTCTATTTTGAAGTTTGGGTAAAAGTTTTGGAATTATAGGCAAAAATCTGACCCAAATCGGCTCTAACTCAGAAACTAGGAAAGCATGAATTTTTTAAATATTTTTTTCGTAATCCTCACTCTAAAATTAGCTTAAAACTATATTTTGGCCAAAATCTAAGTCAAAAAATTTTGATCGAAATTTTAGGGAAAAAAAAAGAATTTTGTTGGTAAATTGGTATATATATATATTTTTAGCCTTAGATCACAAATATAGGGTGACTTTTGAGTTAAAAAAAACAACGTCTTCACTTCTAAAATACAAGTGATGACAAAAAAAGGCACGATGGCGCCCCTTAGTCCTCGCGCCCCTGTCACTTGCCCTGATGCAAGGGCGTTACTACGACTCTGAGTATTATTATAACGTTCAAAGTACATTTTTTTGTTTTATTTATTCCAAAAATCATGATAAATAATTTTATGCAGCCCGCATTACACTTATGTAATGTTGGCAGTATAATATATAGTCGTTCCCAATACAACATTTATTAGCAAATATAGATACAAAGCTAGACTTAACTTAATATTTTTTTCTCAAACCGGGACAATTTTGAGATTTTGCTCAAAACAGAAACCAGCGCCTACTACGCTAAGTACCGACTTTTGATTGAAAAGACTAAATAACGGAGTGGTTAACAAAAATCAAAAACTAAGTAGTAATAATTTTTACTTTTAATTGAACATACCTTAGTATTAAAAAGTTATTAATATTTATCACCAGCGTGACATTTAAACCGCATTCAGACCTCTTTAAATTAATAAGTTATAAACTCTGCTTTGTGTCGTTCTGAGTTATGCTTTAATGCATTCTTTTAACGTTCCATGTACCGTTCACATCTGTTATAAATTAGTACGTTACGAATAGCCCTCCATCTGTGAATTTTGAAACCAACTATTTAGCTTCGTAAAATATTTTATATGTATTATCGTTCTTATAATTCTGTTGTCTTAGATTTTAACTACCTAATTACCTAAATTGATCATATTTACTGTCCGTCTTTGTAATTTTGAGCAAGATTTGTTAATGATGACATTATGTTAGGTTATGTAAAGGCATTCGATAACTACGGTGGCGCTGATAGAATGCGACAGCCAATGTGTTTATATGTCTGTCTCATTAAAACATATCACTAGCTATAAGTTTAGAAAATTATGCACAATCCACAACAAACAGCGTATTAAATTTGGAGGTCTGAACGGTTTCACGTCTTATCATATGACAAACTTGCTGGTGACAGTGAACAATCCATAAGCTACAGTGCATAAGCTATTGATTTAAGAACTCTGAATGCGGTTTTATTTAAAAATTCTTTGTTATTTTTAATTAGTTGCCTAATCGCCATTTTTCGAGGCTGCACTTTTTGTACTGCGTGTATATTCGCCACTTTTTAATATTTACGAAATATCTGGGACAAAATGACATATTGGCCGGGACGTCGGGACCATACCTTCAAACCGGGACGTATGGTAAACGTATGTAAAGCTATCTATTTAATACTTCTATGGTTCATAATATGATCACAAAAAATATTTTCAATACAAATTTTTTGGTCCCTGTCAGTCAGATTGTGATCACTTTTAAGTGCTTTTTGTTTTCCATGTCAGGTTTTTTCTCTATTTTTTGTGAGAATAAAATATTTTATTAACCCTTTACCGCATAGTGTGCCATATATGGCACATTCCGATTTTTATTTTTTATTTTACTTTTAAAACTGAATCAGAACGTTACTTCATGAATGTTCATATATGCCACATACACAGCAATGGATCCTGCAGTATCTCAAGTAATGGGCTGCAATAGATTTGAGGATATCAAGCGGAATTTGCACTTCAACGATAACTGAATTTATTGAGAAAGGACAACTAGAAGATACGACCTTTTCTTTTAAAAATTCGAGGGCGATTGCTTTTAATCCCTAATGAAGAACACCTAGCAATTGACGAGCAAATAATACGGAATCATTTTCTTTTGTAACATAATGTAGAATCATAATGTTCCGTGTATGGCACAAACCCGAAATTATTATTTTAATTATTATTTTTTCATAAAAATAATAACTAATATTTTAAATATATTTTTTTAATTAATTTTTCTATCAATAAGACCCAATTCCAAATGCTCATGAATTATTTCAGCCAAAAATAAAAATTCATGCAGTAAAGGGTTAAAATTACGTGGTTATGATCTAAATTCGCAACAATATTTTCCGACTGTTTTTATGATAAAATCTCTTTTATTCATGCCATAATTATGTCAGTTAATTGTCGGTCATAGAAGTAAACCAAGGTTTTTTAGAAAACAACTCTACACGAAAGCTTAATGATTATTGCTGTTCCACTTAGATATTATTTAAAAAACGCTAAATATAATAAACAACTATTTATAAAAGTAATAAAAATAACATTTTTTCATCTTTAACACTCTTAGATCTTGTCGAAAACTGTTGTATATATTTTTGAATTAACAAGTTTTTCCATAAAAATATCTACCACATAATTATTTATAAAACTCTTTTATTAGGTGCTATATATAGAAAATGCGAGCTTTTGACATGGTCAGTAAAGCTCGTGACTTCATTGGTGTACTGGGATTTTACTTTCTCCATTTCCTCTATTCTCCTTTCTTCCGGGTTCGATCTAATCTCAAATATCCATTTTCTTTTACTGGTGTTGAGATGTCTATTATACTTATTGCTTACTGTTTGAATGTTGGAAGATGGTTCTTTCCGAGATTTTAAAACACAACTGAGACGCAGTGTTTCCCAATCTTCTTGTATTAGCGACACTAAATATACTTCGGTTTTTAAGAGAAATCCGATGAAGACCATATGACTGAAATCTTTGAAATTATTTTGCAATGGTCCAATATTAATGCGGACACCGTTATTTTGGACGTTTGCCTTGCTGATAGTACTAGGCTAGAATAATATTAGGTCGTCAAGGATGAAATTTGTAGAAAAAAAGGCAAAGTTGGTTGATAACTTACAAATATAAGGCATTAATTTATTCATCAAAGTATGCACCCATATTGTCTATACACTTTTGCCATTTAAGCGGCAGGTTGTTCAGGCCGGTGGTATAAAACCCTGGCGGAGGAGAGTCAATGAATTCCTGGCCAGTTTTACAGCATTGTCGGAATTAAACTGTTTTTCTATTAAGAAGATTTTTCTATTAGGTCGTCAAGGATGAATATGTAGAAAAAAAAAGCAAATTTGGTTGATAACTTACAAATATAAGGAATAAATTTATTCATGAAAGTATGCACCCATATTGTCTATACACTTTTGCCATTTAAGCGGCAGGTTGTTCAGTCCGGTGGTATAAAACCCTGGCAGACGAGAATCAATGAATTCCTGGAAGGCCAGTTTTACAGCATTGTCGGAATTACACTGTTTTTCTATTAAGAAGATGTCCAAGTTGCGGAAAAAGTGGTAGTCAGTGGAGATGATGAAGAAGTCCCAACTCCAATTCCTGTAGTTTTGCCACAATCATTTATGCAGTGTGTGGTCTAGCGTTATCATGCAATAAGATAGGAGTCGACCTGTTGACCAATCTAGGCTGTTTTTCTTTAAGTTTTTGCATCATTTCGTCCATTTAGTTGCAGTATATTTCTGCTGTGATCGATGAGCTTTTTTTTGTTTGGTTTTTAAGTTACCTGTACCAATTTGATATTATCTGCTGCGTAGTAACACTAGAGTAATACACTATTAATGTTTCGCGCGGTCTGCGATGTCGTAGTTCCACGTAAGAACTCATACTTCATATTAGTGCGAATTTCCAACTGTTCCAAAGTTTTTGATATTTTTTAGAGCATACAATGATTTCTTTAAAGAGGCGAGATGTGTAACTTTCCAACAAAAAAAAATCTTGGGTCGATTAATAAACCATTTAATAATTTTGTGCGGGAAGAGTGGAACAAACGAATAATAAAGCCAAATCACGATGTTACAGCAACGGTTGAAACGGACAACAATTTCAAAAGTACCTGGGTAAAAAATTCATGGGAAGCTGTAAAAGAAAAGACGATTATAAAGTCTTTTAAGAAATTCGGTATAAGCAACGCATTGGATAGTATCGAAGATCAGTTTGTTTTTGAAGAGATTGACTACAATAGTTCAGACGAAAATAATACGAACAATGACATTAACGAGACGAGTGATAGTACAGACAGTGAAGATGAACAGAATGTTGCTGGTACAAGTTATTGCAATAATAAATATTCTTTCTAAAAATTGTCTCATAAATTTGGTGTGCGTCTTATCGTCCGGTGCGTCTTATGGTCCGAAAAATACGGTATACTAGCGTCGGCGAATCAATGCAGTTACGACACACGACGTAACAAACGATTGCATTGTTCCAGACAATACATTCTTTTGTTACGTCGTGTGACGTTACTGCGTTGATTCGCCGACGCTAGTTTACTATGTTTCTGAACACACAAATAAATTAAACACTGCCTAAACTTTAAACGGTGTTTAATATATTGTCTCTGACAGTCCTGTTAGTTTCTATGTATGACCTTTTTTATGTATTTTTGCTTTTGTGGTGTGCCGCGTAATTTTAGAAAGAGCTTTGGAATGCCGCGGAATTCTACGAAAAGGTTGTGAAGCACTGGTGTAGATAAATACAGCTTTGTCATTGTTATTATTTATTAGTAATTTAAATTTAAGATAATTTTGTTTTATGTAATGTAGATAGTATTATTATAAATGAACAAAAGGCAGATAAATATGTACTATCAACGACAATATATCTAATGTACACATTTCTATCAATAATTTCATATCTAATAACCATGTAAATCAATGATATTTAATAATTTTATTACTGATTATTTTGCGGGGATTCACAGAAAATAATTAGTACAAGATATTAATTACAAATTATGGAAAATTATATTATCATTTTCTAAGGAAGTCTCGCTTCGGATACTTAGAATTTAGAGCGTTAAACAGAATAACTGGATAGGGTTCTACGAAAAGTCCAAGATACCAAACACTGTGATCTACAGGTCAACGGATACCACAAGATTTTAACCCTTTACCACATAGTGTGCCATATATGGCACATTCCGATTTTTATTTTTTATTTTACTTTTAAAACTGAATCAGAACGTTACTTCATGAATGTTCATATATGCCACATACACAGCAATGGATCCTGCAGTATCTCGAAGTAATGGGCTGCAATAGATTTCAGGATATCAAGAGGAATTTGCACTTCAACGATAACTCTGAATTTATTGAGAAAGGACAACTAGAAGATACGACCTTTTCTTTCAAAAATTCGAGGGCGACTGCTTTTAATCCCTAATGAAGAACACCTAGCAATTGACGAGCAAATAATACGGAATCATTTTCTTTTGTAACATAATGTAGAATCATAATGTTCCATGTATGGCACAAATCCTAAATTAATATTTTAATTATTATTTTTTCATAAAAATAATAATTAATATTTTAAATATATTTTTTGAATTAATTTTTCTATCAATAAGAACCAATGCTAATGAATTATTTCAGCCAAAAATAAAAATGCAGTAAAGGGTTAAGATACGCAGATGAATCGAATATTATTTCAAATAAGGTTAAAGACGTGGTATACCCAGGGCCACCGCGTGCGCGTTTCAAGATTGCACCACAGGCGGCTCAACAAAATGACGACATTTTTGCTCATTACTTGATTTTGGAATATTTTTTTTAAATATCAAGGACAACTTTGATTTTTTAAATGGTAACGTATGTCAAGTTGGGTGTCTTTGGATAGAGTTTTTGAAAAAAATACAACTTTTACTTAGCCGACCGGCGTAGCGTAGTGGCAACACATGCGCTTTGCGTTGCTAAGGTCTCGGGTTCGAATCCCGTTCAGGCATGGAATTTTTCAAAGAATAAGATTTGTCCTGGATAATTGCCGAAACAGCAAAGGCCATAAAAAAAAAACTTTTACTTAACCATTTTTTTTTAAATGTCTTTTACGGTTTGCGAAAACATCTCTATAACGACTCTTTTTATTTTAATGACCTTTGCTATTATAACGACTTGAAAATAAAATATTTTTAGTTACAATAACTTAAATATTAAATAACCAATAAAAAATATAATAAAAACAATAATAAAAAAATTAAAAATATAACACTTTCAAGTCATACTTGAAAGTACGACGAAAGAACGACTTGAAAGTGAAATATTACTAATTACCTACTGTTTTTATTACGCTCCGAGCTACATATAAGAGTAAGGATGCAAAAGTGTTTAAATAAAAGTGGAAGGCACTTAGAACACCTGTAAATAAAAATATTTTACTTCCAAGTCGTGTAGACCTGTGTTTCTCAATCAAAATATATAATTTTATAACGCGGACCACTAATAATAATTATTGATTAATTTTTTGCAAGAAAATAAATATATTAAATGTGCTGCTAAATACATTTATTATATTTGTAGAAAATCACAGAAAGTTTACAGAAAATAAACAAAATATAAATTATTTACATAAAAAATGTGCATAAAAAATATCAACAAAAAAAAAAACGAAAAATACACATACACTTTTGGTGGACCACTAAAATTTTTCTACGGACAACTTGTTTAGAAACACTGGTGTAGACTGTGATATTCGGTAATTGATCGCCCTGAGTCTGTTCAATTTTTCGAACAGACTTTTTATCTTCTTTATTTGTGTTTGTGCAAGATTTCTTTAATTGAGTATGCGTATTTTTAGTTTGTTTATTGTCTAATTTATTGTTTTTAATATGTAGTGTAGTCATTTAGATGGGCTGCGTTAGGCGCCAATAGCCTTTGTTGCTGTGCGCCAAAAAATTTAACTAACTACAACAAATTCCAAATCGTTGTAGACAATATATTTCGTAAACCGTAAAAAATATTGAAATAAAAGTTGTTTCTTTTCAAAAATTCTGTCCAAAAAACTGCCATTCGATTTTTTTGGGTAAACTTATTTTAATATTATCGCGGACCGAAGGTTGAGAAACACTGAACTATAGAGTTCTACTTTCCTTTAATAAACCTAGACAACCAGAACAACTCAGTGTTTAAAAAGTAAAATATTACACAAATTTTTTGTTATAATGCTAATAATGGTAAATTAAAAATATGCAAGAATAAAGATATCCGAAAACTGTACTCAACAGGCTCACGAGTTTGAGCACCCTCAAGAGCTCAAAAAACAAGCGGTTTTAAGGAATATACTTGAGTTGTAAAGCTGAAGATTTTTTTTTTTAAATCATCACTTACATTTTGAAAGTGAGGACCTTTTTTTTAAGTCAAGACTTGCATTTTGGAAAATAAAGTGGCCTTGTACCGAGTAATTTCACGATTCTTATCCTTTTAAGACAATTTTGTCAATTTTTCTTCTAAAGAAGAAGAAGTAATGAAATAACACTAAAAAAGATCATTTTAAATTTAAATATAGTATAAATTCCCACAGCAGGGCGTTATTTCTATCGTATATACAGCTGTGATTATTGAGATTTATTATTGAAGAAGTCGGTTAGCAAAAGCATGTTATAATAAAAGTAAAATTAAATAGCGTTTATCGAAGTCTTACTAAACATGCATGGAGCATGAAAAATGTTACTTCAAACCAAACATTTTAAAATCATTAAACTCTTGGTTCTGTCTATATTCCGGTGTTTCTCCGAGACCTCTATTTATCATTAAAACACCTGCGATAAAGGTGACCTTCACAGAGTTCAAATAAGATTTCGTGACAAAAGGACAACTCCGAAAGGAACAATTCAGAATACATTTCCTGTATAATTTACGGAGAGCGCTCCAAAACTTAATTTTTCCTCTAGGCTGTCATTAATTTCTTTAAGTAAAAACCATTTTTAATGCCAAGTTTAAAATATTCAAGATATATCGGAATACTGGAAATCCAAATTCATAAATATATACATAAAATATTAAATCTCCAAGCCTAAGTACGTCCTAATGCTACTAATAAGTAATTTTGAAAATAATTTAGATAAGAAAGCTATTAGACAGGTTTTTTAAATATACAAACATGCTCTAATGTCTAAAATAGTAGTTTTAAAATGAAATAAAAGTTGTTAAACAACAAAATAAAAATAAAACTAATAAAAATTACATAATATAATGATTTCATAATTCAAGTCATCGCTAAACCAGTTTTAAGATCTGCGTGTTTTAGTCCTTGACATAAGTCCATTTGAAAAAAATTGATAAATCTGAAAGTTTCAATGTCGACATGTTCATTTAAAAAGGAAATATTCGAATTAAAAATGCAGATTTTTTAAGTTGACTCAAAAATTGTGTTAATGGAATAGGAGTAGAAAAAGACAAGTGAAATGCATTGTTGATATTATTTTTGATATTCAAATAGTTGATTACCATAATAAATCAAATCAATCTGATTAAGCAAAAAATAAAATAATTAACAGGGCCGGTGCTATAAAATTTGGTGACTGCGCTGAATCAGTGGCACAATTTATTTTTTTGGATCGACTAAATTTTCAATTTTATCTAAAAAAATTAATAAAAACGGACAGAATGAGCAAAAAAAAAAGCTGACAGATCATATACACTAAAAAAAAGGATACCTGATGAACCGATTGGGTGAAAAAAAGGAAACCTGAAGGGCCGACCTAGAGAGAGATAAAAGAAAACCTGAAAAAACGAATGACAAAAATAGAAAACCTACCGAATGAGCATAACAAAAAGAAACCTGACAAACCGAATGATAACAAAAAACAAAAAGAAAGCTGACAGACTAAATAATTATAAATGAAAAATAAACCTGACAAATCGAATGAGCAAAAAAAAAAACTGATAATAATACTAATAATAATAAACACTTTATTCACCAAATTTGATGCACCAAATGACTAAAAAAAAAGAAACCCCAACAGACCAAAGACCTTAAAAAAAGTTAACCCGACAAAAACAATGAACAAAAACAAAGAACAAAAACAAAAAAAACTGAAAACGTACGGAACGAACAAAACAAAAGAAAACCTGACAAACCAAAAGAGCAAAAAAAAAAAATTATTTACTAAATGACTAAAAAAAAGAAACCCAACAGACCAAAGACCTTAAAAAATGAAACCCGACAAAAACAATGAACAAAAACAAAAAAAAAAAGAAAACGAACGGAATGAACAAAACAAAATAAAACCTAACAAACTAAATAAGCAAAACCAAAGAAAACCTGAGAAATCGAATGAGCAAAAAAAAAGTAAAGCTGACAAACCAAATGATTTAAAAAGAAAAAGGAATTGACAAACGAAAGGACAAAAAAAAGAAACCCAACAGACGAATGACTAATAAAAGAATATTAAACCTGACGAACTGAGTGAGCAAAAGTAATTCTGATGGACCGAATGAGAAAGAAAGAAAAATGAAGAAAACCAGACAGAAAAAAAAGGAAACGTAATTCGTTACGTCTTCTTTTTTTTAGCAAGAAAGAGCAAGTTGACTTATCAAATGATTTAAAAAAAAGAAAAGAAACCTGACTAATCAAACGATCAAAATAAAAAAAAGAAAGCTGACAGACTAAATGACTAAAAAAAAAAAGAAACCTGACGAACCAAGGAAATCTGACAGATCAAATGACAGAAAAAAAGAAACCCGACGAACTGAATGAGCAAAAAAAGGAAAAAAAAACAAAATATCTGACAGACCAGATCCCCAAAAACAAAAGAAAAAAAAAAAAAAACAAGATGGAAACCTGACGAACCAAATGATCAAAAAAAAAGTAAACTTTCTTGGAGCCCCTTCCAATTCGATGAGGCCGTTGTCACATAAGTGACGTGCCACCTCATCTATGAAAGAACTCACATTGAATTCAAGCGACTCTCTTATGAGATGGGCTCATTATTTGAAAGTGTATAAGAAAAAAAAATTAAACAAATTTTACTGGGACTTTTTTCCTCATCCACCATACAGACCCGACCTCGCGCCATGTGAACATTTATTCCCACATCTCAAAGAACTTTCTTGGTAGTAGACGCCTGAAAATGACGACAAAGCGAAAACGACAATGAGAAACTGGTTGAACTCACAATTGGCACAATGCGGCTGATTTTAAGGAGAAAATTATCCAAAAACTAGTCAAGTCAAGTACCAAGTACCTCAATCTAAATGGTGATCAAGTAGAAAAATAAGTAATGATATGTTTTAACAATAAACACGGTTTTCATTGAAATGTATAGAGTTTTATGTTGCTAAAAATCAAACTTTGGACGACCCTTGTATTTTGTTATATTTCAAAACAGCAATGAAAACAGCTACAAAAAAACCTTAACAAACAAACAACAAAGACACAAAAGAAATAATAAAAAGCTTTTCATCCGTGAAAAATCCCATTAATCAAGGATATAGTCATTGAAAAATAATCATTCTTCTGTTACTGTTATAAAATCATTTGATACGGTTGTAAATAAACACTGCTGTTATAAAATACGTTTATCGAGTATTTTCGAGAAGCTATTCTGTTAATGAGTAAATACAATAAATTGTTACAGTTGATTACTAAAAGGGGAATTAATGCGGATATATCCTAGACAGGGAGTCAAGAGATGGGGAAGCCGGTACAAATTACCAGGGCTCCTGCAGACTGAAGGACCCAGGAATGGATTATAATTTTTGCTAATCACTATCCAACAGTGGCGTGTAGGGATTGTAATACCGGTAAATCGCGAAAATATCCCTATATTTTTTACCGGTAATTCGATAAATTACATATAGCGAATCTTATCACATACCAATGAATGAAAATGCTTCGGCCGAGCGAGCGAATTTAATCAAATTCGGTCGTCTCGGGGCTAGTGTGTTTTTAAGGCTAGTACACACTAGTAGACATGTTGCGCAATTCTGGTCTCTGAGACGTGTCTCAGGTTGTCTACGAGACATGTCTATAGACCAATCCCCGTCTACGGACCTGTTGCGAGACCAAAATTTGCAGGTCTAAAGTCTCCCGATCGGAATGGGAGACCGCATGCAACATTAGACATGTTGCGCAACATTTTGACAGTGTGGACGTCACTTAAGATATTCTGAAGGTGTACATGAGGCTCGTGAATGAGTCTCTACTTGCTAGAAAACGCAGTGTGACTGCCAGTCGAAGAGAAGCTGGGATGGTTTCTCTAAATTTTGTTTCTTGCTTCATTATTATCCCTCCAACCATCAGAAGCAAATGTTCAAAATCAGTAGGCATCAGCCGGGTGAAATTCCGAAAACCCATGGCGTCTTCCAGTCTTAATTTATTTAATAATGCATTACCGAACCTAGGTCCTTTTGCGAGCACTTCGCGCGTCCACCAACGTTTACGTTTTCGCGTTCTTTCACTTGTAATTAGCACTAAGCAGAAACTCATTCCACACAAAACAATGTCCTCCATGGTGGACTGCGAAGATGAGACTGAGAAATTCACATCGTAGTGTGGACGCTAGACGAGACAAAAAACGGTGTCTCTAGATGGTCTATCGATAGGATGACCATTTTTTTAAGAAGGCAATGCGGGACGGAGCAAAAAAAAAGGTCCTCATCTCCCAAATCCAAGTGAAGAGCAAAAAACAAAGGTCCTCATCTCCCAAATCCAAGTGAAGAGCAAACAAAAAAAGGTCCTCATTTCCTCAAATACAAGTTACAATGCGGGACAAAATGTTAAAATGCGGGACTTTTGCGGGACGCATCTTAATGCGGGACAAAATGTTAGAATGCGGGACAGTCCCGCCAAAAGCGGGACGAATGGTCAACCTATCTATAGACCGTCTCTAGACGGTCGATAGATAAATCGCGCAATATGGTCTACTAGTGTGTATTAGCCTTTAAATCGCGGTTCTCTATATTGTATACACTGCCGACGCGTCACGTGATTACATGGCTATATACAGGCCCTTGTACTGAAGAAAACCTTTGAGGGCGTCTTACTTGACTTCCAACGGTACGTAACTGACCAGAAGCACAAGAAGAAATCGAACTTGGATCTGGCAATGAAGAAAATTTAACTCTGGAACTCAAGCTCGTGAACCCTCCTAGGTACGCGTCTGCTGTACATACCAAATTTTAAACTTAAAATAACTATCAATTTTATTTAATCTTTCAATTATAAACCTTTGAAGAGATTTGAAATGTCTAAAAGTCAAATATTTGAAGATATTTTATCGCTTTTATCACCTTTAATTGTGTAAATATTTGCAAAAACAAAATTTATTGTAATAATAACAAAATATTTAATATATATAAGGATTATTAATACTTTAAATCATTGAATAAAAATACTAAAAGAAGGCTTTATGAATTTATTCATATACATTTTTCTGACGGAAATTATAAATCATAAATAAAAGACAGAGCTAAAAAGTTTCTAATTATTTTAACATTTAATATAAAAATTACCTAAAATTTTGATATCTTGTCAAAATGGTTAGCTATACTGTCTGCGGCCGAGCAAAAACACAAAATACAAAGACTAAAAGAAGAACTTTTCATTCGTAAGTATTTTCTATTCATATTATGTAATTGAATTAATGAGATTTTGATAAATCTCAACATACACGTTACATATGGACAATGGCATACCGTCATAATTTTCTGTTATAAGTTCTGTATGTATTTATTTACTTGTATGTATCATTAATTTTATAATAATAAATTACAGATGTATAATACTGTTAAATTTATTCTTTGTATGTCCTATCTTTAGTTTCTTTTGAAAATATCAAGATTGGTATATTTTCTTTTTGTACCGATAACAATTATTTTAATAAATGGCCCTACGTCACTGTACATCCAGAAGCTATTCTACACCATTTTGAAAGACCATCTTGGTCTTCCTAAATAGCATGTAATAATCCTTTTAGTATTTTTCTTCAATGCTTTAAATGATAAAGTATTATCAAAATTTTGTTAATGTTGGTCGCAACTTTTTGAATCACACCATGTTTAACTTGTTTTAATACATCTGATAAAAGATAGCAGATAAATTAAATAAAACATTACTGATAACTATTGCCAAAATTACGCATTTCCAATAACATATTGTAAACAATAATTAGAGATATATTAAATGTTAATTTGGCAACAACATTGCCCATTTGTCAAACTATTAACCCCTCAATTACTAATTACGACATTTTGGAATGTTAATTACGTTAATTGGCATATAATTTTAACCACTATTGAGAGATTAACTAAATGTAAATGGTTTGGATAGGTCGTGTACTGAGAAAGAAAAAAAATAACCTGGCAAAAGTATTGATAGTGTGAAATCTTGAAAGAAAACGAAAAGTTGGTCGTCCAAAAACCACCTGGCGAGCTACAATCATACAAGAAGCCAAAAAGAAGACAAAATCCAAAATTAAACGAGAAATAATAGATTTTATTTGTAGTAGAGGCGCTAGATTATTTTTAGATTTAGTAACTCAAGATAGTTTCGCAAGAAGTTGTAAAATTTATTTAACAAGTCTTTTGTTCCTATACTCTATTTCAGAAAGATTGATAGTAATAAATCATTTTGTCAGGCAGATACCAGTGGCGTGCACATTTTAAACACGTTTAAATCAGCTGTGGCCACCACAGGACCGACCTCCATCATAAAGTACTTATATAAATTACATTCTAGCAGCAGAGTAGAAATAACTTGACCTAATATTTTCTAACAGAGATATTATTTATCATGACCATGGAAACGTTACATATAAATATGAAAAAATTGAGACTTGGAAAAAATTTCGAAAAATTTTACAGAAATTATTCGAAATTTTTCGTTTTATAAAAAAACGTCTCAAATAAAAGTTATTAGTTATTGCTTTTATAGCAACTTTTGTTTAATAAATTTTTTCGAGATATTTTTCTGTTGTGAAATATTCGCAAAAATCTTAAAATTGACACGAGCAAACTCCCATTTTTGGTCAACCGATTTTTACCAAAAGTTGATCAACTCGTGCCATTGATGGCAGAAGCTTAAATATGAAGTTTCATAAAAATTCTTTCAGCCGAATTTGCTCTGCACATGTACACAGACAGACGGACAGACGGACAGACAGACGGACAGACAGACGGACGGACGGACAGACAGACGGACGGACAGACAGATCGACAGACATCATGCTAAAAATAGGCAAACTGGCGTTGCTTTTATTTGAACATCATTGTCCGAATATACGTACAATACCATTAATAAGAATAAAGTACACGAAGGATCTTTTTGTACCGAATTGAAATTGACATATCCTGAATACAGGGATCTGCATTCAGGACCCAACACTATTTGAATAAAGACCAAATAGACTTATTCTACGACTACGTAGGTGTGTCGCGAAATTTTTCTTTGGAAAATGTGCCACGAGAGTAACAAGATTGAGAAACACTGATCTAGACAAAAACAGAAGAGGTAACAGTCCTCCATTATACCCTTTTCACACTAGAACTTTAAGACGAGTGAACTTAAAGTTCACCGATGTTTAACATCGGTATGCTTTCACACTTGATGTTTAAATCTCTGGTGCTGTCATCAGCTACAGTAATTTTGTACTTAAGTTACCGTCATGAAATTACCAGTTTTGAACTGTCTGCGCAGACGCACATTTTGAATTATTATAAACAAATATGGATATTTCATTTCATTCTACAATAAAGACACTACAATAAAGAATATATTACACCTGTATTAACATGTAAGTCGATACATTTTATCTCAATTATTGTAGCTCTGTATTTTATTAAACACATTATTAAAATAAATAATTTTATTATAAAAATAAGTATAAACTTCTTATAACGTCAATATAATACAGTATTTTTGTTTATGATAATATAAAATGTTGAAAGCACAAATTCAAAGAGTATTTTTTTATAATAGAAATTATGTTGGTAATGCGGACGACGTTTAAGACGCAGATCTGTCTTAAACATCGCTTGTATTTAGACGAGGCCATACGGTTTCACATTAGCGTTTAAAGACTCATTCACTTTAACATCCGATCTTAAAGTTCTAGTGTGAAAAGGGTATTAGATTCACTTTTATTCTTGACACTTTCACAAATAATCTGCTTTCAAATTCGAGTTAAAACAGTTTATAAATGAACAAAATTATCGCATATTTAAAATTTTCAATATTTGGCCCAGCTAACAAAAATCCGATGAACTAACTGAAATAAGCATCTTTTACAAAAAGGAAATACAGTTGATTCCGCTTAATTGGGACACATCGGGACTTAGGCATTTTGGCCCAATTAAGCGGTTGCCCCAATTAAGCGAATTTCACATTAAATTAAACAATACATATTTTTCTTTCAATAATTTTACTTTATAAACTCTTGGACAAAACTATAAATTACATATAACCAAAAAATATAAACTTTTAAGAAAAAATAATAATAAATTCCAAAATAAAATAATAAATAGGTACATAAAATTTAATTCAATGCAAAAATGCGTCAAGTGTAGTCTGTCTTTTGTTTTTGTAACATTTCACTTCTACAAAATCAGCACAGGTGTTCAGTGCGGATGTAGGGCTCCCTTCATTTCCTTCCTGCATAAAATAACGCTGTAATATTAAATTCTTTGTACATATTTTTTCTTGAGAATATGTGTAACATAATATGTACTGTGATCTTAAATTTACTGTCCCAATTAAGCGGAATTTTGTCCCAATTAACCATGTAAATTTACTGTTGGTTCCTTGGTTTGGTTTCTGTTCTTTGAGATTTGGCCCAAATAAGCGGCTGACCAAATTAAGCGGTGGCCCAATTAAGCGGAATCGTCTGTATTTATTTTACAAAGCCCGAAATAAATCTTATTTAAGCACTTATATTAATATGAGTTAGTTTTGTCCATAAGTCCACCAATTTAATTTTAAAATTCCAGTACTAACCTTCAGGTTTAGTTGGTATAAAATCCAAAGTCCTAGTCTTCGCCCTAAGATTTTCTCCTGTTCCATCAATCCAAACATACATAGCCTGACACATACCATCAGGTATGGGTAGGTCTAGGTATTTCGGCAGGATGGATTTATCCAATGCCGCATTAGGCGAATGTTCCAATGTTGGATTCGGCATCCTGCCCTGAGAAACAAAACACTATGTTACCACAAAACAACTGACAAAATCCAATACTTGATGACAGTATATAACATTGATGGGTTCAACTCTGGAGGGGATTATCACTTGATAGTAGGTGGGGATATGAAATTATATTCAGGGACATTTGTTTTTTAGATTACATAGATGTGATTGGTACAATTGAGATAGTTAATATTAATTGAAAATTGGGGGATAAGCTTTTGATGCGCCGAAATTAAACAAATAGGGCACCAAACAGCAGTTTATATTCTGTAGAAGAGCTTATTACTAAAAAGATATTGTAAATTAAAATGATCCCCTTCGCAATAAGCCAATGTAGCAGCTTCCAACGTATTTTGCAGTTCTGTGGTGGGTTTACGACGAATATAATTCTATCTGTATAAAAAAATGTATGGAAGTGTGAATTTTCACACATTTCAGGGTTTTGTAAATATGTGTAAGAGTCCAACAGAATTCTAGATGCCTAGGACAATATTTCTTCTGTAATTAAATCAAAATCAACAGTTTTTTGATAATAATTTTTATTCGTTATTTGAGAACTAAAAGATTATATTTCTTAATGGCCAATAAAACAATATAATTTTTAAAAAAGCTTCTATTTCATTTTTTTTAAGCAAAATTTAAGTAATTTGCAAAAATTTCGTCACAATAAAAGTTAAATTAAAAAAATCCCAGCGTTTTTTCTGCATTTGCTTCATATTCAAGTCTTCATTAAATTAAAAAGAAATATATTATATTTCTGGCGTAATATAACGGATTCATTTTTTCAATTCCATAAATGTATTTTTCACAATTAACAATGTGTTATTTGATTTATAAGTTTGTCACTACTATAAATGATTTATTCCTCTTTGATACCTTAAAAACAAAAACTAAAGTAATTCAAACAATTGTTTGAATCACGACGTATAATAGTAGGCGGAGGTAGTAGGCCTACTACACGCATGAACTCGGTTCTCAGTAGTTATTTTTTTTTATTATATAAGAATATATTAATATATAATAAATTTATAAAAAATAACAATATAATTACATAAAAAGAAATGTAAATAAGATAGCCATAAATACAAAAAATCCATAACATTATTAGCCATAATTTAGCCATGAATTAAAAAAAAAAATAATTTTTGTCAAAAAAAAGCAATATTTGCCAAAAACCAAATCTGATCAGAAATTTCCAGTACATTTCCAGTTTAGATCAATACAGATTACTTGGAAATTTTAAGATTTTTAGTTTAACCCCTTTGCATTAAAAGATGCGCGATAGTGATTATTTTAGAACATTTTTGGAAAAAAAGTATTAAAATAAAATCATTTTGAAAAACTACTTTTCGTTCCTTAATATACGTTTTAACAGCTTTCTTTTGATACCACACAATGAATTTTAAAAAAATAATAAATTTTCAACGAAACAAAAAATCGATATTTTTCTAAAAACTAATCTGATCAAATTTTCGTGTTAAAATGCTCCGGTTCCTATCAATGTACATTATTGATTTTTTTCAGATTTCAACCCCTCTGGGAAATAGGGTGGGAGACAAAAGGTTTTTGACATGTTTAGCGAAAATCCCATAAAATTTGCTTGTTTATTCACTCGTTAAGAAATTTTATTGTTTTTTATTTTATAAGCCAGAAAAAAAAAATATTTAAAAAAATATATTTTTCATTATATACATATTTGTTTATATTTATCTCGTGATGTGTATTTTTGAACTCTCAGTATTTTTCATAAATGTAAGTCAAAGAGTTGTATAAGCATGCCAGATTTCAACTTTCGAGGTCCAGTCGTATGGACTTAATTTATACCGTACAAACGGACAGCTACATGAGTGACGTTATAAGGGATTTTTGGTCACACCTATAAAATCCTAAAAAGACCTGTCTGAAGGAGATTGGGAAAATAAGGTCTGAAGGAATCGGGAAAACGCCAAGGAGAATATAACAGCGAATAATATAGAAAAAGTAAAATTTGTCAATTTAAAAAATGTATGCGGCAATAATTTTCTTCGTCTTTGAAGGAATCATAATATTTCAATACGACTCTTCGTAGATTGGCAGCCAAAAATATTTTGTTTTTGATCTCAATCAACGCAGTTTTTAGAACAAACTACTTTATTTTATTTTTACATTTACATAATTGTGATGTAATATTGTTATTAATATACTTTGTTTATCTTTTGTTACTTAAAATTTAAAACAAAGATAAATAAAAAGTACCTGTTGCGAAGTAGTTATATAAAATAATAAATGTATCACTGATACTATAATAAAGAAAATAATGGATAACAAGAAATAATAAATATAATTTCTTTTTGAGAATTCAGAATTTTTCTTGGAGGGGGAGGGCTGGAGTAAAAAAAATCTTAAGAGGCTCAGAAGCCAATATTTTTTGTTGGGACTGAATCTCGTTTAATTACAAGACAAGTATGTCCCTTAAAAACGTGTTTTTTAAGTTTGAGGGCGGTCAACCCGCGAACCCCCCCCCCCTTATGCTTGACTGTGTATGACTATACTTATATCCATGGAAACATTGGAAAAATCTAGAATTCTTTAGAAAAACATGGAACATTGTAACAACCGAGCCGAGTTTACTTGGTAACGATATGTTTTTATATTTTTACTCGGTTTGTAAGTCTTGTCCAGGCAAGGTACTGACAGTTTGTGCCTCTGGGCGAAAAGTATTGTTAGTATTCCGTATACTAGTGTAATATTTAAAGTGTTAATAAATTTTACCTTCTGGAACATTTTGCGTATTTATTTGAAGAACCCGAACACGTTACATTATGTTAACTTTTACGGAAGTGTAGTTGCGTTAACTTCTTTGATATAACACGCACATCTCGCCAGTTTTATAATATTACAGCAGTGTAAAAATGTCCAGAATAAGCATGTAACTCTAACTAACCTCTAAAATCCACACTATTTCAAGTTTAAAATTAAACTTTTTGCTTGTTTATCCCCAAATCATTTTATTCCTTTATGGATTTAAAAAGAACTAACATTATTCAAGATTTTAGGATGTTTATACCAATATATTTGTCTTATAATAAAAAGTAAGAAACTCACCAGAGACATTTTGTGAGAATAACAAGTAGCACGTTATCTATGCAAAGAACAGAATACACTGACTGTAGGTATGACTAAATGTAACTTAAGTCGACTTGTCTCTACCCAAAAAGTAAATAAGCAACTTAATGCATTAGATAAATATATTTATCGAAGTGCAAATAATGTCATAAACTTCAGAAATGAGTATTTAGATAGACTCTTCATTATAGTATGGGTGCTAACTCAATTTTTGGACATTGACTTAGGTTGGTATTTATTATTTATAATATGCGTAGTTGTACTAAAGTGCATTTTGATAATTTGTAAATATTTTTCTGACTACAGGCATATCTATGGTGGCCAGAAGGTCTCTTTTAGAGAAAAATAAGTTATGATATTTGAGGAGGTAACATTAAAAACTTCCTCTTTGTTGAATCTTCTATATTAATCAAAGTGGAAGCTATATCTGTTTTTCTTTTTTTATTTTTCGGTCTCATATTTAGTTTCTACACGTTTCAGATGGTTATAAAATAATATCAGCGAAAAAAAACAATTTTTGTCTGTCCGAGATTCACGCAAAAATGGCTGGGCATATTTTCACGCAATTTAGTATGATAATAAAGTAAAACCAGGATTCGAACATAGACTATAAGGCATCACAAAATTTTTAGGCTACGGGGGTGTTTCGGAGTTAAAATATTTCTATTTAAGTAATATAAAACTTAAAATATCACCCTTATTATTGACTTAACAGAAAAAAATAAACAACAAAAATTGTTTATATTAAGAAAACTAATTTTTGAACTTCGCAAATATTAACCTAATTGAAAAAATGTATTGAACAAAAAAGACATATTTTCTAAGTATAACATTTTTTGTTTTATATACATATATATATATACCTATTTCTGTTAAGTCAATAACAAGGGACATATTTTACGTTTTTAGGATTTTGTAAGTATGACCAAAAAACTGTCTGTCTGTCTGTCTGTCTGTCTGTCTGTCTGTCTGTCTGTCTGTCTGTCTGTCTGTCTTTCTGTCTGTCTGTCTGTCTGTCTGTCTGTCCGTCTGTCTGTCTGTCCGTCTGTCCGTCTGTGTGCACGTGCAGAGCAAATTCGGCTAAAAGGATTTTTATGAAACTTCATATTTAAGCTTCTCTCTCTCTCTCTCTCTGTCTGTCTGTTCGGTAAAAATTGTAGCCAAACGGCTAAACCTAGGGAGTTGAAATTTGGCATGCTTACACAACTCTTTGACCCGCACATAAGAAAAATACTAAAACATCTAAAAAACATAAACAATACAAATATCTGCTCATCGAAAAAAAAAATATCTGAATAGGGTATCAACTGAAAGCCCTTAGTACGTGGATTAATGATCAAAATTTTATTTTTGCAAAATAAATTATTTTGAAGCGATTATTGCCAAAATTGTGCAAAAAAAATTTGTCCCACCCCCTGTAGCTCAGATGGTTTAAACTAAAAATCTGAAAAAATTCTAATTAATGTACATTAGTGTGAACCGGAATAGTACAATAGGAATTTTTGATCAGATAATGTTTTCGGAAAATAATGCATTTTTTGTGCTTTTTGTTGACTATGTACAAAAGTTATAATTATGTAACACACTAGACTAGAAGACGTATCCTGGTCTAATGGTTAGCTTGCTCGCTTGCTACGCAGAAAACTAGGGTTCGCTCCCGAGCAAAGGAGACAATTTTATTTTTTGTATTTTTTACATTTTTATTTTGTTTAAACTATTTTGTCAAAATTCTAGTTATATTCTGGCAAATACTGCATTTAATTTTTAAGAGTAATTTAGTAACCAATTGGAATTGTTGGAATTATATTTTCATTCTATGTGTCATGTATACGAAACCAGAGGGGCGAAACATGACTTAAAACAACCATTGGAAACCATGGGTGCAATTTTCAAAATCTTAATGAACCTTGCTATATATATATATAAATAAAAAATACTGCACATATTTAGAAACCTAAATAATGGTATTAGGTATTCGATTTAAAATTAACAAAAAATATTTTAACATAAAATTTGTTTTTAAAGCTCTTAGATTAACAGATGATAAATTATTTTAAAAATATCGTTCATTTTGCCGTGATTACTACAAAGCAAAATTTGTCCTACACACTCAGCATGCCGCCTTCACTTATATACCTGCAAAACCCTGAAATGTGTGAAAATTCACACTTCGCATCAATTTTAACACTTTTTACCGCGCGTCAACATATATAAGGGAGGTATTGTGATCATACCGATTTTGACATTTCGAGATTTCGATGGATCTTCACGAATTGAGGTCCTTACATAACGTTTTGACTATTTTTAGCATGATGTCTGTCGGTCTGTCTGTCCGTCTGTCTGTCCGTCTGTGTACACGTGCAGAGCAAATTCGGCTGAAAGGATTTATATGAAACTTCATATTTAAGCTTCTGCCATCAATAGCCCGAGTTGATCAACTTTTGGTAAAAATCGGTTGACTAAAAATGGGAGTTTACTCGTGTCGATTTTAAGATTTTTGTGAATATTTCACAACAGAAAAATATTTCGAAAAAATTTATTGAACAAAAATTGCTATAAAAGCTATTACTTTACTTAAAGTACTTTACGATGGCGGTCGGTCCTGTGGTGGCCACAGCTGATTATTTTAGTGTGAATTTTTAGTATATTGACTACAATAAAAAATATGTCTCTTCAAACTGTATAGTGCTTTGGAAAAGTACTCATCCTTATTAATAACTAGAAATGCATTAGTTTTTGGACGACTCTCGTTTATTTTTAAAGTTTCCTTGAAGCCATTTGTCAAACTCAACTAGGTCATTGAAGGATAACATTATCAAAACAAATAAATCTGCATTTCTTATTAAATAAATAGGACGTAGTTTTTTTCATTGTTATGCTATTAATACTTGATAAAATAGTGTTAAAAAACCGATAACGTACCAAATAAGTAAAAATATAAAATTAACATCCTTCACGCGTAAATCAGAATTAAAAAAATACCAACTAATTGTAAGTACTATTAAAAGCAATTAAAATGATAACTGTCATCTATGTTTTTAAACTCAAATGAACCATAACCTTATTTTTATATTCTCATTAATATAAACAGCGAAACTACAGAACTTAAGCTAAGAAATCAGCTGTTAATGACGTAACATTCAAAGAATTGAGGTTATCTTTTTAAGTACGTCAGTGATCAATGTAAAAAATATTATTTTGAAAATTCATTGTTAATGCTTGGTAACATTATTTTATCAATGATAACATAAATATATCTGAAGGTGATTTATAAAGGATTTGATTTTATCTGATTTATTTGTTACTAAGAGACAAAATCACTACATATGTTGTTCTGCATTTACATTCTATTGAGAAGTGACATTACAGGGGACGGCGCTGTGATCAAAAATATATATATATATATATATATATATATATATATATATATATATATACAGGGTGTTTGTTTGAAACGGGGCACCCCGAAAATCTCCTTTATTTGTAAAGATACAAAAAAATTTCAGAACAAAAGTTAAACTAGACAAAAAGGCCCATCTAAAGGTTACTATAAGAATTCTGACGCACTTCCGGTTTCACCGGAAATGATGTCAACTTTTGATCTAGCATAGAGAATCGATAATTTTATATTTTTTTCCTAAAAGTACATTAAATTAGCTTTACAATGACACCAAAAAGTCATATTTTTATGTTTACCATTTCAAAATGGCGACCATTTATTTACAAAATAATAATCAACACAAGTTTTACAAAGTTGAACGTAGCAAGCTTTGAAAACAATAAAAAAAGAAACAAAATATCTCTAAAATAAACTATTTGACTAATAAAAAAAAACTAGTATCTGATATCAATTAAAATTTAAAAAATTCTAGCCTAGCAACTTGTTTTTATGCATTTGTTAAGGATGCATTAAGAGAAAGTAGAAATTCAAGTTCAAAACCAAGGTATCATACAAGGCAAGAGGACGTTACTGAAGCGATTAAATCTGACCTACGGAACTGAAAAACATGTTTTGGTTCCAGTTTAATGACCAAGTGCATTAAAAATAACCTAATGTGGCCAGTACATGGACTTTCCAAAACTAATTTGAACAAAAATCCCCTAGTTTACTCTGTCATCATCACAAATTACACAGGTCAACAAAAAAATATATTTTTTTTTTTGAGTCTTTATTTTAACGACTATTTTCTGTTTCTTTATATCGAAAAATAACTAAAACCTTCGATTATTTTTGAAAAACTTTGCTTTTGTACATTTTACAACCATCAATATATATTTATTTATTTTTATGACCATATAAGGAGAAGCGCGTTATATTAAGTAAGGGTGGGGCCGAGCGGGTGGAAAACAAGTGGCATTTCACTTACGTGTTTTTTAGTCAGTATGCGCATTGCATTGCATATAACGCATTTTGTGTGGCGGCAGATCCAAAAAAAAAGGCGTCAAAAAGTTGTAAACACGAGGTAGACTCATCCTGCTATATTTGCGGCGAATTTATCAAATCCAACCATCTTAAAATCCCCTATCACTGGCCAGGTATAATCATCATACTTTAATTTCTTTGAGCATTACGGAATGAGCCAAAGGAAGAGATGGAAATTTATTTCCATTGTGAAGAAAGACAGGTTTTAAACTTTTTGTAGAACTGTCTATGAAAAGACGCCAGTCAGAAGGAATGCATGAGATTCCGACCGTCTTGCATAGGCGGTTATACTAAATATCCTTGCTACCTTTATTTTTGTCGGACCACAAATAAAGAAAATAATGGCCAGTGACGAATTTTCACCGATACTCAATACTCATGAAAGGTTGCAGAATGTCCCTTAAAGTGCATATGTTACATGCTCACTTGGACCAATTTAAAGATAACATGGGAGCCTATTCGGAAGAACAAGGTGAACGTTTTCATCAAGACGTGATGGACTTTGAATGTCGTTATCAAGGGCAATACAATGAGAGTATGATGGGGGACTAATTTGGGGGCTAATAAGTCCATACAATCACAGAAGAAATACGAAAAATAATCATTTCTAAACTTTTTTATATATTCTGTTACAGTAGTTGTTTGTTTCGAATGGTTTTCTTGTAAATAAAACTGATTCAAATTCATAACAAAAGTTTGTATTATTTTTACATACAATAAAGGTCTGAAAAAATGGAAATTTTCTTAAAATCCGTAATTTCATTCTGATAGCTACAAAAGCAAACTTTTTCGGGTAAAACTATTTTTTCTTTAATTAATAATGTGGAAGAAATAAAAATCAGATATGCAGAACCCAGACTCAAAATTCCTGTTGACTGGTGTTATCTATAAACAGTAATTACTTTTTTGTAAAGTTGCATAATACCTATTCAAATTTAAAAAATGAGAGTTAAGTGAGCCTTAAACTTTTTAAAAGTCTTCTGGGACAAAAAATAAATGTATATTCTTTGTTATTCTAAGTGGTGATTTGCAATGTAAATAGAATGAAATAAAAGTTAAAACCATAAAAAATTACATTTACTCAGGAAGATATTACATTATTCTTATTTTATAGTTTTTATTCAAAATGCCTTGTGCATAAAATACAAACTGGAATTGTTTATTATTTTTATTTACACAAATTTTACATTGTACTTATTTTTTATTAGTTAAGAATGAAAAACAGTGTACGCAAAAAAAAATATGAAGTGATTTTCATATATATTTATAAAAAATTATAAATACAAGTAAACAAACCATTACAAAATTCTAGATTATTTCAGATTTGTAACAAATTGGAACTAAAATTTTACTATTTTTAGTTATCAACATAACATAGATAACTTTTTTTTTTAATTTGTACTTTCATCCCAAATTGTCTGTCGTAATCTAGTCATTAATCAAATACTCCTAGTAAAATAGTCAAAAAATGTGACCTCGCAATAAAAAAAAAAATAAGCGATAGCAAATTTTATCTAAAGGCATTTAAATATATAATAACAATTTAAAAAACATCATTTTTAAGATGTGTGCAAATGAAATATTTAAATAAAATATTTAAATTTCCAATTAGTATCATAATAAATTATTAATAATTAATTCTACTGAATATTTGAATTGCAAATATTTACAGGACCGAATTTAATGGAAAAATGTATTTTATCAAGGACCATCAAATAATAAATGCACTATGTTTCCAATTGTAAATACATAAAGCTGTTCATACATAAAGCTACAGAACTGAAGTCATCAAGATGGCTTACTATCAGCTGATTGTAACCTACAACAATGCTTAAAATATATTTATTTGTTGTTTAATTTATTCTAATTTGTAAATAACAGTCAAACTTCGTTGCTGAGCGCCAAAAATTTTAAATAACTTTTTTTACCGACCGCCAACATATATAAGGGAGGTATAGTGATCATACCGATTTTGACATTTCGAGATTTCGATGGATCTCCACGAATTGAGGTCCCTACATAACGTTTTGACTATTTTTAGCATGATGTCTGTCGGTCTGTCTGTCAGTCCGTCTGTCCGTCTGTCCGTCTGTCCGTCCGTCTGTCTGTGTACACGTGCAGAGCAAATTCGGCTGAAAGGATTTTTATGAAACTTCATATTTAAGCTTCTGCCATCAATGGCACGAGTTTATCAACTTTTGGAAAAAATCGGTTGACTAAAAATGGGAGTTTACTCGTGTCGATTTTAAGATTTTTGTGAATATTACACAACAGAAAAATATTTAGAAAAAATTTATTGAACAAAAGCTGCTAAAAAAGCAATAACTAATTACTTTTATATGAGACATTTTTTGATAAAACGAAAAAATTTTGAAAATTTTTTCGAATTTTTTTCATTCTTATGTGTAACGTTTCCATGGTCATGAGACAAAAGAGACATTTGTCTTGGGCTCGTAATTTTCAAGGGCCTGATTTGGGAAGTGAGGACCTTTTTTTGCTTTTCACTTAGATTTGAGAGGTGAGGACCTTTTTTTTGCTCTTCACTTGGATTTGGGATGTGAGAACCTTTTTTTTGCTCTTCACTTGGATTTGAGAGGTGAGGACCTTTTTTTTTCTCTTCACTTTGAACGCCTCTAGGGTGAGGGCCCGTGTAAATCAAAAAACTCTTGGGTCCGGCGATATCTCTGTTAGAAAATACTAGCCCAAGTTATTTATACTCTGCTGCTAGAATGTATTTTATACAAGTACTTTATGATGGTGGTCGGTCCTGTGGTGGCTACAGCTGATTTTTTTTATACATAATCTACTATTACACGATCTGCAGTTGATAAAAGCGCGTTATAACTAAATAGCAATGAACGATTTTATTTTGGTTTTTCTGTGCAGCAAAAATATGAAAAAATTACTTACGTAAGTGCCAAACCATACCATTTTATTTATTTATTTATTTATATTTTTTGCAAAAATAATTTCCAAAAACACTTTTAGGAAACTCAGAACTCATTAGTTATATTTTAAGAGTATTTTTATTTTATACCAAAATTCGAACTTTCTCTAATTATACCAAATAAAATATAATAAAAAAACAAACTCTGAATATTTATTTATTACCTAAAAGGTGTAAATTCGTGACTTTTTAATGTTAGGAGTAACTATAGAGGTATGAACATGCTGAAAGGAAATACATGTAATGAATATTCATAGCTCTATGATCAGCTGATATGTCACGTGCTAAATGTTTTGCTTATACAGGGAAGGCATTCATTTTAAGTTACAGGAACGGATTTAAAAAGTTTATATTGAAATTCAAAACATTTTTATGACGTCATATTAGATACGATTACATGGCATCCAAAATAGAAATAAGTTGAATTTAACCTAAAAAGCTATGCACTACACACAATGTATAAAATAGATATCTATAAGAAAATACAAGGTGTCTCAAATGAAATTTTATATTTATTTAGCTTACTGCGTGAACGCAACGTATCCGAGGGGCGCGGGGGTTATGTCAATCGGTAGCCTGGCTCTTGGGAATTCAATCGCTATGGAGCGTTTCTCGGGAGCAGACCGCGCGTTATGCGTGCGAGAGTTATACAAAAACGGTGATTCGGCGACTGTAGCGCGTAGAAAATTCTGCAGTATTCGAGGTTTTCGCCACTTAAATGATGCGCCAAGCATTCCTCTCATTCGACATTGGGTTAAAAAGTTTGAAGAGACTGGTACAACGCTGGATAAATCAAAATCCGGGCGACCTAGGTCATCAAGAACGGTAGAAAACGTGGAGAATGTTAATCAGTCTGTTTGTGACGACCCGAACCTTTCAATTCGGAAGCGCGCAAGTGCTTTAAATGTGCATAGATCATCATTACATCGCATTATGCACAAAGACCTAAAGCTGCACCCCTACAAAATTCAATTGGTGCAAGAATTAAAGCCCCAAGATGAAATTTTCTCAGGCAAATTGATCTCCCGGAGAGGTGACATAAATTGGCCTCCACGCAGTCCAGATTTAACCCCTATGAACTTTTTCCTATGGGGTTATCTTAAATCTAAAGTTTACGCCAATAAACCGACTTCACTGGCGCATTTGAAAGAAAATATCCGTCACGAAATGGCAGCCATCCCTGAGTCCACCTGTCGAGACGTCATAAGTAATTTTACTGTTCGATTAAATGAGTGCCGAGAACGCGAGGGTCTACATTTAGACGATATTATTTTTAAGAAATAAATCCCCAAAAAGTGTATTTTAATAATTAATAAACATTTTTTCTATATACGGCTTACTTTTTTTTTAATCGATCCACTAAATATAAAATTTCTTTTGAGACACCTTGTATGTAACTAAACACAAAACTGCTAAATAAACAACAAACTAAATACAAAAAGAATAGACAAAATTACTATAAGATAGATATGTGAACACAAGTGTCAGAACAAATCAGAACGTAACGTGTCGGCAAATGTAAACAAAATAAAATTTAGCGATACCAATACAAATATCCCTATATTAAATAAAAACTTAAATAAAAACTTTCATATTTGTTAATGTTCAAAATGACTATCGAACACAAACTAAATATGACTTCAATAGATATGTTTTAGTAAAATAAAAGAGAAGAGCAATATTAGTCTATAATTAAAAAAAAAAAAAAAAAATCGATTTAGTTATTTTTCGCCACTAAGTTTGATATAACGGGTGTTTTTTTTAGAGGTATAGAACTTTAAATTGCAATAAAACAACGATGGATTATTCGATTGACATGAATTTTTTTTTATTCGAAAGATAATCTTGTGGCATTACATTAAATCATACCAACAAGACGGCGCAACATGTCACACAGCTCGTGCCACAATCGATTTATTGAAAGACACGTTTGGTGACCGCCTAATTTCACGTTTTGGACCTGTGAATTGGCCTCCAAGATCTTGTGATTTAACACCGCTGGACTACTTTCTGTGGGGCTATGTAAAGTCATTGGTCTATGCGGATAAGCCACAAACGCTTGACCATTTGGAAGACAACATTCGCCGTGTTATTGCCGATATACGGCCACAAATGTTGGAAAAAGTCATCGAAAATTGGACGTCCAGATTGGACTACATCCGAGCCAGCCGTGGCGGTCATATGCCAGAAATCATATTTAAAATGTAATGCCACAAGTTTATCTTTCGAATAAAAAAAAATTCATGTCAATCGAATAATCCATCGTTGTTTTATTGCAATTTAAAGTTCTATACCTCTAAAAAAAACACCCATTAGAAGGTATGGCGCAAAATGGCTCCCTAGATTTATCAAAGGTTCCGCCAAAATAAAAATAAAGAAAATGTTTTAATAAAATTAAGATTATTTTTAATTTTCCTAGTATTAAAATTTAGGTTTATTGTAGAGTTTCTGGCCAAAAATTTATTACGAAAACGCATAAAATAAGGAATGTGGACAAGCATTAGTAATAGGCGTAGGTACAGGGTATTATTTTTTGAAGGATTACAATTTTAATTTGAATAGAATATATGTTTTATTTTTGTTAATTTTGAAACAGTACTCCACTGGATTTTGGCATAGTAATCTGCTGCACATAAAATTAATTCCCAGAAACATTTCTAAGAGTTACTTTGTAATTTATATTCCTAAAAATTATTTCTGTGTTTCCTACAGTCTATTCAAAATAACAAAATACCAAAATTTTGAAAATATTTAAAATTTTGAAAATGTTAAAATTTTCAAATTTTTGCGTGTCTGTGTGAAATTTTGTTTCAAACCTTGAAATATGGTGATAGAAACACTTGAACTTTTGAAAACAATTTTTAGAGAAGATGCTCTGAGAAGAAACATGTCGAAATACATGTTTTAAGTGCTTCTAAGGGGCGTTTTAAAGTTTGTAGAAATTCAGTCAAAGATGGTGAAAGATCTGATAAACTATATAAATCGACGATTAACTATGTTTTAAGTTTTCCTCTTTCTCGGTTTAAGTGATTTTTAGAATGTTTGCCCCCCACTCCCCTTTTAATTTTTTGATTTTTCACCTCTCTCGTCCTCAAGCGATTTTTAAAATTTTTACACCACGTGGTTATCTTTAAAAGACAAATTAGATATCATCAGTGCATTGAAATGAGGTGACTCAAGACGTTATTGGTCTGATAAATATGGCGTCGGCACTTCCACAATATCGGATATAAAAAAACAAAGAGAAAAAATTACACAGTTTACTGAACGTATTATATTAATAAAAAAAGATTCATGCTTAATGTACGTAATTTTTCTTTCCTATTTCACTTCACTTTTTTTGAATATCCGGATTTTTCGTTATCCGGACTACCTTCATCCCCGACCTAGTCCGGATAATCGAGGTTCTACTGTAGTAGTCTCATTTACGGCCGGTACCTTATTTTTGACTGCTATAGTCTAAAAGTTTCGTATTATTTTTCATATTTCTGTTTAGAATTAATTGGCAACAAACTTTTTGTGCATTTTTCTCGATATATTCGGGTAATTCTTGCATATTCATCGTAAAATTAATTCTGCCAATTAAATGACTAAACAAAATCATTTGTTTTTTTCTATAAACTGTTTATTGTTATAGGCTACCAGATAGGTATAAATATCTGTTAATTTTAATTTTTTATTTTGGCGTTACAGGATGATTACGCCCATTGAGCGACATCCATCTCTCGGGTTGTATTACGTCACTCTCCGGGCGTAATCTTAGTAACACCCTTGGTGCATATATAGCTAATAACTTCGAACCTAAGAGTTTTAGAGGTAATGATACGTTAATGTCAGTACAAGTTATCTCTCAACTCTGCAACTGCTGACGTTAAAAAGTATTCTCATGGATGCTGAATAATTAGATTTTGAATTGGTCATTGCATATATTTGTCCATTTTCTAATGATCTCATTGTAACAAGTTATTTGAAATCAAATTTTAAGTGCAATACCGATCTTATCATTTCAAAATTGGTCGCAATTATATAGTGATTTTTACAGATTTCATTATCTTGAGATAAGATACAAGTTACAAATGCCCTATTTTTAAATATTAATCTACTAACTACCACTTTTTATTAAGTGACATGTCTTGTAAAGGATTATTCAATTTTTTAGATCAAATTATATTATTGTGATTTCTTTATCTTATCTTTTTATCAATATAAAAACTTATGTCACTAATTGTGACATATGCAAGAAATATTTACTTGTCTGAACCAGTTTACCTCAAGATTATCACATGGTGAATGATCACGTTTTTTAGATAACATTTTTAAGAGTACTTAAAGTTGAACTTAATTTTTTCATAAACAAAAATCTTCAGATAATTATGTCTGAGTGATGCTAATTGATAAACCTACATATCTCACAAGATGTGCACCTAAAACTTTTTCATAGGGGTGGGGGGGAGTTGAATATATAGTGCCAAGTCATATATTACAATAAAATGGGAATGCTGGGAGGAAAGAATGAAGGAAGAACAAAAACGCAAATTGTCAGACAGAGATAAAAAAATTGATGTGAAGTGTGAATTTTCACACATTTCAGGGTTTCGCAGGTATTTAGTAAGTGAATGATGATTATTCGAATGCCTAATACCATTATTTGGGTTTCTAAATATTTGCAGTATTTTTTTATATAGCAAGGTTCATTAATATTTTGAAAATTGCGCCTACGGCTTCCATTTGTTGTTTAAGTCATAAACTTCGCCCCTCTGATTTCGTATACATTCAAACATAGAATTAAATTATAATTGCAACACTTCCCACTGGTTATTAAATTTATGCTTTTAAAAATTAAATGCAACATTTGCCAAAATATAACTAGAATTTTGACAAAATAATTTAAACAAAATAAAAATGCAAAAAAAAAACAAAAAATAAAAATTGACGGGAATCGAACAGTGGTTTACAATTTACGGAACGAGAACGTTACCACTGGACTACGGACATTCACTCATTTACTATGTTAAATAACGGATTAAATATTTTACATATTTTAGTTAAAAACACAAAAAATGCGTTATTTTCCGAAAACATAATCTGATCAAAAATTCCTGTTGTACTATTCCGGTTCACACCAATGTACATTACTTACAATTTTTTCAGATTTTTAGTTTAAACCATCTGGGCTGCAGGGTGTGGGACAATTTTTTTTTGCCCAATTTTGGCAAAAATCGCGTCAAAATAATTTATTTTGCAAAAATTAAATTTTGATCGTTAATCCACGTACCAAGGGCTTTCATTTGATACCCTACTCAGAATTTTAAAAAAATATTTCTTTTTTTCGATGAGCATATATTTGTTTATATTTTTAGGGGGATATGTTTTTTAGATGTTTTAGTATTTTTCCTATGTGCGGGTCAAAGAGTTGTATAAGCATGCCAAATTTCAACATTCTAGGTTTAACCGTTTGGCTACAATTTTTACCGAACAGACAGACAGACAGACAGACAGACGACAAAATGACGGTATAAGGGTTTTTTGGTCATACCTACAAAACCCTAAAAAGAGTACTTTTGGAGGTGTAGAATAGACATAAGAGAAGCAGAGAGAAAGAGAAACGGAAGAACAGATTTAGTAGAAGAATTAAGCAGTGGCGGCTCGTGACATTATTTACTGGTGGAGCAAAAAGCTTTTTTAGGGCAAAAGCTTACCAAAAAGGTTTATGAATGAAAATTCCTTGAAATAACTTTATTGTTGACAAAGAAGAAAGATGGGCGAGAGAACTGGAGGCAAGAAGGAAGGAGATCGAAGATGGAAGCCGGAATGAGAATAGGAAAAAAGAGAGAAGCACTGGAGGAAGAACAAAGGAATGATATTAAAAAAAAAGTAAAATTATCCATCAAAGCTTAAGGAAAAGAAAGAATATATTATAGCAACTACATCAATTCTTTTTTGTTTTACGATTTTCGAAATTTGTTGAAATTTGTGCGACTTAGGTCATGTAAAGTGAGACAGCTAATGTGAGGTTATATGTCTGTTTCATTAAATCAGCGCACTAACTATTAAGTTTGGAAGTCTATAGTCGACAACGCATAATCTATTTAATTTAGAACTATGAACAGTCGTTTGCGTTACCATAAAACTTTATAGCGTATAGTTTATTAATTTTAGATCTGTGAACTTGGCTTTATTCAATTTGTATATGACCCAATACACGGGCATTAACTAAGCAAAATCGGCCACACAGTTTGACATAACTATTAATAAATTCATTGATAACACAGCTATTAAAAAATTGACTTTTTAAACTTTATCAAATTTATTACGGAAATCCAATTTAACGACGTAATAAAACTTTGTATATTATTAAAAGTTCATAAAACAAAGTCCAAAAAAGAATTTGCATTCTACTGACATCAAGTAATAAAACTAGAATATAAAAAGGCGGTTAACCATTATCAAAACCTAATTATTTTTTAAAACAAGATTTTTATGTGATCATAAAATTTCAAGTCTAAACAACAGATATGTAAACAGAAATATACACGATATAAAACTTAAAGTGAATGAATTAAATATTACTTATTAACAGGGATTCTTAAACTTTTATTTTTCGAGTTGAATCGATCACCAGGAAGTGAGAATAGTTATAATGTTGCAGTGGCGACTCGCGCGGTAGTAATGTGGGGTTACAACTTTTTACAGGTACCAGTTCTCTTTACCTACACATAGGGCTTACAATACCGAACTAAAATCTGAATACCGGTATTTGATATTTGAAATTTGAAATATCGGGATACCGGTATTAAAACCGGTATTATTAATAAAAAATTTACTAGTTATATTTTTACTTACCTCAGTTGTTATATTGACTTGTTAACAAATAATATATGAAATCCAATAAATATTGTTCTGAAATGAGTAGATATTATTTATTTTATTACATAGAGAGTAGGAGTAGATAGATACAAAAAAACGTGCAAGTAAAAAAAAGTACATATTAAATTCTATGTTAAATTTTACATATAATAGGCTCGTATGGCATTATATAATTAAAGAAGCAAAAAATATAATTAAATTGAAATTATTTATGAAATAATATTAATAACTTGCGTTTTGTTTATTAAAGTATGCTCTTAAAAAACATAAACAATCAATCGTTTCATCATCAAGCGAGGACCGAATTTTCGTACAAATATAACCAGCCGCCGAAAAAGCTCTTTCTGATTCTACACTTGTCGGCACTATTGTCATTAAGAAAACATACACATTTTGTAAATACGTTCCTTTTGTTCCTGTTTTTTCAAAAAAAGTAATTTCATTTTTTATTTTTTGTTCCAGACCTGGAATTTTTTCAAACGCAGGCACGGGTGAAATATTTAGTGTTTCGTCTATTGCTGCCTGTAGTTTTTTCTTTAATGCGTTTACGTTTACCTTGTCAGATTCTAATACTGTTTCATTACTAATTTGGGAAGATATTGGAAGGGATGTTTCTTGCACAACTTCCATATCTTCTGTATCTTCTAGATTTTCATGTGTGAGCCGTTTAGTTAAGCTTACAATTTTTTTAATGATTGTAAATTTGGATATGCGTTTAAATACTTCTCCAACATCTTGTGAGCCCTTTTGCAGATACTGAAGTATTTGTGATAATTCAGTTCGTCGCAGTAAAATTCGAGATTTTAATGCTTCCAATAATTCTAATGCAATTGCAGATTTTTGCTGGGCAAGAGTATCTAACATAAATGTTAAAGAAGCGTCAGCCGTCAAAAGATTTGCATCTTTTCGGCATAATGCATCTACTGTTAATTTTACAGGAGTAAGAGCAGCAATAATTGAAGATAATAAATTAAATTCTTCGTCAGAAAAATGAATATTGGAACTAATGTCAATAAGCGCTTTTTGAATACAAAATTTAATTTCTTCAAATTTTTCTAACATAAATAACATACTCAGAGATAAGCATATGCTTATCTCTCAGTTCAATAACCGGACAATATGATGTATTCTCTATTAATTTTAAAATTGTTATTTTATATCGTGACTATTAACTAAGCTCTGATGAAGATTTAAATTAAATCGAAACGTTAGCGAAGTTAATAAATTTGTTTTTATTTTCTGACTGGTCCGAATCCCATTACCTTCAACTATAATTACTAACTTACGGACGTAACTCATCTAATCAAGATTAGATTTATATTGTGCATAAATTCAATTTTTATCAACTAATGTAATACCAAAATACCGGTATTTTTACATAAATACCGGTTTTTAATAACGGACAAAAATCGTCCGGGATTCCGGTATTCGGGATCCCGGAATCCCGGTATTGTAAGCCCTACCTACACAGGACATAAATTAAATTATTTGTGAAAATTGTGATTTAAAAAAAATCACAACTCATAAAATTGTACTTTTTGAAAAATTGAACCGAAAAAATTTGGGGCTTTAATCATATACTGCGTTTTGAGATTATGACATTTTTTTTAATGACATCATTTACATTATTAGTGAAAATAATAAATTTAAAAAAAAAAAACACAACTCAAAAACGGTTAAAGATAGCGAGATGCGGTTGAAAATTTTGGATTCTTCGTAGTTCGTTTAGTCTAGAAAAATTTAGGGCTTTAATCATTTACTGCGTTTTGAGATTATGACATTTTTTTTAATGACATCATTTACATTATTAGTGAAAATAATAAATTTAAAAAAAACACAACTCGAAAACGGTTAAAGATAGCGACCTGCGGTTGAAATTTTTGGATTCTTCGTAGTTCATTTAGTCTAGAAAAAATTTGGGGCTTTAATCATTTACTGCGTTTTGAGATTATGACAATTTTTTTAATGACATACTTTACATTATTATTGAAAATAATAAATTTAAAAAAAAAACACACAACTCAAAAACGGTTAAAGATAGCGAGCTGCGGTTGAAATTTTTGGATTATCCGTAATTTTGATCGAAATTTTAAGGGAAAAAATGAATTTTGTTGGTAAATTGGTATATTTATACATTTTTAGCCTTAGATCACGCATATATGGTCACTTCTGAGTTACGGTCTAAAATTTTGACATTTACGGCAAAAAAAATAAACAAAAGCAGTCTACAAAAAGGCTCAGAGCTGATGAAATATTAAACTGCCCCCTTTTTTAAACTATATAAACTGATAACGCGTCTTCCATTATAATCGGTCATTTTCTATTTGCTACTTGTTTTTGAGTATAGTATTCGATAAATCTGGCTATTAATATCTGCTGTCAATATTCTATATATACTACCACATAATGGATTTCATTTTTATTTTCACATACAGATGAATATCTATATATACGTCAACAAATAATATTCAAGAAAAAACCATTTGCTAAAATGTTATCAGACACGTCGAACTGATAACGTTGACATTTAGCACAAACCAGCACAGAAGGTTTCAAAAATTTCTAGGTCACTTATTTTGAAAGAATCAAACTTGGATTTTAAGCAGCAAAGCGCCTTTTCGATTAGCTAAAACAAGTCAGTTTTATTTCAGGATCTAATCGAGATAATTGCTCACAATAGACCAGGGGCGCACACAGATTTTTGGCTTGGGTGGGTCCAATTATACATAATTTTTAACACAGGGCAAAATTTCAATTTCAAGTGAAGAGCAAAAAAAAAGGGTCCTCCCTTCTAAATTTTAAGTGAAGAGCAAAAAAAAGGGTCCTCAATTTTAAATTTTAAAGAGCAAAAAAAGGCCCTCACTTCTCACAGTACGGGGGTGGGGGGGGGGGGGTTCCGTTTCTATTTTCTGGTGCGTACTCTGACCCACAGTCTAGCGAGTTTGCGCACCACGTACGTACTTCCACCTGCCACATTAGCTAAAAATAATTGTACAGTGGAAACTCGAGATACGAGCACCTCTATATACGAAAAATTCGAGATATGAGGAAAGTATGAGCGAAAAATTCGTCTCTAAATACGAGCAGTAACGAGCAGGAGGCATCTTAAAAAGGAGACAGTAGCAAGTGTTATTAGATAAGTTTTTGGTAAAGCAACCTGCAACTAAAAGAAAGTTAAGTGATTCTGACCCAGAATCTGATTCCAGTGGGGCAAAATTCCCAAGAAGAGAGAGCCTTCCTGAATCAGAGGGGGACTCTCCTTCCCCACAGTAACCCGTTTCGTCTTCCCCACATCCCTATCGGACTTTTCCAGTCAGGACTTTTCATAAAGGTAAACTACGGTTATATTATTTACCAGTGTTATTTATTAGGAAAATTGATTTTTATGTTGATATTTTTGGGGGTGCGGAACGGATTAACTGGATTTCCATTATTTTCAATGGGGAAGTTTGTTTCTAGCTACGAAAAATTCGCCATACGAGCTCAATGCTGGAACGAATTAAACTTGTATCTCGAGGTTACTTTGGAAATTCATTTATCCCATGACGTCATCAAATCATTTTACTACCCTCTGCATTAACAGCAAAAGATAGTTACCAACAGATCGCTAAACCAACAACATCATATCAATACAAAATACAGAATCATTAAAATTACTAACAATGATCTTCTACTTAAATTCCTGCTGTCATAACATCCCACATACAAATTCTGAACAATATATTAGTGATCCAATAAATAAATAAAATCAAAACGAAGAGAATGTGATGTAGTTATTCGATAATTGGATAATACATCATGCGATAGAAATTAGAATCACGTGATAGTTGATCATGGATCATTCAGAGATCATGTGATGTAACTCCCCCACACTGGCTCAATTGGAGCCAATTTTAATTAATGGCGTATCATACTACACTACAGACCTCTGTTTCTAGAACTGTAATTAATGTGCGTGTGAATAAGTTCTGACACGCATACATAATTAAGATGAACAAAGATGTAAACCAGTTATGATATTGTGAATGTATAATATATACTAACATTTGTTAAAAGCTATGGCACTAGTTTTGCGGATTATATGGAAGTCGGATAATATTGACAGTTCTCTTAATTTAATTCTTTGTCTATCTGACTGTCTATCTAGCTTTGACACTTGATAAATTAAAGGAGAAACACGTAAATCAAATCCCTTAGGAAGACTCACAGAAAACACTAAACTTTTCAT